>NC_024133.1:796354-823957 GCF_000346735.1 Prunus mume | reverse complement strand
AGAGGCAGAATTGGAAAATGGACCTTGGCCTTGACAGAATTTGCCTTCAGATATGTTCCTCAGAAAGCCGTCAAAGGACAAGCTGTGGCAGACTTCCTAGCAGATCATCCCGGAGAGGAGATTGAAAATATGGACTCTCTAGACATAGCAAATGCAGATCTATTGACCAGAGCTCACACCTGCCTCAACAATCCTATCTACTCAGTTCATCTTGCACCTTGGAAGTTATACTTTGATGGATCAAAAACTGATATAACTTCAGGGGCAGGAATTGTCTTGAAAGAACCATCCTAAAAACAGTTTAAATTCCATCAGTTCTGCCTAAAAACAGTTTAAATTCCATCAGTTCTGCCTAAAAACAGTTTAAATTCCATCAGTTCTGCCTAAAAACAGTTTAAATTCCATCAGTTCTGCCTAAAAACAGTTTAAATTCCATCAGTTCTGCCTAAAAACAGTTTAAATTCCATCAGTTCTGCCTAAAAACAGTTTAAATTCCATCAGTTCTGCCTAAAAACAGTTTAAATTCCATCAGTTCTGCCTAAAAACAGTTTAAATTCCATCAGTTCTGCCTAAAAACAGTTTAAATTCCATCAGTTCTGCCTAAAAACAGTTTAAATTCCATCAGTTCTGCCTAAAAACAGTTTAAATTCCATCAGTTCTGCCTAAAAACAGTTTAAATTCCATCAGTTCTGCCTAAAAACAGTTTAAATTCCATCAGTTCTGCCTAAAAACAGTTTAAATTCCATCAGTTCTGCCTAAAAACAGTTTAAATTCCATCAGTTCTGCCTAAAAACAGTTTAAATTCCATCAGTTCTGCCTAAAAACAGTTTAAATTCCATCAGTTCTGCCTAAAAACAGTTTAAATTCCATCAGTTCTGCCTAAAAACAGTTTAAATTCCATCAGTTCTGCCTAAAAACAGTTTAAATTCCATCAGTTCTGCCTAAAAACAGTTTAAATTCCATCAGTTCTGCCTAAAAACAGTTTAAATTCCATCAGTTCTGCCTAAAAACAGTTTAAATTCCATCAGTTCTGCCTAAAAACAGTTTAAATTCCATCAGTTCTGCCTAAAAACAGTTTAAATTCCATCAGTTCTGCCTAAAAACAGTTTAAATTCCATCAGTTCTGCCTAAAAACAGTTTAAATTCCATCAGTTCTGCCTAAAAACAGTTTAAATTCCATCAGTTCTGCCTAAAAACAGTTTAAATTCCATCAGTTCTGCCTAAAAACAGTTTAAATTCCATCAGTTCTGCCTAAAAACAGTTTAAATTCCATCAGTTCTGCCTAAAAACAGTTTAAATTCCATCAGTTCTGCCTAAAAACAGTTTAAATTCCATCAGTTCTGCCTAAAAACAGTTTAAATTCCATCAGTTCTGCCTAAAAACAGTTTAAATTCCATCAGTTCTGCCTAAAAACAGTTTAAATTCCATCAGTTCTGCCTAAAAACAGTTTAAATTCCATCAGTTCTGCCTAAAAACAGTTTAAATTCCATCAGTTCTGCCTAAAAACAGTTTAAATTCCATCAGTTCTGCCTAAAAACAGTTTAAATTCCATCAGTTCTGCCTAAAAACAGTTTAAATTCCATCAGTTCTGCCTAAAAACAGTTTAAATTCCATCAGTTCTGCCTAAAAACAGTTTAAATTCCATCAGTTCTGCCTAAAAACAGTTTAAATTCCATCAGTTCTGCCTAAAAACAGTTTAAATTCCATCAGTTCTGCCTAAAAACAGTTTAAATTCCATCAGTTCTGCCTAAAAACAGTTTAAATTCCATCAGTTCTGCCTAAAAACAGTTTAAATTCCATCAGTTCTGCCTAAAAACAGTTTAAATTCCATCAGTTCTGCCTAAAAACAGTTTAAATTCCATCAGTTCTGCCTAAAAACAGTTTAAATTCCATCAGTTCTGCCTAAAAACAGTTTAAATTCCATCAGTTCTGCCTAAAAACAGTTTAAATTCCATCAGTTCTGCCTAAAAACAGTTTAAATTCCATCAGTTCTGCCTAAAAACAGTTTAAATTCCATCAGTTCTGCCTAAAAACAGTTTAAATTCCATCAGTTCTGCCTAAAAACAGTTTAAATTCCATCAGTTCTGCCTAAAAACAGTTTAAATTCCATCAGTTCTGCCTAAAAACAGTTTAAATTCCATCAGTTCTGCCTAAAAACAGTTTAAATTCCATCAGTTCTGCCTAAAAACAGTTTAAATTCCATCAGTTCTGCCTAAAAACAGTTTAAATTCCATCAGTTCTGCCTAAAAACAGTTTAAATTCCATCAGTTCTGCCTAAAAACAGTTTAAATTCCATCAGTTCTGCCTAAAAACAGTTTAAATTCCATCAGTTCTGCCTAAAAACAGTTTAAATTCCATCAGTTCTGCCTAAAAACAGTTTAAATTCCATCAGTTCTGCCTAAAAACAGTTTAAATTCCATCAGTTCTGCCTAAAAACAGTTTAAATTCCATCAGTTCTGCCTAAAAACAGTTTAAATTCCATCAGTTCTGCCTAAAAACAGTTTAAATTCCATCAGTTCTGCCTAAAAACAGTTTAAATTCCATCAGTTCTGCCTAAAAACAGTTTAAATTCCATCAGTTCTGCCTAAAAACAGTTTAAATTCCATCAGTTCTGCCTAAAAACAGTTTAAATTCCATCAGTTCTGCCTAAAAACAGTTTAAATTCCATCAGTTCTGCCTAAAAACAGTTTAAATTCCATCAGTTCTGCCTAAAAACAGTTTAAATTCCATCAGTTCTGCCTAAAAACAGTTTAAATTCCATCAGTTCTGCCTAAAAACAGTTTAAATTCCATCAGTTCTGCCTAAAAACAGTTTAAATTCCATCAGTTCTGCCTAAAAACAGTTTAAATTCCATCAGTTCTGCCTAAAAACAGTTTAAATTCCATCAGTTCTGCCTAAAAACAGTTTAAATTCCATCAGTTCTGCCTAAAAACAGTTTAAATTCCATCAGTTCTGCCTAAAAACAGTTTAAATTCCATCAGTTCTGCCTAAAAACAGTTTAAATTCCATCAGTTCTGCCTAAAAACAGTTTAAATTCCATCAGTTCTGCCTGAAACAGTTTAAATTCCATCAACCATTCTGGCCAGAACAGCCTTTTTATACTGAGATAAATTGTTAAAGTCCTCACCCGTCTGAGGCAAGAAAAGAACTTACTTGGGAGATATTCCTCACCCAAATTCACAATCGTTTGTTTGCAGAAATCAGTAACTTGGGGCGCAAGTTATCTACTCCAAACTAAGTCTGCTAGAATTTTTATTGCTAGCAGTGGCACGCTCGCACACCAAAGAAAGCTGACTTGTCGACCAGTTTATGGTTCTCAAGGCAGTGAGGAACTTTGCCCTTCCATCACAGGAGTGAACGCCAAACGGGCAAACAAAACGTTACCAAACGGACCCTATATATGTCATATGTGTATGTATGCATACATATTGTTGAAAAGAAAATCATTAAAAGAACATACGTGATTAAAATAAAATTAAGTATAATATGGATGCGAATAAATATTTATATTTAGTATAAATCTCACATTTCATCCGAATGAGGAATTATCCAATAATATACACCAAATGTGACCATCATATTCAAGTAATTTTTTACAATTGTTTATAAAAAAAAAGTGACTTTTGCCAATATATCTTGTGAAGAGAAAAACATGTATTGGGTGAAGAACCGGTTCATTTTTTTGAAAATTATTCCCACTCTATGTATATTTACTAGTAAATTCATTTTATCGCATACTATCTTAGAGCATCTAAGATGGTTGGTTAATGGTTCAATGTATAACATAAATAAATAAACCCTAGTAGCACTTTGGCCCCTTTTCTTCTTGCCGACAACCAACCGTAATGAAGCTACGTGGGGAGGTGGCCACTGCCCCTCCTCCCCTCCGCCCATCTTCCCCTTCCTCTCCTCATCTCCCCATCTTTTTTTCTCTCATATTTTCCCTTCCTCTTATCCCCTCTTCTCCTTCCCTTCCCTCCCTAGATAATCTAGATCTGTTTGTATTTTTTTTTTTTAAATTGTTTTTGCAGTGTTCTAGATGGTTGGTTTTGTCTTTGTCTCGACGGCGGCGACAGTAGTGAGGCTGGATTGTGACTCTCCTTGGGAGAGTTGTGATACCTAGTGGCTAATGTTTTGTCTCTGTTTCAACAACGGCGACAGCAGCGACGCTAGTGGTAGTTGTTGGGATTTGGTGCTATTTTCTACCTTGCGCTGACCAAAGAACTATGCTTGGCCATACAAGGTTTTCTTTGCTTGATGCTGAGTTGAAGTGGAGTGCTTCTCAGGGGTCCTTTTATTGTTGTTTATGTGGTGATGCTAGATTGTGTCTCTCCTCGGGAGAGTTGTGATACCTAGTGACTAATGTTTTGTCTTTATTTCAATGGCAATGGCAGCAACGATGTTGGTGGTAGTTGTTGGGATGTGGTGCTCTTCTCTACTCTGCGCCGACCAAAGATCTATGTTTGGTCATAGGAGACTTTCTTTGTCCGGTTCTGAGTTGAAGTGGAGTTCTTCTCAGTGGTCCTTTTACTGTTTGTTTATATGTTCCTCTTACATGCTCTCTCCTGATTTCTACTATGATATGCCTTGCAGTTTGTGTGGGTGTCAAAGGACTATGATTTTGCTCATAGAAGGCTTCTTTTGACAGTTGGGATGTTCTGCGCTCCTCTCATGTGGGTCTACTGTGTTGGTCTATAGTTGTGGTTCTTGTCAAAGGTCTATGTATTAGTTTCGTTTTTGATTTGTTCTTTTATTGTAATAGTCCAAAATGACCTGAATCGGACTCTCTTGTTAGTCCATGACATGTGTGGTACTCTTTCCTCCCCCGGGGTTTGTCCCACGAGGTTGTCCTATGATGGTTTTAACAAGGCCACTGTATCATGTCGTTCTTTGTAGGTCTTTGGTTCTATGAATGAATTCTCTTTATCATAAAATGGTTCAATGTATAGGTTAATTAATTGAACTTTAGCATCTATTGAATCGAATTGCATTTTTACTTGTAATGACACAGTTCAATAACTTCATATCATTAGTTATATCTTCTTACATCCTTTTTATTATACTCAAATAAAATAAAATTGATAAATTTTAATAACACTATAAATTGTACGATTGAATTATTCTCAAAGCGATCTTTAAAAAGAGATCAATTTTGAATATATTTGAAAAAAAAAAAAATTCATGCCAAACTTGTATATTTGGATTTTTTTCAAAAATATAGGCAAAGAAAGGTATAATAGAGATGTGTGTCCCGTGATTAGCCTATTGTAATGCAATAACAACATAATGCATTAATTGCTGTATTTTTTCTATTTTTAATTGGCATTTGGGTCCCATAATTAGCCAATTACAATTGAAATAGAGGGTTAAACACATAGCACCCTTTATTGCAATTGTATCTATTGCAATGAACTAAATCACACAATTGCAATAGTGTGTGTGAGTTTATTGTATTATCACCCCTCTCAATAGGAAATGTCTTAAATAAATAAATAAATAAAAATCACACCATTGCAAGTGAGATTTTATTGTTTTAATTCAATTTTATGCAATAAAATTGCTAAAATCCTAGCCATTTCTCTAAACTCTTGCATATGATATCTCTATATGATTTATGTTCAAGTTTTGCGCAAAATACACATTATCAAGGTTGAATTAAAGATGAGAGAACAACTGAAAGAAAAAACACATACAATTAATTTTACATTCAAACGATTATATATGCAATTTAAATTCTAAGTTAAAGTAAGCTTTAGCAACTCAGATTCAAACCTACGTCAGTAAAACCCCAAATCTCAAATTGAACGTTCAAAATAATAACAAGTGGTAAGAGTACATGTAATGTGAAATTACATGTAGGATGACTAAGAATGCCTAGAGGGGGGTGAATAGGCCAATTTAAAATTATAATCAATAAAGGAACATGTAGAGAATTATTTTACGTGTTAAAACCCCATCTTTAGGGAAAATTCACTGGATTCCTCAGTCCAAAATAGATCGATGATTACAAGAAGTACTCACACACTTATCCTAGACACATTCTAGATAATGTTTATCGACTTCTTCGTAACTCAACTTCTGTCACGGAATAATCTTTCAACACTTCTTATATTGAATGCAATACTAGTCACGATTGCTTCAAGCTCGCCAGAGAAAAATCATCATCGCGGTCTTGATGCCCTCAACAGTATGAGTCACCGAACATACAAATGAATGATGAAAATATTTGATAAATCACCAAGTAAATAAGGAACACTTGATGACTTATCTCAAAGATATGCACAACACCTTTCTTAGGAATTTTAGATGCTCAAACACCAATCTTAAAAGTTGTCACAACAAAAGAGAGGCACACCTTCCTTTTATACAAAAGAGGTTCTCTCTTCAAAAATCTAAGTGCAAGAAACCACGACCTTGTCATCATATCAGATTTGATTCTTGCAGAACACTAATAATGATAAAAAATCACCTTTTGCACAATATGAGAAAAGATGTCTTTCACTACAATCAAATGTTATAGAAGGAAATAATATCTACCAAGATAAATCAATGAGATCAATTAGGTAGGAGAGGACTTTAATACAGCAATGTGCCCTCCAAGTCAAAAGAGGAAAAGTAATGATTTAATGAGAATCAATATAAGGTCCAACTAGAAAAGTAATCTCAAAAGATAAAATCTAATCCTATTAAAAATAAGACTAACACATAAGCACTTGAGTGAAAATAACTCCAACTAAGAATCCTATCATGAATGTATTATTATGTCATGGTTTACTTGAAATCAGTTTCCTCATATCAATCAAGTCACACTCGAAAATTCGGGATTGAATGTGTTGCGCCAAAACTTCCAATAAAAAATATTCACACACTAATAACCGACATATGCTAGAGTCTAGAAAATGTCAATACAATTTTCATACTAACATAATGAATAATTAATGATCACAAATCAATCCAATATAGAACGCACTAGAAACATACGCACACAACACAATTTGTGTGCTATTGTACACTCTTTTCCCACATTAGTTGATTAAATTCAACTTAACTTTGATGTTCTTCTCCAACACTAGTTTTTTTGGTAGACAAACTTTAACTAGTCATGTGAGAACTTGTATGTATTCATAAAAGCAAATTAAACATTTTTACACTTTACTTAGTTTATATATGTATATTTATAGGTAATTACCTTGGTAAGTAGTAAATATATATAGTTGTTATACTTTTATAACAAATTATATGTATTCTATATGTATAATAATATTTAATTGCTTTGTTAATTCACCTAGTTCATGTTCGTTCATTTAAGATGATTTCCTTAAGAATTTCTTTTAATATTAATTAGTGTTAGTAAGATTGTTTTATGGATGGTTATTTAATTAGAATGTTTTATGCATAGACTCCACGTGCAGTGGCGAACCACGGTGCATTGATTGTTATTTATTTAAAGAATGAAACTATACTTCACAGTGATTTTGATATAATTCATATTCAAGGGACTTAAAAAAAAAATTTGGATCAATTCAAGGGATTGATCTTAGGTTATCACTAAAGTCATTCACCAATATGCATGTGTTCATGGGTTCTATATGGTAATTTTTTGTGTGTCGAATAATAGTGACCATTATTAATAGATTAGATATAGTACTTTACATCCAACTCGCCTCCTGATGTCTTTCACTACAATCAAATGTTATAGAAGGAAATAATATCTACCAAGATAAATCAATGAGATCAATTAGGTAGGAGAGGACTTTAATACAGCAATGTGCCCTCCAAGTCAAAAGAGGAAAAGTAATGATTTAATGAGAATCAATATAAGGTCCAACTAGAAAAGTAATCTCAAAAGATAAAATCTAATCCTATTAAAAATAAGACTAACACATAAGCACTTGAGTGAAAATAACTCCAACTAAGAATCCTATCATGAATGTATTATTATGTCATGGTTTACTTGAAATCAGTTTCCTCATATCAATCAAGTCACACTCGAAAATTCGGGATTGAATGTGTTGCGCCAAAACTTCCAATAAAAAATATTCACACACTAATAACCGACATATGCTAGAGTCTAGAAAATGTCAATACAATTTTCATACTAACATAATGAATAATTAATGATCACAAATCAATCCAATATAGAACGCACTAGAAACATACGCACACAACACAATTTGTGTGCTATTGTACACTCTTTTCCCACATTAGTTGATTAAATTCAACTTAACTTTGATGTTCTTCTCCAACACTAGTTTTTTTGGTAGACAAACTTTAACTAGTCATGTGAGAACTTGTATGTATTCATAAAAGCAAATTAAACATTTTTACACTTTACTTAGTTTATATATGTATATTTATAGGTAATTACCTTGGTAAGTAGTAAATATATATAGTTGTTATACTTTTATAACAAATTATATGTATTCTATATGTATAATAATATTTAATTGCTTTGTTAATTCACCTAGTTCATGTTCGTTCATTTAAGATGATTTCCTTAAGAATTTCTTTTAATATTAATTAGTGTTAGTAAGATTGTTTTATGGATGGTTATTTAATTAGAATGTTTTATGCATAGACTCCACGTGCAGTGGCGAACCACGGTGCATTGATTGTTATTTATTTAAAGAATGAAACTATACTTCACAGTGATTTTGATATAATTCATATTCAAGGGACTTAAAAAAAAAATTTGGATCAATTCAAGGGATTGATCTTAGGTTATCACTAAAGTCATTCACCAATATGCATGTGTTCATGGGTTCTATATGGTAATTTTTTGTGTGTCGAATAATAGTGACCATTATTAATAGATTAGATATAGTACTTTACATCCAACTCGCCTCCTATCTATATATATATAAAGCAAAAGGCAGAGAATGGTGAAACATTCAAAATACCAGAAAATGCACTTGGTTAATGTAAACATTAAGAATTGAAATTATTAATTAAATGAGAATAATATGGTAAATTCACACTTTTTTATATTAAAAAAACTAAAATTAAAAGGAAAATAAGATAATGTATCCTATTTTTATGGAACACAACTACCTATTATATTTTTTAATTCTAAAACAAATTTAAAAATTTCTTAAAAAAACCTTTCCCAAGCGCGAAAGTGCATGCCGAGAGGCTAGTTTCTTATAAAATGGCTTCTTATGATGAGTTTCAAGAAAATGATTAACTAACTCTAAGCATGCATTTTTCCAATGTAGTATCCTTTGATCGAAGTAATTATATGACAAAACTTGTCTCAATTATAGCATGTTTGTATCAATTACATGAAAATCATTTCTTTATTTATTCAAATATTCATTCTTAATTAATTTGGCCGAATTAATCTCGGGGTACTAGAACTAAAAGTTTACTTGCTTTGTATTTAATTTCCATACAAGCCATAAAAGTTGCATCTATGGACTTAAACAAGCTAGTGGGAGCTAGGAGCATTCACTTTGATAAGAAAATCCCTTTTTTTCTTTTCTTACAAAGATGCAAATGAATCTATTGTTATGTAGACTACATACTACTTTCGGAAACGACAACATATTCCTTCTTGAATAAAGTTATGGATAAAATATTCTTCAAAATTTGATTTGGGAGAAATACATTGTGTACTTGCGAAAAAAATTTATCTGTATAAATTTAGAAATTTAATTAGGCAAATTGAATTATCTCAATCCTTTTGAAACATGAAAATCACCTCTCTAAGGGCATGTGCTCTAAGAATCCCAAAAGTACACAACGTATGATTAAATTCCTTTATGCATTTGTAATAGGATATTTCATGTATGTTAGGTTGTGCAATAGCCTTGATATTGGTTATGTCGTGTGCATCACAAGTCAATATCAATCAAGCCCAAGATCGACACCCTAGAAACTGTCAAGTACGTCCTCAAGTATTTGAGAAAAGAGTAATGCTAGCAATCTTCTCTCTAACATTCTCCTTTGGACCTTCTCCATTTCTTGCTTGATATGTGTCATTCTCCTTACACTTAAAACAATGTTATTAATACATTATACAAGATAACTTTTTCCTTCCAAGTTTACCCTTATTAAATGTATTCAATTTATCCAAAAACATTTCACAACTTTCTTACCATCTGATTAATTTTTTTTTAAATGTCAATTATTTTTTTAAAGAAAATGTATGCTTTCAAACACAAAGGGTTTAGAGGAAATGTACTTTTTTCTTAAACACAAAGGACTTTTTTTTTTCCTATCTAAACCCTTTGTGTTTTAAAAAAAAAAGGGACCTTTCCTCTTAAAAAGCATATATTTTCTTTTAAAAAAATAATTGGCGTTAGAAAAAATTTAATAAGATGGTAAGAAAGTTGTGAATTTTTTTTGAGATAAATTTAATAAAGATAAACTTGGAAAGCAAAAGTTAGCTTGTATAATATATTAATGACATTGTTTTAAGTGTAAGGAGAATGACACATGTCAAGCAAAAAATGAAGAAGATTCAAAAGAGAATGTTAAAGATAAAGTTGCTAGTATTCCCCGAAAAGAAAGAAAAACTAAGGACATGTTCCTAGTCAACGTAGGAACATCAAAACTACAATTGTAATGGTAAACTAACTCATATTTGGAGTCTGACGTAGGTAAAAGAAAATTCACTTTTGGGTACAATCCACTGTGGAAGAAGTGCTTAACCCTCCCGTTGATAGCTCGAGCATCCAGCATTATGAGACATTTCTAAACCATGTCTTTCAATTCTTGATCACTCCAAAAATCGTATGACACGAAAGCAACGTATAGAAACATATTGTAAAATTGTAAAAGCACCTAACCTCCTATGAATTCATAGATTCTCTGTAGATAACACTTACCTTTCCTAGAACCATATGGAGAGTCACTTGACGTTGAACTTCGATGTCCGTCTTCGCAGCCCTCTCTCTGTTAGATTACCATGAAAATATACTATCTTGACGTAAAGGTGTGTCTTCTAAATCTTAAGGGCTCGATTGAATGATATATATTCGATAACATGGAATCCACTCGTAGAAAAGTTCGAAGTGACGCCTAGGGCTATGCGCGTTGGGCTTTGGCCGCGTAGGCTCTTGTTGGGCTCGGTCACCCCCTCTCACCTTATATCATATGAAAGATTGAACTAACAATGCAAAAAGTAAAATTACAATTTACAATGATGAAAGTGAAAAATGAAATAATCTACGAGGATCATTATTGTAATTTGCCAATAATAAAATAAAAAAAGAAAGTTTTGAAAGAAAAAAAAGGGCTATTTTCTTGAGATTTATAGTAATAAAAATAAATAACTAAAAGAACCAAATAAAGATTCCAACCCAAAGACACATTGTCACTTTCATTTAATTTTCTTTTTTGCCCTTTTCCACCCTTTAAAAACTACCCATCATAGTCATTCCAAGCAAACTTGAACAAGCAACCGACACCGTAGTTTTCTTGCCCTTCTGCAGAGTGAGACCAACAAAAGAATCTCCCTTGGATGGGTGAAAACTTCGCTGTCTTCTCTCTCTCTCTCTCTCTCTCTCTCTCTAAAAGTGTTCACAAGGAGATCAAAAACAGAACCTTAAGTTGAGAGCTATTTTGGCATCCTATTGTGAGCATGAACATTATACTCCACCCCTAACCGAAGTTACATTATAGTAATCAAACTCTGCATTTAAATAAGGGATTAACAAATGGAAATAAATATCAACCAAATCCCATCCGGAAGGAAGGGCGATTCTCCTTGGTGGGTCCCTTAGAGGGGATAAGCATTCTCAAACCTTGTCATTATCTTCCTCCTCGATTCTGAATCCATCTTCTTCACTCCAAGAGCAAGAGGACACACGCACCATTTCGGGGGTGCCCTCTTCCCATTCATTTCCACACAAAACTCCATGAAAGCCACCGTCTTTGATTCAATTATTATTCAACAACAGTACCCAAGTTTGAATTAAATTCCCAATTGTTTCCTACTTCTAGCAAACACCCTCCTCCTCCTTTGATCATCTACTCTCATTAAAATCCCAAAATTTTGTTTGGAAAGAAAAAAAAGATGGATCTTGATGAGTGGGAGTACCTCCCTGATGATGGGTTTCTTGATTTCCATGAAGAGAGAGAAGAGAAAAGGATTTTCTCAAGCAAGGCATATTCTGATTCCAAAAGCGTTTTCAACATGAACTACTTCATAATCCCATCACCCAATTCAAGAAAACTCATCGAGACACCACCACCAATTCCACCACAGGGGTTTATTAATTCAAGGGTGCCTAATCAGCTTGTGCCTGTTCCAATTCAATTGGAGCTACCTGCAAGCTTTGTCAAGGCCTCAGAAGAAGAAGAACAAGTCCCTGCTGCTAGGGTTCTAGTTGATGACAAGACTAATTATAAAGCAAAAGCTTTAGAAGCTGATGATCAAGACACACAACTCTCCCAAGTCTACTTCAAGAAAACTTGGGAAAATGAATTTGCCGACATGAAAATGGACTCACCGAAGTCTCCTACCTGCAGATCACCAAGATTTATGCAGCATCAAACTACTGATGCTGCTGCTGCTGTTGCTTCTATTGAGAGCAAGATCACCTCTCCCAGAATGAAAATTGGTGAGAAAAACAACAACTTGTTCGACTCAGAAGACACCAAGAAGGAGGAGGAGGAGGAGGATGATTTGGTCAAGAATGGTAGGGATCATAACAGGAACAACATCTGGAAGCTGAGCTTAACTGGGATTGGAGCTATTTGCTCTTTTGGTTTTGCTGCTGCTACTATTTGTGTTCTGTTTTTTGGTACGCACCAGAGAAACAAACAGTATCAACAGAACCAGAATCGCTACCAGATCTACACTGATGACAACAAGGTCAGCAAATTTTCTCCAACTTTATTAAATTATCCAAATTCCCATTACATACCTTTTTTGATTTCTTGATGTTAGCTTTTTATTGTTATTTACTTTTGTTTTAATTAATTACTAGTCATTAGATCTCATATTTCATGTAAATATGAGATGCATATGAGGTTTTTTACCGCCATGTTACTACTGTTGTAGATGCTCTGACAATGTTCGGTTAGCTATTAAACAAAAAATGCGACATGAGGATATGAGTGATGTTAATTTGTGAATGTTGAAAAATGTGTTAAGAAAGAAGACAACGACTGTTTACAACGTCCTCTCAAATTACATGAGATGAGTATTAATAACCGTTAAGCAATTCAACACGAATAAATCTTGTTATTAATCTTTCCATCGCTTATAGAAATAATAAATTCATAACATTATGTCATCATCATTTAATTTTTCAATATCTTATAGAAGTAAAGATACATAATAACAAAATGTTGTGCATGTCACGTGATATTACAATCATGTTTTTCCAACATATAGTTGTAGCTTATGAATTGTGGAGCTAACCCAATGTAATCCCACTTGTGGAAATGCAGAGGATTAAGCAGGCAGTTGAGCATGCAACCAAATTCAATGAAGCATTTTCAGCAGTTAGAGGGGTACCCATCACCAGAGCTCATGTCACATTTGGTGGTCACTATACTGGTCTATGAACACCTCTCCTATCCATTCCTTTGAGGGGTGAAATTAAATAATATATATACATATATATATATATATTTCTGTAAAAGGTCTATATTTTTTTCTTGGTCTAAGCGAAGTCAATTAATATCTGTACACTGCATGGAATGCTTGTATAGATTCTGAATCCCGTTTGTATTTTAGATTCCCTACTGTCTATTAGTTTGGCAACATATGTGATGTATTGAGAGCGTGTAAGTTTAGAGACTATCGAGACTATCGCTTGCTTAAATAAATAAATAAATAAATAATAATAATAATATAATAAAATGGCCCATGTGGTCTGAAAATTATCAAGCGATGCTTACCAATCTCGTTCATGCATTTGCCTTATTTTTGCCCTTATAAAAAGTTACATTTTTAAAATGAAAAACACAGAAAAAAATTTTAAAAAGAAAAGGAGACAGAGATTCTAAGTTTAACTTATTTTCAAGAAAAAAAATCCTTATCGTCTGATTGGGTAATCTGTCATAGATTCTCTGATTTTTATAAATAAATAAATAAAATCCTTATCGTAAAATAATTTGTATGGGTAGGGTAGGGATATTCAAAACATCATTATCTCTTTCAATAAACCTAAAAAATTTCTGGCAAGCCAACACTAGTTTTTTTTTATTTTTATTTAAATTATAAATTTTTATTGAAAAGAAGTAAATTTCACCAGAAGCATTGGTTACAAAAAGGTCATCAATAATATAATTCATCGAGTTGAATCCGTTAACTGCTCCTAATAACCAACTTTATTATATAACTGATATTAACCATTGCTGAGTGCCTAATTTTGCTTATTTTATACGCCAATCTTAATTTTGACAAAACTTTGTTGAAAAACTTGGTATCTTCTTAATCACAATACAAACCATTATTGTAGATAGTTGTTTTTGGCCTCTTGTAGAAGCAAGCAAAAGCAAGATGCTCCAGATGCAGAAGCAGCTGATTGCTTGAGAAGATCTCTCTTGCAATCAAATCCCTCGTAGATATTTTGATTGGTCTCCCATGGCCGCGGGCATGAAGGGGACTCTGATTGATTGAACACCATAGGCATCCAAACAAATGAGGTTATTGAGTCATGACCCACTTTTGAATTTGAGTCCCCCACACATGCACAGTGACAATTTGTCAAATGTGATTACACAATTGAAGATGTGATGTGATTGGCCGACGGATGCATGCATGTTCTGGTGACACCTTCAATTATTATACAAATCATTCACTGATGTAATTTCTTTTTTCTTTTTTTGGGTTGGCTTGGAGTAACCCTCAAGGCCTCTCCACCAGAATCGACTTTTATAATTAAATTAAATAAATAATGGCTTCAAACTCATCTTGGGTGACTTCTAATTTGATTAGATTGATTACGACCCTCAATGGACTCTTCTCAACAACAACCTCCCTTGTGTTGGAAGTTAAACCACGTGTACACTGTACAGTACACATTTTAAATACGATTGATGGTTGGCATGTCTACTCATCTATAATAAGGTTACGAGGAATTGAATTGACGAGATGTTGGAATTTGAATTTTTATTAAAGTTGTTTACTAAATTATGTGGAATCGATGTAAGAATGGTATTGATTTCTTATAAGTTTCCTAAATTCTCATGAATCGAAATTGAAACTAGTTTGACAACTAAAATGAATTTGTTGTAAATAAATTATTGGGTTAAAGTGGATGACAAATTTGGAATTTTAAAATTTGTGTGAGGATAAAATGGATTATTGATGGGCTAATGCTCTAGGAATGAGAATACTACCTCTCAACCAAGAGTCCAATTTCTCCAAAATTCAAGAGTTGAATCTTGAATGCTTGATTTTGTGTGGGCCTCGCTTTCTTTTTCATTTCTTTATGTGAAGTAAACACATGAGTAATAAGTATTCGGAATTCAACTCCTTATTTTGATTTCCATTACAGATTAGTAAACATGTCATCAATGCATTCTCATTTATGTTCGTCGACAAGTGACGCGATGTGAAATGCCAAAATGAAAGAGTTTTTGAAAGTCAGGGTGACGACAATTCTAAGTAGCTAAATAAGTGCATAGGTGATGTTGATTATGTGAAAAATACACGTGTTACTCATACGAGTTGTAAAGGCTTACGGAGTTTGTCAATGATGACTGGGTACTCTATTCGGAAGTGCAAGAGTTTAACAATGTAGCCTTCTGCCTGCAGGTAAGGGAAAATCAAGAATAGGAGCAAGATGCTTCGAGTTCAGCTTTGCGATGTATATTTTGTTTCTGCTGCAAGTTACTGAAAGACTTTCACTGTTGCAAATGAGCACTTATGTAATAGGTTAAAGTTTCAATTATGCACCCACAAACTTCCTGTCCTAGACTATTATTTTTTGTTCAACATTACTTCAATTAGGATAATAGTTTCTCTTTGGACCTTGATGAAATTGGGTTCCTAAACCCTAATTTGTTTGGTAAATGTTTTTTAATTGAAAGATGACTTCAAAATGCAATATTGTTAGGTCAGAGTCATAAATTCCTCCCAGACACTAATCCAGGCGGAATTCCGCCTAACTTTTGAGTCGAACCTAAATTTGGGGACCGAAGCTGATGTTGAAGTGTAGCCTACGCGTTGTTGCTAAAATACAACCATGTGTTGATGCTAAAAATTAGTCTTTGTGTTGATTCATGACCAACCACATGTTGCTTGTTAGTTTTTTATTTTTTATCTATATATATAAAGCAAAAGGCAGAGAATGGTGAAACATTCAAAATACCAAAAAATACCCTTGGTTAATTCAAACATTAAGAATTGAAATTATTAATTAAATAAGGATAATATGGTAAATTCACATTTTTTTATAGTAAAAAAAATTAAAAATTAAAACAAAATTAGATAATAGGTCTTATTTTTATGGAACATAACTATCCATATTATATTTTCTTATTTTAAAAAATAAAATAAAAAATAAAACCAATTGGCACATGCGTGAGCATGTGCCAAGGGACTAGTAATATATAAAATAACAACTTAGACATTTACCTCCCATCAAAAGGCCATGATTTTATTATTATTATTTAATAACCTTATAAAAAAGATCGGCCCAAAATGAAATTCAATGGCCAAAATATTAATTAACTAATTCAACCTCAAAAATCATCCCAAAGTACATGAATACATACTCTTTTGTTGATAGTAAATTAGGATTTTTTTATTTTAAAATGTTCAGAAAAATAAATCACCATGGAATTAACTTAAGAAAAATTAAATACAAAATCTTTTTAGAGTTGAACAATTCTTCTGCAAGATTGGAGAAAAAAACTAAATTTTGGGTCATTCTCACTCATGAAGATTGTCCTTTGGTATAGTTTTTTTATTGGAGTTGTTCAATAATAAGGTCTATAAATATGATCTTCAAGCGAGGACCTAATTTTCGTCGTTGAATTACTATGATCTTGTCAAATTTTTCTACTATCAAATACACCTTTTGAGAGATGCGTGGTTCGTTTTAAAGTCCATAAAGCCTCATTATATCGAGGACCAACATTGGATGCAGGCCCAATCAAAAACTGCAGCTGAACATGGCGTAATGTGTCCTCAATCAAAATCAAATCCACAAAATCAACACAAGTATGAGTTAATATCTGAATCTAGATGGGAAAGGAACAGTAAAAACTTAAGTGTTCCTCTCCTTCAAATCGATTCAGGGCAACTATCTCATTGTTAGCCTCTGTTTTGAACCAGAAGGCATATCATCACCTTCCTGTTGATCTCAAAGGCTAACAATGTATCTAGGTCTACAATTAAACAACACTAACAAAATTATAAATAAAATAAAATTCATAATTAATTAAAAAGAAATTTTCGAAGCTAAGTATAAAAAAACTTAATTGAGGATGAAGAATTGAAAGCTCGTCACCCTCAGATTGCTTCGAAACACTATATGCCCCTGTCTGAACCAAACGGCGTCGGATTTGCATCTCGCCTTCTGGTTATTCGAAGGGCAAGCATGAATTGAAATTGAAATTGATTGAAGAAGAAAGAAAATGGAGAATGTGTGAGGCTGCTTGGAGGACAATTGATGAGAAAGAGACAGAGAGTCCCCTCAAAAGGCCTCGGTCACAAAACACAGAATTCATATCTGCCTCTTAACTAAGCCATAAACGAAATCAAAATTAATTCATAGGGCTACTCAAAGAGGCATCTACATGAACATATAATCACAAACCCTAAATTCCATTAACAGAGACCAGAGAGAGATACTCACTCGCGCAGCTTCAAACTCTATCTGTGGGCTGCTAGGGTTTCTTATGGTTTTATAGAGATCATGTGTGCAATTTACTTTTATGTCCCATATTGGTGAATTTAGGGCCATTGTTGTATTGGTCCAAATCACTAGCTCCATGAACAAAATAGCCCAAGCCCAAGCCTCAAACTAGAATTCGATATTGGCTGGGTTGACACTGACAGGTATCGAATTGGAAACTATGTATTTTTTGTCTACATTATAATTTATAATTTTTTTGCTTTAATTTTGTAAAATAGAACTTATTTGTGTCAATAATTATGTCAAATTCAACATAACTTATTTATTTATTTATGTCTATGCGAATCATCAGCGAAGTTAATTGTTGTGATATTTCATATTTGACATGATCCGCTTCTGATTCATCTTCGAATTCGTGATGAATCCTTCTTCTAATCCTACATTTAATCGATGTCGGATTCACTGTCCTAAAAATCCCTTTAGTCCTAATTTAAACTAATAGGGCTCGTTTGGTTTGCCTCTCTAACTTGAATTGGCTTTGATAAATAAATTTTAAAAAAAAAAAATTATCCCATGTTTGTTGTCACATGGTTCTAGTTTTAAATGGGATTAGTAATTTGGGGCCCACCAAAAACACCTTCTTAACTGGGCTTCCTGAGACCCGTGTGTGAAGGGGGGACAAATAATGGGAGCTTTAGTTTTAAAACACAATATAGTTTACTACAGAGAGCTTCCATTGAGGGATCCCTCAAATAAGCTTATTTGAGGGACACCCTTTATAGGTCCCACTCCGGATTGTATTTCACTAATCCAAACCGTCTATTTTGTAGATACTCATTCAAAGATCATCTCTACAAAAAATCACTTGAATCCGATATCATTTGACCACTCAATTGAGTTATTGAAATTTTAGTACTTTCTTGAAGCACCGTGTTCATTGATTTTGTAAGACACAATTGGATGTCGAAACGGTTTCCGATTTGTCTAATTTTTTATAAGGATGATTTATGAATGAAGACCTAAAAAATAGATGGTTTGGATCATTAGGAAAAAAAATTTAGGGTACCCTAATGGGCGTCCCTTAAATAAAATTATTTGAGGGATCCCTCAATAGAAGGGGAACTAATTAGCATAAGGCCAAAGTCCAAAATATAGTTCCTAATTTTACAAAAATATCATTAAAAAAAATATCAAAATTACACACAATGCCACTACTTTTAAGGCAAGCATACTATGCCACATGTCAATAACTAGCCACTCGCCACCACCCGTAGGCCACCACCAGCCACCCGCCACCCGTTGCCGGCCACCATCCACCTCTGGCCACCACCCATTGTTGGCAACCAACACCGTCGGCCTGCCGCCATCTACAAGAGACCAACTCCGTTGCCCTTTATTCACCTTTAAAATATATATATATATATGTTGTGTCATTGAAGGTACTCGAACCTTGACCCTTGTAGGGGCTTTTTCGTTCCAGCAGCTACTACGGGCCTGGACTGCAGTAAATAGCAAAATGGATGAAATTGCCCCAGAGCTTGAGTTCGAAGATCAAGCCCCAAGAATGCTTCGAAAGGATAGAGAAGCCTTAGGAAACACTTTGGTTACCTTCACCAATGAAAATAACAACAACTTACAAATAAATTTTCTAGCTTGGCATGAGAAGCTTGTGGCATGAGAGCAAAATTGTCATGAGTTTAGCACTAAAGAGAAAACTAAGTGTTCCTAGGGGAAAGATGGGGTATTAAGGTTGGAGAGAAAGGATTTTGCAGAGAGGTTTTGTTGAGCATGAGGAAAAAGAGAGAAAAATGTGGCTTGAGTGTTTTTCCAGCAGCTTGACAGAGACTCTGTCAAGTGTCAGAACAGCTTGCCAAGAGGGAAAACTAAGGGAAAATGATGAGTTAAGCACGAAATTGCTGGGTTTTGGGAGTAAGAGAGGAAGCTTGCTCTCTGATGTGGTTGATGCTTGTTGGGTAGAAGAGGCCCCCTTTTATAGCCGCTGGAAGTTGACATTTTCCAAGAAACCCTAATGGTTTCTATCCAATTTGACCAAGTCTTTCCCTTCCTTTCTCCCCTCATCCCTTCAATCATCCTATTTTGGTGAAATTTCCTCTGCCCATTTGCATAAAATCAAGGATTTTGGGTGCTCAAAGCCGCTTTTTCCCGCGGCTGTTTCGGACTCCTATTTTTAGCCATATTTCTTCCTTCTTTTCTCCCCTCTTCCAAGGCTAGGTTTGATAAGGGAAAGAAATGGGTATGCGAATGTGTATACATGCTGGTTCGAAGGGTAGCTCCTTGCGTGCCAATATCTCTTGGTCTCTTGGATGTTTTGCTTGAAAACTTGTTCCTTCCTTCCCAGCAACCCACGTGGTCTTCCAAACTCCTTCGTGGCTTTATCTTTCAGCCAAAAGATGGAGTCTTTGCTGCTTGCTACTTCTAATTGTATGGGTCTTCTAGGAAAGGAAGTCAACCTACCAAACAAATGGGCCACCTCCATCAAATATTAAGCTATAGGGGTTAATTTTAGTGGACCATTTTGATTGGGCTTTTTGGTTGGTTTATTTTGGTTGAGTTATTTTCCCTTTTGTGCTCACCCATATATTTGGGCCTAAGAAATGGGCTTGGGTTTCGAGGCTCCCAAACAACCCGGAACCTCCATTTATCAACCCATCAATGAGCCTCATGACAACTTATTACCATCCATACCACAACCCACTCAAGCAAGCCCCGGGCATCTTGTGTGGCTTGGGCCCACTTAAGCTTATAGCGTGACATGTTGTTTATTTCCTTGGCATGGCATGTGTGCAAAGCGTATATGACGAACTTTTGCATGCCCAAATCGAGTTTCTTCTTAATAAGGTATCGCATTGGGCCGAACCATGGATTTTTTGGGCCTCAACAACCCTTAAAGGAGAAAGGTTCGCTTACAAACCACTACACCAAACTTGATTTTTGAATATTTATTCAGTTATACAATATTTATATAAACAATCAAAGGTTAAAAAGAAAAATTCATTTCAACACGTATTCATACAAGAATTGCAAATAAAAGGTTGATATCTACTCTTCTCTTGCCCAACCAATTTCTCATCTAGGTAGCCTATACTCTTCAAATTGGTGAGGTTGAAGGCCAAGGAAAGAGCAAAACTCCAATTGTAATTAAATGAAAATTGCAATGCAGTTTCCGAAAGTCCAATTTTGAGTTCCCTTGCTCTTGGATAGTTCTACTCTTCTCTTGCCCACCCAATTCCTCATATGGGTAGCCTATACTCTTCAAATTGGTGAGGTTGAAGGCCAAGGAAAGAGCAAAAATTCAATTGTAATGAAATGAAAACTGCAATGCAGTTTCGAAAGTCCAATTTTGAGTTCTCTTGCTCTTGGGTAGTTCTACTCTTCTCTTACCCAACCAATTCCTCATCTGGGTAGCCTCTACTCTTTAAATTGGTGAGGTTGAAGGCTAAGGAAAGAGCAAAAATTCAATTGTACTTACCAAAACTGCAACTCAGTTTCCAAAACTGCAATGTAGTTTGTGCAAAACTACAATGCAAAATCTGTATAAAATTTCACTGAACTAAAGCTTAAACGGTATTGCAACTTCAGCAAGGGCATTTTGAGTTACTTTGAATTTCTTTATTGCCTCAACCAGCGGTTTATATGGATGGTTTACATTAAGATCAAAAGCAAGAGTTGCAAGAACAACCATTTCTCCAAGTAAAATAAACTCTTTCTGTTGTTCATATACCTCCTGCATGATTAAATTTTGTGAAAACTACAATGCCAACAAGTGAAACATTGCCTAAACGGACTCACAACAAGCTAACCAACTTGATTCTTTCCAAATCCTTGATGAACTCGCGAGCAAAACCACGATAAGCTTTGGGTGAATAAATGCCTGCAATTTTAACAACAGTGGCTTATGAGATCTAACCCTGAAAGCAAGAAAACATAGAATATAGTGGCAAGGGTGGTTGGGAGGAGTGAAAATAACAGAGCAAGACTTAAGCGAAATTATCTTAAAGAGCATAGAGTTAAACTAAATTACATTTGATGGAGAAGTAGTCCGGCCTCTTGAAATATGCATACGTGCAAATCTAGTTAAGGCTTCACAACTAATTCCAACTCATTATTAAGATGAATAACAGTGATCAAAGAAAGAAATCAGTATTGAGTATTTCAGTAGTAAAGATATATAACAATCTCTTTCTCATAGGTGTATTTAAAAGGTTTGCATCTTGGAACCGGCCCATCTTCACTAGTGACAATTGAAGTGCATCTACTCAATCTACAAAATAAATCCATTAAGTGGAATACTTCATATCATCTCTCACAACCAATAAATGTTGTCCATGCCTTGCATGCTTAATGAGATAGAAAGCTAATCTATGCTAGAATTTATAAATTATAGATGTTATGGAAAACAAGGTTGTGTGAATAGTTTTAGTAGCTTTAATTGCTTGTTCATAACTAAATAATAAGTAGCATAAGTTTTTGTGGAGTAACCACACAGCTTTGATGTTGTCAAAACATATGAATGCTGAAATTATGTCTAAATACATGCATACAAGATTTCTAAAAAATACACAAGCAGTTAATTTCCAATAAAAGCAAATACTTGACGATGAAAAACACCACAGAAGGTGCAATTATTCTTGAGACCGATCATCTTAACTATTTCATTCATGGTCCACCCACACAAATCCTTGTACGAGACTATTTTTAGCGGCAAACCATATTGAAAGTAGAAATTTTGAATAAGAGTTGATTAACGGAATATATATATATATATATATATGAAAAAAAAACATAAGCATTACATATGACTAGCAACTCCGAATTGATATTCACTTCACCTGGATTTCATTTCTTTTGATGGTTTGAAGAGAATCATCCCTGTAGCCAGTAATGCCCTCATCCACTGACAACAGAAATAGCTCTAGGCCGTAATTGTGCCGCCTATTCAATTTCGATAACACATAAGCAAAGACCGTGGAATCTGACAGTTTTAAATAACATAAAAAGCAATTATCAGAAGAAAAGCTGAGGTCCACATAACTTTTACAATCTAATATGACATTAACTAATATTACAAGCATAGCTTGGTTAGTTTACCTTTCCCACCAGAGGCGCCAAGGGCAATGCGCTCACTAGGCTTAAATAATTGGTTTTCAACAATTACCTGATGGATCTCCTCCTCAAATACCTCATAGAAACACTCCGATCTTGAACTCAACAAGATAGCGATTGTAATTGCTCTTCATCTTGAGCTAGAAGACCTTGGAGTTGTCGGTGAAGGCTGAAGGGATGAGCAACTTGAGAATTCCATCGCAGGCGAAGGCTGTGGTCGTCGTTGCTGCGGGGAGAGAGAGAGAGAGAGATCTAATCTAATAAAAAAGGGAGACCAATGAATGTTTAAAAAAGAAGAAGGTATAATTGTCTTTTTAGTGATTAATATAAGGTGGACCAACGAATCTGGGCCTCCTCTTTGGCCAAATCCAAAACAAAATTTCATTCCTAGGTATTAAAACCCAAACAGAAATGTTGTTTGTCTCAAATACTAATTAGTAAAAATAGTTATGTCTAATACCTAATTTTTCTAATAATATATATTTTTGCTTATTTTTAACCAAAAAAATATATATTTAAAATTATGATATTTTAAAGCTAAAATGATTACAAACAATGAAATAAGCAAAAATATCATAATTTTAAGTATCATAACTTTTCAAGTGGAACTATCAAATAGAGAGTCTGAGTTTTGAGTTTGGTGTCAGGTGAAACTTTCGTGTTGGAAAGTTTGCCTTTAATAATGGATTGTGAGTTTTGAGTTAGGTGTCGGTTTCACTATCCATTTAATTGCTAGATGGAATGATGTGATTGGTAGGTGGTATGCGGAAGTAAACTTTGACTTTTGTATGTGGTGCTACAATCACTGGGAATCTTACCTTTTGTGTACGTGTGTACTGACATAGAAAATTTGTATGTGTATGTGTCTTTTTGTATTTGTATTTATTTGTGGTCATATTTTGTATGTGTGTATGTATATGTGTCTTTTTTGTATTTGTATTTGTATGTGTGTATTTGTAAACAACTTTGAATGTATTTTTGTTTGGTAAAATTGATGTGTGGCTTTTGACATGCAGGGGATGAGGATGAATTTTCTATTGAAATGTACCATAATTGTGAAATAAGAGGTAACTATTATGTGAATGGGTCTGCTGATTGGTTCAATTATTGTGATAAGGATAGAATGTCAATGACTGAGATAGATGCCATGGTAAAGGAGTTAGGGTACGAAGGTATGATTAACTATTAGTATAGTATTATAGGTGATCATTTTTATGGTGGCCTAATTAAGCTGAGTGAGGATGCAGATGTCTTAGACATGCTAGTATTTGTACAAGACACTAGGTTGATTAATATAGTCCTAGAACATATCTTGGCATGCAGTCAAGAGCAGTTTTACAGTCAAGTGGCTTCAAACATATTTATAAATTTGGATGATGATTTTGGGACCAACACTAGGGTAGCGATTGAAGAGCTTGATGACAATTATGGTGCCATTGTTCCAGTGGGTCGGGGAGTATCTCATGTGGAAAAGATTTTTTTTTATTTAAAAAAAAACAAGTGTTGTAATAGAAGAGTTGAATGAAGAGTTAAATGAAGAAGGGTTGAATCAAGAAGCAGGTGGACAAGGCAAAGAGTTGAATGAAGAAGGGTTGACTCAGATGGGTTGACAGATCAAGCTTCTAAACAAGGCAAAGAAAAGGCAACTGTGAATAATGAGGAGAACTTTGACAAGGGCCAAGAAAAGACTAATAAGGGTTATTCTGTTAAAGGCAAAGGCAAGGATAAAGTGACGGATGACATGTCACATACGGTCAAGTGTGCTTTTGGTAAAAAAAGATGCGGCAGTTTGAGGAGGACAAAGATTGTTCACTAGAAAGACAAAGAAGATGTGGAAGGAAGGGTTAAGGGCATTAGGACTGAGTCCAAAAGCTATTTCATGAAGTTGAGAACTAGAAGAAGATATGCAAATGCTGTAGACTTTGAAGATGAAGATGATGATTCTGTTGATAGTGAGGACTCAGATTATATGATTTCCAAGAACTTTAGTGAAGATAAAGATGATGTTTTTTTTTTTTTTTTTAAGAATGGGTGGATGACCAAATTGAATGGACAGACGTTAAAGAAACTGGGAATGAGGCTACTACTGATTGGCCTACAGATGTTGAATTAGATTATGAAGATTCTGAGTGCAAGTATAATTTTGAAGATGAAGCTGATAAAAATTAGCCAGAGTTCAATGCTACAACTAACATGGCAGATCCAAAGTTTGAGATTGGCATGTTGTTTACTGATTATAAGGTGTTTAGGGCAGCTATCAGAGAATACTCCATCTTGCAAAATAGGGATGTTGTTTTTATTAGGACTGAAGCTTTGAAGCTGAAGGTAGTTTGTGGGGCCCCTAAATTGTGGGTGGATGATATATGCTTCAAAAAGTCAACATGAGAACACATTGTAAGTGAAGACATATGTAGGTGAGCACACATGTACACAGTTATGAGAGAACCTTACTGTGAAGTCAACATGGATAAGCAAGAAATATGTTGAGACATTGAAGTCCAATCTCCAGTGGCCAGTCTGGTCATTCAAGGAGACTGTTGAGAATGATTATAATACAGGGGTGTCAAGAGAAAAAGTGTATAGGGCAAAAGATAAGGCACTAAAGTTGATTGAGGGCACTTTCAATGAACAATATTCAAGAATTTTGGATTATTGGTTTAGTCTGATTTCCAACAACAGTTGGGGCAACCACAATTTCAAAGGTTGTATGTTTGTTTAGGAGTTGCTAAGGAAGAGTTCAAAGCTGGGTGTAGACCCAATATAGGTGTAGATAGGTGCTTTTTGAAGAGTGTTTATGCAGAGCCACTGTTAATTGCTGTGGGTATAAACACCAACAATGAAACCTGGGGAATTGTGTATGCAGTTGTGGAATCAGAGTGCAAGGATTCTTAGATTTGGTTTCTGGAGCTATTGGTTAAGGATTGTGAAATTGTTAATCAATTTGGCTTCACCTTTATATCCAACAAAGAAAAAGGTTTACTACCTACTTTTGAGCAAGTGGTCCCTAATTGTGACCATAGGTTCTGTGCAAGACACCTTTTTACTAACTAGAGGATATTGTTCAAATCAAAAAGCCTGAGAGATATGTTTTAGGAAGCATTATATGTAACCACTGTCCCCCACTTTACAAGGGCCATGTAAGACCTGAAAAAACTGTCCAAGAATGCATATGAATGGCTAACCACTCCAGATAAACTTCCAAGGCATTGGTCAAAATCACACTTCAACACTCATTTGAAGTGTGACACGTTGTTGAATAATCTGTGTGAGTTTTTCAATGCTACCATATTGGAATGTAAGGATTGACCAATTTGATTATATTAGATGTAAGCTGATGAGGAGAATACAAGGAAGAAGGTAAAAAATGCTGAAATGGAACAAGCCTATCTGCCCAAGAATATTTAAGAAGGTAGAGGGAAATAAAGCCAAGGTAGGTGCTTGTGTGGCAATGTGGTCAGGTGGAGGTAAATTCCAAGTGTCAACTGATGGCCATGCATAATATATTATGGACTTGGAATTGAGGAGTTGTTCTTGTAGAGCATGGGATTTGCAGGGATGGTCTTGTGTTCATGCTATTGCAGTCATAAATTATAAAGGGGGTCTTAATGTCATGGATTTTGTGGATGACTGCTATTTGACAACAATTTACTTCAAGACATGTAGAAAGAAAGAAGATGGAGAGCACAAGGGTAAAATGAATATGAGAGAGTCAAGCAACCAAGCTGAAACTGCATTGTCTCTCATTCCCAACACACATTACTCTCTCAAATTTGGACAATGTGGTAAAAAGGGGCACAATAGGAGGACTTGCCATAGGAATCTTCCCTCAAAAGCCAAACTTGCAACTAAGAGGAAGAGGGGTACTGAAAATACCCAGGTATAGCAACTCAATCTTGTTCAATTCTATCCCTTAATAACCCTAAGCTTTTGTTGCTAACTGACAAGCATTTTTATGTTGTAGACTATTATTGATCCATCTCAAGCAGCCACTTCAGTTGGTCTAAGCACCATAAAGAAAAGATCAAAGCCTCTTGTTGAGACCCAAAAAATTCAAGGCTAGGTCCAGGCTTATTTCTAGCCCGGCATAAATATTTAACTACGAGGGGAGCCCAACTGGGACATGTGAGAGTTTGTCGGACACAACCGTACAAGTTGAGGGCCACACACTATGCCAAGCAAAGATGGAAACCCATCATGCAAAAGGGTCAAAACGAGCTCGGAAAATGTCCCAACTCTGTAAACACACGCTCACTGACCTGTTAAATGCTATCTGGCCCGGTCATAACTTATTATGGCATAATAAAACTCGAGCATGAACATGCTAAATAAACAGGCTATGCTAAGCTAAAGGACTGCTATTCTAATGCCAAACCACGCTACAAGCTTAAGTGGGCCCAAGCCACGTAAATATCCGGGGCTTGCAGAGAAGGTTGTGGTATGGATGGGTACGAGCACTCATGGGGGCCATTAAGGGTTCAAGGAATGGAAGTTTTGGGCTACTTGGGAGCGCCAAAACTCAAGCCCATTTATTGGGTCCAAGCACATGGGTAAGCAATAGAGAGAGAGAGAGAAACACGTGACCCAACGACTTAGGAAAATATGTAGTGGTTCGCAACATTTAGGAAAACCTCACATCAACTAAGGCATTCAACACCTCGTAAAAAAAAAAAAAAAAAAAAACAAAAAAAGCCCCTTCTCCCACCTTGAGAAACCA
>NC_024133.1:775613-792034 GCF_000346735.1 Prunus mume | reverse complement strand
AGGGGTTCGCAAAATTAAAAAAACCCCCACACAACCAAAGGCATCAAACCCCCGTAAAAAAAAAAAAAAAAAAGAGCAAATAAGCCACTTCTAGCAGCTTGACGAAACCATAGAAGGCTTAGCTGACTACTGAAAATAAGAGGCCAATGACCCAATGCCTTAGGAAAAGCCTAGCTCAGTATCTAATAAAATATTTAGCATTGTGTTAAGCCCTTGTTAAAGCTTCATAACAGAGTCAACGTGAAGCCATTGCAAAAACCAAAGGAAATTCATACGTGTATGAGGAATACCCATTAGGCAAATGCTCTATCCATTCTCCTTTCCTCTGTGAGCTTTAATAGGAAAACCAAGAAGAAAAGCGAGTGGCTCCTCACCCACATGGAGAGGTCCAGCTGTGTAAAAATCTTGGAACCCCAAAGGACTTATTACCTATGTGCTCTGGTTAGGGAAATTTCACCAAATAAGAGTGAATGGAAGAAAGTGAAGGAAAAGCAAGAAAGAGTTCTGATAAGATTAAGGGGTCAAAGTGCCTATAAAAGGAGGCTTCTTCTACCTAGCAAAATCATCATCCAGAGTGCGACCAAGCTTTGTCAAGCATGGTAGATCAAGCACGACACGCCATTATCCATTCCCATCACTGTCCATCTTCTATAGTCAAAATCTTCCCAGTTTACTCTCTCCCATACTCTTAGCCTTTGTTTATGTAAGAAATTCAAGCTGTTTCTCTTAATTGCTAAACTAGCGAAGGCTTAGCTTCCATGCCGCAAGCTCCTTAAGCAAGCCATATTATTAATATGTCACATTCATTTGGCTTACTGGTGAAAGGAATCTAGGGTGTTTTCTAAGGTTCTCACAAACTTTTCAAAGCTCTTTTGGAGCTTGGTCCTCGAACTCAGAATACAAGGGGCAACTTTACTCGTTTCTTCTTTACGGCAGCCCAAGCCCATTTGTTAGGCTGCTGGAATAAAAAGACCCCTACACCTCTAAGGCATGTGCAAAAAGGGAAACCTCTGGTAACTAACTTCTCTTTATGATGTTTATTATCAATTTTCTTCAAATTCCAAATAAAATGTTAACATCCTAAACATTGTGCAGCCAAAACCAAGTAAGAAAGGACATGCCACTTCTGAAGCACAACCAGTCTCAACTTCATGTCCATATGCATCAACTTCTGTTTCAGCTGTAGGATCAAATGTTGTAAATTGAAGTTAACTGAAAAAGGAATTTGATGACTCACTCTTTTTTGTTAGACTGACAGTTTGTGATTAGGAGGTTTTTGTTTTTGATAAATTGGTTATGTATAACTTAATTACTGACTTTTTTTTATGGATGTAATGGCATTCACATAAGCGTCAACCACTGTGAATGCAAATACATCCACTGAAAACTACCATTTTGGAATGAATTTGAAAGGACATCAAATATGTAATTGTCAATGTTATTATTTGGCTATTTTGAGCCCATTTTGAATGCAGAATTTTTGAAGTTTTTGGGTTGGCACTTCAATCGATTATTTTGCCAATTCACTTGATTGTTTTGGCATTTCACTTCATTATTTTGGCCATTCACTTGATTGTTCCAGGTGCATCCATTTTCTAACTTCCCTTTACATTGTTTTTGGCATTCCTTTGCATAATTTCACTAGCACATAGATTTAGAATGCCATTCACTTCATTTGCATACTCTTTATGATGACCATTCACTTCATTTAGATGAAATTCTCTGCAAATTTTGTCATTCCATTCACTTCATCAAGTTATAAAAAGTCAGCAATTAAACCCTTAACCCTTAACCCTTACTCATAACCCTTAACCCTTACATAACAATTTAACCATTACAAAATGCCACTAACAACCCAACCCTTACAGAATCACACAAACAACGCACAAACAATTCATTTAATGGCAGAAGCTAATTCGAAGCTCCTCTTTTTGTTCACTCCAGATCCATACATCCCTTTCAAAATGAAGCTTGCAAATAGAACCCACAAAGCCACCAACAACACCCAAACGACCTTTTCTCTTTGTCTTGCCTTTGCTACTGATTTGTCCAGCTTATTCCACGACTTTAGAAGCCCAGGAATCACTACCTTTGATAGTTCACACATGGCCAAATCAAACCGTGCCCAGAACTAACAACCTTGAAAACCCTTCTTAGTCTCACGTACCTTTGCTGCACACATGGAAAATCGCCTCCCAGGATTCGAATCTATCCAAGAGGTTCAAATTGTAGCAGCCTTGCCACACAAACATATCAACACCTTTTCATCCATTCCAGGCAACCAATCGGATCTTCTTCGCGAGTTTCCTCTCCACTTTTTTCATTTCTCTTTTTTTTTATTTTTTTTTATTTATCAAAATCTCTCCAAAACAAGACCGAGTAGTTAGTTCGATTTCGTTGTCCAAGCCTTGGGTTATTGGAGCGATGCCTTGGAACGTGTGCCCAGTTGAGGTTTTTTTTTTTTTTTTTTTGGTTTGAAATTGCCTTTCGTCTTGTCTTTTTCTAACTACTGTTTGGTTATGATGTGGGTCCCACGACTGCCACGTCAGCATTTAATGTCTGACTTTGACAGTCAATGTAACGATGGGTGTAAATTGGTAATACTTTGAAATGTCGGGTATGAAATTGATTTACTTGAAACCTTGGGGCCTATTTCAATACTGATACTAAACATCCAGGGACTAAAGTGTAGTTATTCCTAAATATAAATTTGAATAATATATGATAGTTTTATCATAAAATTAATATACACTGGCGTAGCAAAATAAAATAATGAAGGGGAACGAAAAAAACTGAAAATTGAAAAAAAAAAGTACAAATGAAAAAAAAAATTGACCAACCTAAAAAAAAAAGAAAAAAAAGAGCAAAGCAATCAGACCAATACATTAAGTAGAAAATAAAAACACAATTCCATTGAAAATGAAAACAACATACCAAAAGAGTTTTTGGTAGAAAATGAAAACGAGGCCTTGAAAATGTTATCGAACGGCCCCTAAGTGAATGTAATAGAAAAAGCAAACCTTAATATCAAAGAGAGAAAGAGAGGGAATTCGAGAGAAACGTATTGATTCTGACCATAGAAAATAGGAGATTATATTGGGAGGAGAATCTTTTTAAGATGAACAAAATGGAGTCTGAAAAAAAAATTTGAATTCAAAGGTGGGGGAATTGGAAAAGGTGCGGCAAGGCACGTGAGCTAAAGAGAAAATGCAGTGTACCTGTTTATATTATGAGCTTGTTTTTTCTCTTCAGCTACTCAGGTGACTTTGGATGACTGTGATAGATTCTCATATGATGTTCTCATTTTACCATTCTCTCGATTTCATAAATCCCCTCTTCCACATGGCTCGTTTGGGAGTGCTTTTGGATCAGCTAAAAACGTTTCTAAATGGGTGAAAGCGCTTCTGTCTTTAAAAAATGGTGTTTGGCAAAAATTGCAAAAGCGCTTTGGGTGAGATCCAAAAGCACTTGGAGTAGTTTTGGAAGAAGCACTTGAGAGGTGCTTCTTCTTAAAAGCGCTGCAGGATAAAAAACAAGGGAAGCACTTGACTCTCTTTAATGAAACTTTTAAAATGCCGAAAATACCCATATTTAATTTTTAAAATGCCAAAATACCCTTCCTTTTTTTTTTCCCTCTTTTTTATATTTATTATAATATTTTGAGATTCTTTACATTTTTTTAAGTACTTTTAAAAGCGCTTTTACTGTGTTAGCCAAACACTCAACAAAATATCAAAAGTGTTTTTATATAGTGTAAAACACCTTTAAATGTGACATCCAAACGACAAACTACTTCTTTGTAGAAGCGATACTGACATAAGCGCTACTAGCATAAGCACTTCAAGAAAAAGCACTCCCAAACGAGTTGTTTGCCTGAATAGATGAGAAGAAAAGGGCTTGCTAGCGTGCGTTCCAAATGTAATATGAAGCCCAAAGATGATACGACGTCGTCCCATAGCGAAAACCTAAACGGAAATAAACACGCGTGCTCTCTTCTCCTCCTGCAGCTGCGCCTCACACAGCCAGAAACCGGCGCCTCCGTACGCCTCGCCGGCAGCGCGAACATTAAGTTTGCAAACAGCTAAACAACGGGATCCCTGAGCTAAATTTTTGCCGCCTCGCATCGACGCGCCTAGGCAACGCCTTTCAAAACCTAGCATTTGAAAGTAGGTCAATTTCTTTTGTTATTGATGTAGAAAATATAACCAACTGCTTTTTAAATGCTAGCATACAGTTCCAAATATCACTGTTGGTTCAAACAAAATTTTTGACGATGTTTTTTATTTTTATTTCTTTCTGCTGCAGAGAAAGTTTCAATTCATTGTGATTGAGCTTTTGGGAAGGCTTTGTTTGTCATTGGCTTCACACTCGCTGTTTGGTTGAGGTCTTCAACATGGTTAGCTTCTTTTTCTTCATAATTATAAGTGTTATTGTTATTTTGTCTTCTGTGTTAGATATGATTAAGTTGTTCTTTCTGTTTTTTTTCTCAGGAAGTGTTCAGGAGGGCCATATTGCAACCTGGCCCACCAGAAAGTTTTGCTCTACAGACAGTTCAACGAGTTATAAAACCTCAGGTAACCCATTAGATCCCTCATGTTCAGGGTTAAGTTTTAACAATATTATGTGGTACCCAATAAAAAAGATTTTGATAAGTCGAATCTTCGTGTAAATGCATGTATAGTGATTTATGGTTTTGTGCCTGAAAACTGAAACACAAGTATGATTTCAGTCTCTGGCTACATTTGGATACACATGTTTTGTTACCTTTGTCCTATAACTCCAATTGCTAATTTACCGATTAGTGTTTCACTTGATTCAATGCTTGATCCTTGGTGGGCTGTAGTCATCATTGCATTGCTTTCTTCACATACATCCTGATTGCACATGATGACATGTACAATTATCGTGATACATCTAACAACAAGTCAAACATATGAAACTTTAGCCTTTTGGATGTCGATGTTTGGTTAATTCTAATTAGGCCAACTGATTTCTTCATGACAGAAACAGACAAAGTTAGTCCAAGATGAGAATCAATTGTTAGAAAATATCCTCCGGACATTGCTTCAGGAACTGGTGGTATGTTTCTCTTGCTGGTACTTGTTCACAGGATGCTTTGATTGTTTGATTGTACTTGTAGACTACTGTATTTCTACTTTATTCTGCATATTTTAGCGCGGTTTGTGGTCCATGGGTAAATTAATGCTTGTGATGTGCTCAAAAAAGAAGACCCTTTGCTTATTGACTTCACAGTGGTGTAGTCTGTCCAAACAAGAAGCAAATAGTGTTGATCCTGTGTTTCTACATTGTCCTTTTTACTTCACAACTTTGGGTTTTGACCAAAAAAAAAATTTGGGTCAGGATGCTGCTAGGGTTTGGAATTGTGTCTGGTTGGTGGATTATTTGGGTTTTAGGGCTGATAGGTGTTCAATAACCCGCCTTCTAGATCTTGTTCTTTAATGTAACCAACGGCAATAGACTAAACTAGCAAATATTAGAAAAACTTAGAAACACACAAGAATTATACTAGTTCGGCAGAACTTTTGCCTACGTCCAGTTGTGATTTCTCTCCTTTGATTAATAATAGAGATTATAGAACTTTTGCAACCTTGGAACTAATCTCAAAACTCTTGGCTGTCTCTGGCTGTTTTTCCTTGCTGTAAAATAAGCCCTGCCGCACCCTATTTATAGATATAGAGTTGGCTTACATGTCCCAAGGCTGATTGAATTCCTATTCCTAAGTGGATTAGGAAATTACACTTATCCAAATCCTAATAGACTTATAGAAATCCAAACCTAAATTGAATAAGGAAAACTGAAATTCTTTCCTAATCCCTCTAGGACAAGAATTGGTATACCTCTAATTTTCTTAAAACAATCCTAAACCAACTAGGACATATTTGACGAGCCAAAATCCTAACAATAGGAACGTACCTACTCTTTGGAGATGCATAATGTTGTCATACCTCTGGATTGATTGGTCGGAAGACCGGGTAGTCTTTGCAGATAGGTCGAGGAAATGGACTTTAAATAGAAAGAACTAGAATTTGAGCATTTTGTAGGCTTTATTGCCAAAATATTTTAGGGATATTTCTTTGTGTTAAGTTCATCTTGATTGGCTGGGTATTATAATTTGATTACTCTGTTGAGCGCTGATGGTGATGCTCAAAGTCACCTTTTAGTATATTTCAGGGTTCATGGAACTTTCCCTGAATCCTCACGGGCTTCCACATTCCCAGAATTGTCGCACAACCTGCAGCAATCTTCAATTATATGCCTCATCTCAGCCATCTGTTTTCTATCCTTAATTTTTTTTTGTACCACCAAACATGGCTCAAGTATCACTTTGACATATTAGATTTGTTTTTATTAGTTTTCTTTTTGCCCGAGTATTCTTGGTGCCTGACTTTTTAAACCTATAAAAATGGTTGATTGGTAATTAAAAAATTTGACAGAGCGGTTTGTCCAGATTTCCTTTATTTAAAAAAAAAAAAATCTTTATTATGTGCAATCACCATGATTACATACAGAGTCCTTTGTTTTGGCTATTCTTGGTAGGATCCAGGGCAGTTGTGCTTTTTGCGTTCTTTCTGTTTTCGCCCGTAATGTGTTGCATCACTCTCTTTCCTTTTTTTGCATATGTTTTTATTAAATCTGGCCATCCAAGATCATTAGAATGGCATATGAACCACTCAACTTTTAAATGACTTGTAACTAGGGATTGGTTAAAGTAATAATATGCATATGACTATTAACGAAGCAAAAGAAGCATGACAAATGTAAGGTGGACTTCTGATAACCCATGGGCTGATCTAACAGGATTCATGAGCATTTGGGCTTAGTGTTTTATTAGACACCCCTTCATCACAGGAATATGATTCGAATTTGAATATGGAAATTTGTAATGATGGATATTTCAACTTGGCTTTGTGAAGTAGAGCATTCTGCAGTTGATGTGGCAAATTTTGTTACTTTTGTTTTGAAGATTATAAATATTAGATCTCCCCATCAACCTGAACCCTCCTTACATTTAAGACATCAACATAGAAGTTGTGTTTTATGCTTGGTAACTTGATATTTTCACAGTCTTCTGCAGTACAGTCTGGGGAGCAGATAATGCAGTATGGTCAATCAATTGATGATGGAGAAACTACCCAAGGACATATTCCACGTCTTCTTGGTCTGTACATATCCTTGTTAAACTTTTATTAAGCACTCAGTTGGTTGTATCAAATGCTGTTGACTTCCTTTTTCAAAGAATCGTGTATTCAATTTCTGTAATATTTGGAACCTTTTTGTAAAAAGTACGGTTCTGATAAGCCAAAACTTGTGAATCAGTGATATAAAGATCTAAAAACTACATTTATGTTGTTTCTATATAAGAATTTTTATTTGCGCTGTTAATTTTTGGGGTTTACCTTTTGACATTTAGATCGCACCTAAAATTATTTTTGACAAAATTCTGTATGACTTTCGATTTTCAAATGTTGAACTGTATATCGTCTAATAGAACAGTAAGCCTGTAGATTAGCTATTTGGATTATAAGAGCTATTCAATGGCTAAATGCTTGTAAAAATTGTTTTGATCAAGAAGAAAATTAATGAGTCTTATAGCCTACATCACTCTCTCTCTTAAAGTTCTGTTATCTTTTTGTGCACCAGATATTGTGTTGTATCTTTGTGAGAACGAACACATTGAAGGCGGCATGATATTTCAGCTGTTGGAAGACTTAACAGAAATGTCTACTATGAGAAACTGCAAAGACGTTTTTGGTTATATAGAGAGTAAACAAGATATATTAGGAAAGGTTTGTGTATTTAAAATGTCAAAAGATTTATATTGTTTGTTTTTTTTTTTTCGTTTTGGTTTTGTATTTCATTTTTAAAGTTTTTGATTATCTCTATTTGCAATCTATTTTAATCTATATGGATCCTCACATGCAGCCAGAGCTTTTTGCTCGAGGAAAACTTGTGATGTTGAGAACATGCAATCAACTTCTTCGTCGCCTGTCAAAGGTGGTGTTACTAATCATAGTAGTCATCACTGGATTACAGTCTACTTTCATTTTGTAAAATTTTCCCTATATTGGGATTTTTGTTTGCTTTTCAAACAGTAAATTGTATATCCATGCCGTTCAAAAGCCACATCTTTTTTGTAATGTTTATAATTAACTAACTGGTGCTCAGTTTGATCTGTATTATACTCAAAACTTGTGATGGTATGCGCATATTTGACATTGTAAACTTCAGGATGGTGCATTGTGATTGACCTTGAATTAATATTGAAACCTTACCAAATTTAGAAGTTGCATTCATTATTCTTGCTGCTCTGCTCTATTTTTCAGATTTCAGTTTTTAGTTCATAAATGAGGATTGCTATTTTTGGCATTTACTTTATGCGGCACTGTTTGTGGATTGAAAAGCTGCCTTTGTTAGACACTAATTTAATAGATTACATGGTGTGATAAATGTAAAGGGTATTCGTGCCCAAAGAATCTTACTTTTTATGGAGAAACTCTTCTAGAAAACACTGAAGGAACAGCATAACTAGCGTTCAGTTATGCAAGCAAATATTTTTATGAAATATGGTGAGAATATGGTTCTGGTCTGAGAATTATGTCTGTAAATGGGAAGACTGTAAATTGAAAAATGTGGTGTAAACTCATGCTGATGTTTTTGTTTTTTGTTTTGATTTTTGAAATAATAATGATTTTAAATAAGTGTTTTAGCTACACATCTTATTGTTCACTATTTGATAAAAGTAAACTGTAACTACTTTGATAATAAAATTTCACTTGCAAAACTTATTGTTGTAGTCTTGTTTCGTACTAATGTCTTTGAACTTGACTTACAGGCAAATGATGTGGTATTTTGTGGACGAATTCTAATGTTTTTGGCTCATTTTTTCCCATTATCTGAGCGTTCAGGTACCTGCTTGTCTTCAACCGTTGTCTTCACTTTTAGTTTAATTTCTCTGAACCCTGCTGTTCACTTGTTCTTTTAAGTAATTTTGTTGCTCTTCTGATTAACGCTCGCAGCTGTGAATATAAAAGGAGTTTTTAACACATCAAACGAGACAAAATATGAGAAAGACCCCCCTGATGGTATATCCTTGCTAGGCAGTTGCTTGATATCTTAACTTTTACGTCTACATATATATAATATGATTGTATATAGTTTATATAGCATTTCTTGTGAATGTAGGTATCTTAAGGATATATTTTAATGTTTTACGTTTTTCAGGAATTTCCATCGATTTCAACTTCTACAAGACATTTTGGAGTTTACAGGTAAACTTGGTCACTTGGAAGGATAAATTATGACATAAAAAAGGGCCTAGGGGTTAGAATTATGCTTTCCTCTCCATTTTGATTTAAGTTTTGAACTTAGAGAGTGTCCATATATAATGCTATTGTTATATGGTTTTCAAAGTCATTTAACTCAATACTCAGATTTTGTTTGTGTAATTCTTCTTGTAAACAGATATCATTATGCTAAAGAAACCTCTCTAGTTTGCCTATAAATTCTTTTGTGAATTGCCTGGTTGAAACAATCCCCATTCCCCATGTTCAAAGATTAGGATATGGTGTTGGAGATTTGGTTTAATTATATTATTATTACTTTATCCTAGGTTTTGGAGATTTTCAATATCCCCATATCAAGTCTTGTCGTATCCTGTATAGTCCTCTTTATTATGGTCCCCATTAATAAAATTTTCCATCACTGTACTCTCCTTAATTTGTATTTTCTGTTTGCTTTATTGACAGAATTTTTGTTTCCTGTCATAAAAAGACAAAAAGATTAGCATCCCTATACTTTTGGCATCACCGAATTACTAACATAATATTTTCTATTGCTAACAATTATGTTATGTGGGGCAAAAAAATTTCAATGATTCTTTCAATTGTTACCGACTTTTCACATGGAAATGTAAATAATTTTAAAACTTGTTTTAGTTTAGCGTTCATGAAACTGTGCATCAGAATATTAAACCACTATTTATGCCAATCTGTGTTCGATAAAATCAGATTAAGAATAGAGAGAGAGATTACATACAAGGTTCTCAGTTTTGATGGGCTTGGCATTTCACTTATAAGATTATGTATTATCATTTTGCCCGAATTCTAAGCTAACTAGGTAAATTTTTTTCTTTTTCTGTTTCATTTCCTTTTTATTTTTATTTTTGAGTTTTCCAGAATTGCCTATTTATAGGACAAATTCTCTTATGAGCATTAAAAAAGTGAGCATGCATAAGCATGGATGTCAGAGTTGTTGGATTGCTAGATGCGTTGTTCTTATTTAAACTCTTAGCAATCCAATGGCTCCAAATGTCCATGCTTATGCATACTCTCACTAAGTAGTGTTCATATAGTTTACGAAAAAAAAGTTCGTACAATGAAGCAAATACATTGTCGGTTGTAAGAAATGGGTTTAATTTAGAGAGAGAGAGAGAGAGAGAGAGAGAGAGAGCTAAGGTGATGATTTTTTTATATTGATTGGTTTTAAGGTCATACGAGTCAGTGAAAATTGTTTTTGCCTTGCGCCATAAGTTTATCATTGATATACTATCTTATGAATTTTACATGTTTAATTAATGTATTATTGATTGACATGGCATTTCCTAAAGTTACATTCAAAACTTTTATGTTTAAAGCAATTTTCTGTAATTTTTGTTGATTTTTGTTGATTTTTTATATTTCCATCATCAACATTTCCATACGTCTAGATTATATTTCCACAGGTACCGATTTTTTCATCTTGGTTGTCAGCAGGATATTGATGTTTTATTAAAGTTTCAGTACTAGTTATATTAGAGCTCTCAAATAGGCTCAATGTTAATGTCTGTTTGGAAAGCTTCAGCCTGGAGTTGTTTTAGTTAACTTGGATAGGTGGTATCTCACATTATATTTGCTGAGAAACTGGTCTGGTTGGGTTTTCAGGAACACTTTTGTAACCCTCCTTCCTTAACTCTTGCTCCTACCAAGTGGAAGAAATTTACATCTGGTTTAATGGTATAATAATTATCTTCTGATATATTCTTTTTTTGATCTTCATGGTATAACAGTTTTTCTTTCTCTGTTTCATTACTCAGCCAAATAATATTTTCTTGAATTTCTTGTTTAGGTTGTCCTGAATACATTTGAAGCTCAACCATTAAGTGATGAAGAGGGAGATGCCAATAGTTTGGAGGAGGAGGCGGCAAATTTCAGCATAAAATATCTTACGAGCAGTAAACTAATGGGTTTGGAGGTTAGTAATGCTGGAGTGTTGACTGACTTAGATTTATTTTTATAGTGGACCATTATTTTGATTTAAGATCTTTATTTTTCCTGTTTTCTGGTGGGCACAGTTGAAGGATCCGAGTTTCCGACGTCATATTCTTGTGCAGTGCCTCATATTGTTTGATTATCTGAAGGTAGCAGTTGAAACGGTCTTAATATTGATTCTGGGAAATATTACCATAACTCCTTGACCTTTGGGCTAGTTCTAATGTCCTTTTTCAACTTTCAAATTGATCTGTCACCCCAAAATATTGATAGTACTTAATATGGTAAATGTTCTTACTAACTCTTATTTGCTTGTAGGCCCCTGGAACGAGTGAAACAGATTTGCCTTCCGATAGCATGGTTAGTGCTGTGATTGTGTCTTGTTAAGTTTTGTAACCTTTTTTATTTTCTTCTTTAAACTTGACAAAGAAACTTTATGTTGGCAGCTCTGTTTATAGTAAAAGGTGTCAGTAGAAAATTGGATTATTGGTTATTGTGACGACATATTTGTTGGACAATTGAGAAGCCTTAGGTGTATTGTGTTTGTTTTGTCTCCAAATTTAGGGATTGGAAACAAGGATGGATTAAAGTACTAAAAACTGAATTCTTTCCATAACTTTTATGAATGTAATATCATACCAGGCATCTACATCAGTTTGTCTGGAGTTGAGTGATTTCGCTAATTTACTCATGCAATTCAACGAGTTCATTGTATTCTTTTGAAGTGTATGATGGTCTCTGGGCAATTCGATTTGGCAGTCTTTTGCTTCTATGCCTAGAAGCAATCTTGTTTCCTACTTCAGTTGCAGTAGGAATATTATCTTATCTTCGTTAATACTTGAATCCTTACCTATGGACATCACTTTAAGCACGAAAACTGAATGAATTTGTGTGGTATGCCTTTCACTCTCTGGTTAAGAAGATTTACTTTAGTTGGCACATGGTCAGATGCATAAAATTTTGTAAGATATGATAAAGTCTACTTGAGTATATCTGTGCTATACTATGGGGTCTCCTAAACAACTTTTCCTCGTTGATTTCAGAAAGAGGAAATAAAATCTTGTGAGGAGCGTGTGAAAAAGCTGCTTGAAATGACTCCACCCAAGGGGGAGAATTTTCTTCATAAAATTGAGCATATATTAGAACGTGAAAAGAATTGGGTGAGTGCTGTCCGGCCTTGGTTACTATTGTTTAGAAAATGTTATCACTGTTGTTAAGCATAATTGGTGTTTAAATATGCTTAGGTATGGTGGAAACGTGATGGTTGTCCACCATTTGAGAAGCAGCCAGCAGAGAAGAAAGCGGTCCAAGAAGGAGCCAAAAAGCGGTATGCAACTTGTTGGTTGTTTATTTGGGTCCTATTATGCCTTTTAATGTGTTTTACTTTAACAAGAAACAAATTGAACCTTTTTTTTTCCTTACTGTGTAAGGTCTTAATAAGAATAAGCAGATAGAAAGACAACTCATCCTTTGTTTTCTACCCCTGTTAGGCAATTCCGCTTTAGTTATTTCGTGTTGGCCATAGTAATTCTTTTTGGTGTGGGTATGTTTTGTGAGTCGGATTTGCCTCCTATTTAGATCACTATATTCTAAACTTTTGGTGAAGGCATTGACAAATCAATTTGATATTTTAGTTCTTTTTGGGTCAAAATTTTGGGTGATGCAACATGAGGTGAATAATAATTCTTCCTGTGATTGCAACTTCCGAAATTTCAGTGATATTTCCATGAAATTTTCCATAACAGAACAAGAACTTGGAAATTACTTCTGTATTCAGAATCGTCTAGACTTCTCGACACTTTCAGTAGGAGGGCTGCAAGTACTGGAGTGAGAGAGACAAGAAGAACCAATGGGCAAAAAAAGAAAAGAAAAAGCTAGGGTGGTTTTGAGAGGAGGTCTCCTTTCCAACTAGTGTAGATAAAAACATTGTGGTGGAGATTATTTAACTTTAATGGACAGATGAATTGGGTTTGAGAAAGACAAACCTACCCTTATAAAAAAAAGTTGGTAATACAAATGTGAAGGGTATTTTGGTTATTTTATAATATGCTATCATCTGAGCACGAAAAATAAAAAATTTACAGTCTAGATTAAGGTGCTGTATTTTAATTGAAATTACGCAGGTTTTTTTTTACATGTAATTATGATGGAGTTCTGATTATATTTTTTACTTTTCAGCCAAGAACCTTTTAAGGATCTATGTTTCTCAATCCTTATACTCCAAAGCACACTATGATTATTTTATGGGATTCCATAAACTAAATCATCTATGTGATTTCATAGAGAAATGAAATTAAGTTATTGCACATTACTTCTGAAAACAGACATGGATATTTTATGAATTGGATACAAAACAGTTTATAGAAACCACAAAATCTTAATATGCATGTATCAATTAGACGATTAGGAGTTTTCATACTTTTAAGAAATGACTAATATACGTATGAAATGATTAGTTGTGCTCCATGTCTTTCCGCTGACATATACCACTGCCTACAAAATAAAATTTTGGAATTGTTCGCCAACCTTGCTGCAGCATTAGGTCTGTTTGTTGTAATGTAACTTTTCATATAAAATATTTAATGAGTTTGCACTGTCCATTTAGATTTTTAAGAAACATACTTAATCCCTTTTTATCTTTATTTGTCTAAATTCAACAGTAGGCCGAGATGGAGAATGGGAAATAAAGAGCTCTCTCAGTTGTGGAAGTGGGCAGATCAAAATCCGGTATGCAGGATTTCAGTTAATCTGTAATGCAAGCCTACTGCTTATGTATGTTATATATATTATAGCAACTTGCTGATTCTTCTGACCAAATTTCCTTTCTGAATTAGTACATTTACACTCGTAAAAGAATGAAGAATCGATGTGTAAATTATGGCATTATATACTATCAATTAGCGCACTCTGCACAGTTGCAGATGTGTAACACCATAAAGGCAGAAAGTTAGTGGCACGAAACATATTTTTTAGGTTGCAACTTAGCAAATGTAGTTCAGATTCATTCTGGAAATGAAATGGGAAAAAAATCAACTAGGGCGGACCAAATATGTGGTTTTAAAGATAGCATGTTTCTATATACTTCCTCTCTTTGGTTTTCTTCGCTACAAATTGGACAGAAATGGATAACTCACAGAAAACTTATAAATTGAATTTGGAAACAGTAGTAGAGGTTCATTTTTCACGTTTTTCTGTTCAACTCTTATTATAAAGAAGAAAAAAGATTACATATCGAGTCAGTGAGGGAGAAACATGAAACTATATAGTAAGATTTTCCTTTCAATCATGTTAACTACAAAATTAATTTGAATAAATTTGCTATTATTTTTTCTCAAGAGACTTTTGACATGTCCAGAATGCTTTAACTGATCCTCAACGTGTTCGAACACCTGCCATCACTGATTACTGGAAGCCCCTGGCTGACGATGTAAGCACTCTTTGCTTCTCAATGTCCAACTAATATGCTGTTTGTGTGTGTATGTGTGCTCTCCCTCACTCTTGTCCCTTCTGATATTATGAGGTTTTCATTTTCAATGTAACTTTTTATTAAAGATGAAGTTCATTTCTTTAAATTACAGATGGATCCAGCAGCTGGAATAGAAGCTGAATATCACCACAAAAATAACCGAGTGAGTTTTGGTTCTTAGACTTAAGTTATCATATTCAATTTTGTGGCGTATATTGTCAAGAGCGATTTACACTGCTTCTACATGAGCTTATTACTATCAAGCAACTTGTATTTCTTCTCATGACATGCTTTTGCAAGATGACTTTTTTGAATCCTCGGACTATAGTTTCTGATGATAATGGAAACAATGTGAAAAAGGGGGCTTGTTTGTCCTATAACCCACCCAATACAACAAAGAAAAAATCTTCTTATATCATAACTGTATGGAAAAGTTACAAAATATAAAAGATTTGGCTTGCCATTGAGCCAGGCACCCTTACTTCTGATAGATAACATGAGACAATCTTTTTATTGTCTTTTGCTGAATTAGAGTATGGAGTTAGTGATAAATGTATCATTTGGGTGATAGAGTTAACTATTGAACTATCTCTTGGAATTGTGCTGTTTCAGCCTCTTTTTGGTAGTGTGGTGGAAAGAAACAAAAGAATCTTTTATCAGAGAGAGAATTAGGTGACTTCACTTTGATATAGAATCGGATTTTGCTTGTCTTTGGGCTTACATCTCTAAACAGTTAAAGGATTACCCCCTTGATCCTTCTGGATTGGTCTGTTTTCTTCTCATAAGCTCGTGGGTTAGGTTTTCCTTGTTTGGCTTTTGATGCCTGTTTTATTTCTTTTTTCTCATTGGCTGTCCTTGGTTTTTGCTGTTTCTGATGATATCCATCTTGTTTTATACTCTTTTTTTTTCTTTCTTTTATGATGTAAATAGAGCCAAACATATGAAGTAACCCAAGCTAATAGGTGTGCATCAAACCATTACAGCTAGGTGAGAACTCCAAACATCGTTGGAGCTTAGATTTCTAAAGTGAAATCAAGGAGAACCTTTAGGAATTTTCACAAACTGATAATACTTCCATACAAATTCTTCTAGGTTGAGTCCTCTGACCACAATTCTTATCCCTCTAATAATACAACATTAATTACCCTAGACCTTTCCAGAAGGATCCTTCAGAGTTGCCATACGGCGTTAATAACCAGTTCCCAGGCAACATTAATAACATCTAGACAAACTCTTAGACTCCCAGTAGAACATTAATAGCAATAAACAGATTCCCCATTCATAATTAATAATAATGAGACAGGCCCTTTAAAACATATAGTAAACTTGTCTAGGCATCTCTCAAAGATCTTGTAAGATCTATTTACAACATCATTTTATAACATTCCAGTTTCTTATATAAAATGAAAAATCGTTTGTCCTTCAAACTTTTGGACTGAAATATCAAAAAAAAAATTATATACATATTTGATTTACTAAGCCTGTCAGTTTGAAGTAATCTTGAATTTATTTATATCAACTGTCTTCTGTAAAGGTTCATTGCTATTCTAAGACTGACATGAGTGCAAAGGAACCAATTGCTCTGAGGAAAGGTTCTGGGGTTGAGTCCTAGCATCCGTGTAGTGTGTGCGAGTTTAGTATACTATTGCCCGTCTCAATAGGAAAGGTCCCAAAAATAAGAAAGACTG
>NC_024133.1:723547-772718 GCF_000346735.1 Prunus mume | reverse complement strand
TTTTTTTTTTTTAAACAAAGTCATGTGGTGATAAAATAAAATAAAAACGACAACAAAAGAGGTAATGTTTTATTTATTTATAAATTTAAGTCTTTCGTGTAATTCGGTGGATCGAACACTAAACTAGTAAGAAATAATAATCTTTAGAACACACTAAATAAATGAGTAATATTGTCTTGTTTTGAGATTCATAACTACGTGCTTGAGACTAAAATATACAATAACTTCATATTAATTAACTTCTTTGTAATCCTCATATGTACAAATTTATCTGTCTTTCGAGTGATTAAAAGACGTCATTTAGGACCACCACTTATATTTTCCGTATTTACTACAATGGTTTGAGAGTAGAAGACTATTTCTTATAAAGTTTAGAATTTCAGGTTATCGCCAAATGAGCGAAAATTGTTAGAGGTTACACTATTTCAATGAATTGTTTTCGTTGTCTTCGGTAATTTAGAATCACTTCACTGTTCGCTTGTGTACCACACCTTTATCGTCACAGTATTATGAAAAGAAATTCAAACCAAGTAAACTATAAGTAAGAAGGTAATGTTATTTATTATCCATTCAAACATTTAACGAACATATTGGGAGAACATAAGATTTTTGTTGCACGTCAAAAGTATATGATATATATTGATGTATCAAGTAGCACTGATTATGACATTTCCTTTTGTGCTTGCGGGTGTGTAGAGATGTCTTGAGGAATGAACTTCAATATTTTAGCTGGCGGACACTTACACCAATTCTCGACGCATGAGCAAAATGGGGGGCATGGAGCAGATTCGTTGCACGGATAACGAACAATTGGTCCTTTTGCTTCGACTCCAAATTGCACACCTACCACAATTAATATTTCAATAATTAATAATAAAACTGTTTTTTGCCTTTATTGCGAACATACTGCTTTATGCATAAGTTGACGTTACAAAAATATACACTTAAACTCGACTTTATGGCTGAAAATATCGACAATTGTTAGGTTAAAGTGTATAATTTTAACGATGTATCAACGACATATACATATTTTAAAAATAAGTTAAGTCAACCACGTTGGACAAAATAATTCCCATCAGTGGACCTCACGCACGCATGAATATTTTGCTGGTCAAGCTACACAAGATGGTATTGTTATAAGAACTTTTTATTTATTTCTGGGAAGATTTTAATATTGTGTACTACTAGACTTTGGAAATTTTTTGGGAAGACTTTAATATTGTATAAAGATTTCACTATTTGGTCTTTTGTAACCGTTAAAATGTGTTGTTTTGTTTCTACTCAGATTTGGGGGATATTTTTGTTTATTTAGTAGTATAAGAAATGCAATCAAACCTTTTGTGTTAAAAAAAAACCGAACATTACTTCTTCTTTTTTTTTTAAAAAAAAAACATTTTCTTTAAAATAATAATAATAATAAAATGGTAAGGAAGTTGTGAATTTTTTTTGGATAAATTGAATACATTTAATAAGGGTAAACTTGGAAAGAAAAATTTAGCTTATATAATATATTAATGACATTGTTTTATGTGTAAGGAGAATGACACATGTCAAGCAAAGAAGGAAGAAGGTCCAAAGGAGAAGGTTAGATAGAAGGTTGCTAGCATTCCCCTTCGAGGACATGTTAGTATCAATTTCTTTAACGATGCAAGGGCAATTTCATCAACCCAAAACCCTTGAGAGTAAAAGCTTGTTTGAAATCCTCTCCATTTCACATTAAGGCTTGAAATTCAACCACTAATCTTAATTTTTGAAGAACCCTAAACCCAAATGACCAAGCCTTAATATGAAATTAAGGGAGTTTTAGATGAGCTTTTATGCTCAATGATTTTGGGTTGATGAAATTGCCCCTTGCACCATCAAAGAAATTGACATGAATGCTAACTTGTCCTTGAATTGCTACAAATACGAAACTACAGGGTCAAAATTGACGGAATTGAAACTACAAGGTCAAAAGTGGTTGAAGTGCAAATTACAGGGATCAAAAGTGAATTTTAGCCAATATTTAATTTTTAGGTTTTATTTATATATGCCTAAATTTTCTAGTTTAATGTGGTGGAGGTTACTTGTTCTTGGATGCCTATAAAAGACCACTCCTTCACATTTTATATACTAATATAATACCATACTACCACAATACCACAATCACCACCACAATTTGATTCTCTCATCTTCTACCTTTCATACTTTATATACTTAATGTTTCCCTCTTTTCGACCGAGTGGCTGACGGAAGGAACTTTTGGTCCTTCTTCTTCAAGTTGCGTAGGCGTGGTGGCCTGGATGGATATGTTGCGCTTCTGACTTCTGATCAAGTGATTGATCGGCCAAGCAAAGAACCACCTCTTGGCCTAGGTTCTTTCACTTCTTCGGGGTCGAGGATGGTTAGGCTTCGTATGGATGTTTTTGTGATTTTTAGGTTTTTTTAGTAATACTCTGAATTAGATTTCTGATTGCTTGATTCTCTCTTGTTTTGGAATACTCCGAATTGTCATCAATTTTTGTGATTTCTTTCCTTGTGAAGCCTCTGTCCCATGTATGCAATCCTCCGAAAATCTTGGGTTCAAATCCGTGGTTTGAGCTTGGACCTACAAGACTTCATCTTGACATCCGGTTAGAATTCTAGAATTGGTTGACAATCCACCAAGGTGGGTGGTATGGGAACTCCAAATACTTGGATGTTGGGTTTGGCCTTACGTTGGACCATCTTTGAGTTCCCAAAATATTCAGATATGGGGAATTCTAGATTTGGTTGAGAATCTGCGGAAGTTGGCATGAGAGCTCTAGGATCCACCAAGAAAACTCTTATTTAATTGTCCCATTTATTTATTAATACATATATTAATAAATTTGAGCAAGTCCATAGCAAGGAGGAGGAAACTCGAGCATGGGACTTGACGTCGGCGAGACGGTTGGTCATGCATAGTAATAAGGAGCTTCGAGCATAAGACTTGACGTCGGCGAGGAACCTCCATGGTGGAACTCACTTCAGCGGAACTCCCTTTCGCAGAACTTTCTTTGCGGAATTCCCTTCCGCAGAACTTCCTCGACTGAACTGCCTCAGTGGGACTCCTTTAGGTAGAACTCATTTCGGCCGAACTACCTCAGCGGGGCTCCCTTCCTCGGAACTTCTTTCCACATACCACGGATTGGAGATCCGAAAGATTCGGATTGACCTCCCTCAAATATTGCCCCCTCGATTCATTTAACCTAAAGTTGGCGAATGGGTAGATTAATCAAAATTTAAGACCTCAATTTCTTAGTTGTTAGTTTCTATGAATTTTTACTAGGCCATTTGATGCATACTCGACCATTCCTTGGTCTCATGTTGTAGTGAGCTCTATCCACCTATATATATATATATATATATTATCTTTTTCTTGGAGGAGGTTTCTATATACAGACTCTTAGCACGAGATAATGTGAACTATCCATCATTGTGGGTTATTTTAACCAACACCATTTCCTCGTGGCGAGTTATCTCTCCGCCGTTTCTCAAGTCGTTGAGTAATACTTCTTAAAAAATCAACCATTGATCGGTGAGTCATGGATCCGACTATTTCAGTCACTTAACTTATATGCTCCTTTCCCCAAGACTTGGTGGATGAGGAATGAACATTCCCAAGACTTTGGAAGGCCAATCCTTGACGATGGGGTTCATAGGTCTAACGAGAACATGTTGGATCATGCCGTGCCTTTGACAATCTTGGGCATCCCTTAGCATAGTCGATGCAATATTTGAGGATGATTGGCTAATAATAGCCATGCCTTCTCAAAAGCCATCTCATCTTCATTCAGCTTGATGAGCTCCACATATTGCCTCATGAACGTTTGTCATGCCTACAAGTTGTCCTTTCTTTTCATCGTTGTCTTATGCTAAAAGACTTCCGATAGAATTTTCCAAGGCCGAAATGTATAGTTTCAGAGGTCGGCCTTGCTTTAGAGGAATGAGATTAGCAGCTTGGTTAAATTCTCTTTGGTGTAATCGGATGCCTTTTGGTGGACTTCTTTCCACCAAAGTTGTACTTCATCCTCGAGTTTTAGCAAGGATGAGAAATGCTCAACTTTTCCTACGAAATTGGATATGAACATCAGGAGGAAGTTTATTTGGTCTAGCAAACTTTGCAATTCTCTCTTGTTTCGCAAAGGAGGCGCATCAATATTGGCTTTAGCCTTATTTTAATCAATTTCGATCATTTTTTGGTGTACCAAGAATCTTAGAAAGTTTCCGACAAAACCCCAAAGGCACACTTTTTCGAATTCATCTTCAATTGATGTCTCCGCATTCTCTCAAAATTCGACTTGAGGTCATTCAAGTAACCTAGCCTTGACTACGACTTCACGACTACGTCATCAATATAAACTTCTAAGTTTTGACTGATCATGTCGTGGAAGATGGTATTCATTGCCCGTTGGTAGGTGGCCTTGAAATTCTTTAGGCTCGTCCATTTCGACGATGAACTCGACCTCGTCGAAGACATCTTCATCCATTGAGTTGAGTTGGCCTAGCGGAGCTTCGAAGAATGGCGGAAGTGTGATCTCCCTGGCTTCGACTTCAACAAAATCTCAAACTTCACTTTGGTCTTACCCATCTTCAACTTGCTCTCAAACTTAGCCATCTATTAGTATGAAATTTGTATTGTCATTTCCTAGACTCTAGCATAGGTGGAAAATTAGTGTGTGAAGAATTGTTACTGAACATTTTGGCACAATTCATTCAATCTCATACTTCCGAGGCATGACTTGACCGATATGAGAAATTGATTTCAAGTAAATCATGACATAATCATGCATTCATTATAGGATTCCTAATTAGAGTTATTTTCAATAGGATTAGATTTTATCTCTTGAGATTATTTCCTAGTTGGACTCTATTTTGATTTAAGTTAAAATATTATCCCTTCCTATTATGACTTGCACATTGAAATCTTTTCCTACTTGATTGGTCTAATTCGTTTGTTTTAATAGATATTGTTTTTCTATTAAAGATTAGTTGGTTGGCATATTTACTAAGAATCCATTTTGAATCAAAACTCTTGGTCATAATTGAATAAGAGATGTGGTCCTGCTTTGATGTTATGACTAAGAGATTATATTGGATCGGTCTTGTAGAGTCATAGTTGAATAGAATTAATGGTCTGTTGGGTTTTCCTCTTTGAAGAGTAAAACTCCCTTTAATAAAACGTAGGATTTTCCTTTCAAATAGAGAGCTTTTGATATATTTGTGTGGAGCATATAGAATTCTTAGGAAAAAGCTGTTGTGCATTTATTTGAGATAAATCATCGAGTGTTCCATGTTTACTTGGTAATTTATCAAACACTTTAATAATTTATATTGCATTCATTTGCATTGTTCGGTGACTTATACGGTTGAGGGCACCAAAACCGTGGTGATAGTTTTCTTCCGACGAGCTTGAAGCAATCGTGGTCAGTATTGCGTTTAACATAAGGAGTGTCGAAAATCATCCCATGACAGAAGTTGGGTTATGAAGAAGTCGGTAAACATTATCTAGAATGTGTCTAGGATAAGTGTGTGAGTACTTCTTGTAATCATCGTTCTATAGTAGATTTGTGTTGGACTGAGGAGTGACATGGATTTTCCCCCAAGGTGGACGTAAAATAATTCTCTGCGTGTTCTTTTATTTTATGCTTAGCACATTTCAGGATTAATGAGCCATATTAATCCTGCTACCGAAATTTATTTTTATTTATTTGATTATAATATTGAATTCGCCTATTCACCCTCCTCTAAGCATTTTTAGTCATCCTATAGGTAATTTCAATTTCCAAAGAAACCAGCAAGTGAAAGCAAACATGGTTGACAACTCCACTCCATAAGCCAAAATTGTAAAGTTGTGCAAATTTTTTGCAACCCAAGTATGAAGATCAACTCATCGCTATACTTCTCGTCCTCATAAAGCTCATCATCATATGTCGTCGCATCCATGGGATCTTTTGAGGTTCCCTTGTTTTTTTCTTTGGCCGTTGGTTCAGCCTCTTGTTCAAACTCATGTGTTTCGGAATCAGCCATGACTTGGTCTTCTCCTATCTTTGGTTCATCCTATAACGTATAGGGTTTACCTCTAACTTCCTCGATCATGCTCTAGCCGTTCTTTCCTTTCTTGTCTACCTTGGCAGATTGGGCCACCTTGGTCAAGACTTGAGTCTTGGTGACCGGAAGCTGGATCTTAAGCTAAACCACTATTGCTTTCTCACTTTTAGAGAGTTCTCATCTGCCACCTCGTGTGGCCTTTTGGGCTCACCTTGAATTTGTCAGCTTCAAGGGCTTCAAGTAAGATGAAATTCCAACTCTAAGATTGATTCTTTCAGAGCTGTCACCACAACTCGACCCTTCACCCATTCTTGGTGTAGCCTCATTTACTCGGCTGCTATTGCCTTCAACGAAGCCAAGGCCTTGACCTTGACTAACTCCAACTCTTTTGGTCGATGCTTCTCTTAAAGCTCGACCAATCAGTTAAGTTGAGGTTGCCTCTCGTCCTCCCATTTCTCGTAAGAATTGCAAGTGGTGGCATATTACCTCTGAGCATTTCTTGTTTGAGTTTTGCTTATAAGTATTAGAGGAAGCTTTCAACCCCCACTCCTATACCATTGAGCCACCTTGGAGTTTGACATCTTGAAAGTTGGAACACCACTACCATCCGTTGGGTGATGTCTTCACATATAGGCCACATCTCGGCTTTTTCCTTCTCCCACGGAAGTCAATATGCTTTATTTTTCTTTTGCCTCAGGTTACGGTGGATCTTTCACAATATCTTCATATCTTAGAGGCATCTGTTGATTTCTTCTGTTAGGTTATTATGTGGCTTCTCATACCTATCTTAGTATTCATGTAGTGACTGTTTGTTCGGTCTCAATTCCATCATACCGCTTGGGCTATATGGGTTGTAGTTCTTGGCCGAAGTTGTTATAACATTCTTCCTTGATCTTCTAGGTCTGCTTCAAGTAGGATGACTAGTACGACCTGGATAACTTCTAGCCATTACTTTAGCCGGCCCTTCATGCCCCCCAAGTCCACTTGCTTGGTCAATCTTGGTCTTTGATTGAGGCTCGATAAACTTGATCACTTGCAATTGTGGTCTCACAATATCGAGCTTTTCTCCTACAATCATGTCTATCATGATTGCACCTTGCATCGTGCTTCGACCTTCTCTTTCACTAGATAGTAGGCCATTACATCCTAGGATGGTTGCCTTGGGTTGGATGATATTTTCATCCTCAACGTTAACCACATTTTCAGTTTCATTCCCTTGGGTGGGCTCATTGCGGACCTTGAGCCTATATCCGATATTTTCATCCTCATTTTGGAGTCTTGTAAACTATTAGTACCTACACATAGGGAGGCTACAAAGGCTTTAGGACAATGTCTTTGATGTGCTTCACCATACTAGGCTTCCTTTCATAATCTTAATTTAATTTACTTTTATTTACCTATTATATGTTTATTTAGTTTTATTTTACCTTAAAAGAGTTTCCAATTTATTTTATATATTATTTATATTATAAATAGTTTTGCTTTTGACTTTTACATAAAGAGTAAAACTATAATTTTTATAACAACTACAGTCTTTCGTATTTCTAGCGTTTTCACATACCTTTGGTGCCACTTTTGTGTGAGCTTTTTTTGGTGGATGTTGTGCGAAATATGAGGTACTTATAGTGTGTGTTGGTTGTACGATTCAAATTTGATGATCAATTTTGATTAATTGTATTGTTTCCAAATGGATAGGAGTTTATTTATTTATTTATTTATTTTATTTTTATCAAATAGAAACTTCATTAGATATCAAGAAGACATCTAAAATACCAATTCCAAGAGGGCAACAAACTAACATGCTCAAAGCAAAACTAACGCAGATAAAAGCCGCACTAAAACTACTAACCCACATCACCACAATTAGCCATAAGCCTAAACAAAGCCCACAAACCCAACATAACCAAAACCCTAAAACAACCCATAAGCCTAAAAGAACCCTATCACCACTACCTAATGAAGCACCGTCATGGCCACACCCACCACCGCATTTGTAACAGATCTGTTGAAAATATGATTTCCAGCGATTGATCTACCTACACATAAGAGGGAACAAATAAACGAAAACAACTTTGCCAAAGAATAATTGGGTGATTTGTAGTAACCTCCATCAAAGACGATGTAGAATCAAATTTAGAGAACATGAGCGGCATTAGGGAGCAGGTTTTGGGAGTAGGATTTGATTGAGAACATAGACTAAAAGGGGTGATGGGGAACTTCAATCTAACCATGGCTTAGAAGAAACCACCACAAAGGGTTTTTTTTTTTTAATTCAAAATGCCCAGTGGATTTATTCACTAATCTAAAAGGAAAAGACAAGAAGAGATGAGGGGGAGGAGGGGCAGTGACGTTTCTTCCTCCTCCCCCCTATGTGGAATTTTCCTTTAGGACTCACAGAGGGAGAGAGTGGCTAGAGTTTTTGACCCAAATGGATTGGAGTTGGTTCTGTCATTAAGGTACATTCTTTCCGAATCTATTGGGGTTTTATTAGTCTTGAGATGTTGATTATTCAATTTTTATATAGTGGTGGTATGCAATTTTCAAATATGATGTTATATTTGAGTTGGTTGATACTATGTAACTCTTGAGTTATTAATTATGCTTATGAGGTTTTAATCTGTTCTGGAGTGTGGATTAGAATATGTTGACAAGGAGGTTTTCAGTGAATTTGAATGGTATTCTTTTTCGTTACTGTTTGAGTTAGGTTTTAGTTCTAGTGGTTTTGATTTTTTTTTTTCTCTCCCTTACCTTGAAGCTTGTTTTGTCATAAGAGTATGTAGCTGCAACTTGCATTACAATTGTTGTTTTTGTTTGCTTTACTAATTTGATCAAGTTCAAATATGGTTGAGAGATTGATTGTGTGTGTCCTCTTTTTTTCAGCCTTGACTTCTCGATAATATAGGGAGTAGCTACCCATCAATCCTTGCTGAAGTGAAGCAAAGCTAGATTGTCGTCGAAATGATGATAGTAAAACATCTAGCAGTTTGCGTGAGATTTGGTTGAGTTTTAGACATAAGCTCTGAATAGCGTTTAATGCTCTGCCTTGTACTTTCAAGCTAAACCCATGTAAAAAATGGAGATAAACTCTTTCAAATACGTTGACATGAGTTAACCTACTAAATTAAGGAGATTTATTTCCTGAGTTAATTATGTGATTTACTTCCTTGTTTCATATAGTTGACACATCCTTGTATAATTAGGAGATATTCTCCTAATTAACTACTGTATATATTTCCTTGTAAAACACAACTGTAAATTCTTATATATCTCCATATAGAGAAGAATACAACTAATCAAAAATATTCAAACCATATTCATATTTTAGCAATTTGTACCCACTCTCAAGTTGCCGCTCCTCACCCTTCATTGGATATTTAATTATTTAATTATTGATTTCCTTTAGAGCCATGAAATTGGCCCAAACACCATCACATCATTTCTCATTGTGGAAAACAAAAATATGCGTATATGCTTTGACATGTCCAAAAAGATTTATATTTCCAAAGAAGTAACCTTCTTGTTGTTCTTTTATTACAGCTTGAAACTCTGAAGCATAGATTGTCTATATGGCGTTTTGGGATCCAGAGAAGCATATAATAAAATCCAGAATATCCAATGTGTGTAATTTATTACAGCCGACCATATTATTTTATTGGCAACATAGTGTGGTAAGCCGACCAAAGAAAGTCTTCAAGTTTTGTCTTTCATTCGGGGTTTTCAATGAATTATTCAACAAGAGAAAATGTATAAATAGACCAAACATTCCCAGAACATATACAAAACAATATACCTACTGAGAGAGCTAACACAAAAATTTCCTAATAATTAAGGGGTATATCAAATTAGCTCCAATGGCTTCGATTAAGTTTGTCACCCTAATTACCATGGTTGTGATTCTTCTTCCTACAATTGCCATGGCAACGGAGTTCGTCGTTGGAGATGAGAACGGCTGGAAACCTAATTTTGACTACCAAGCTTGGGCCAAAGACAAAGTATTTCACGTTGGTGATACACTAGGTAATATATACGTTCTGATTATACTTTTATCATAATATAGAAGATGTTTTAAGATGCTTATATTGCTAAACCGTGAATTTAGACCATTCAACCATTTGATTTCGTAAAAACGTACAAGTGGTTGAAACTAAGCATTTGTTTAGAAAACAAACATTACTCTTAGCGTAATTAATAATTAACTTACAAAAACCAGATTTGACGTGATCACAGTTCCTTTTTTCTTTCAAAACTACATATATCCATGAATATTAATTAATTTATGAACATTATATATTATCTTATGCATGCATGCAGTGTTCAACTACCAGCCCCCACACAATGTGTTCAAGGTGAATGGAACTGGGTTCAAGGAATGTGTTAAGCCAACAACAAATGATCAACCACCACTTACCTCTGGAAACGACAAAATAGAGCTAAAGACTGCTGGAAATAAATGGTACATTTGTTCTGTTAAAGACCACTGTGCTGCTTTGGGCCAGAAACTTACCATCAATGTTATGGAGGGTCCGCCTGCACCAGCTCCATCCTCTGCTGTTCGTGGTTTCATCTTTTCTGGATACCAAGTCTTCATGGCCGCCATTGTTGGAGTTTTCATAGCTGTTGCTGCCTGATCTTCATCTTCAACTCCTCCCCAAATGCGTATGCATAAAAATACACCAAATCAAGACACATACATTAATAAAACATACTGTTTTTTCTTTAATTCTATAATTATAATAATTTTGTGGAAAATAAAATAAGAGAATTTCGTTCTGTATTAGATGCTGAGCTAGCAATACTGATGTAATTGCACATCAGAATCTACTCTTGTATCATGTTTTTTTGTTTGTTTTTGGTTTTTGTTTTTTGTTTTTGTTTTTTGTGTGGATCAATTGTATCATGTTATTAACTAATGGCAGAACCAGGAATTTTTATACGGGTAGGCTAAATTTGTATTTATTTATAGTTTTCCTCTCTTTGTCTGTCTATTATCATCATGTGACATGATATCCTAACAAGAAATACTAGACACCAAAAATCATATACACTAATTAATAATTCAAGTTGCAAAAATAAAACATATATAACAATCTACAAAAGTTTTCACCCAAACCCTAAATTATAAAAACTTAACAACAACAATTAAAATTGGAAATTGAATTTAAAAAAAAAGAAAAAAACTTACCAAGATGGAAGAACCCATTGAAGATATATTGAAAAAATCTGCATATCAATTGTACTGAAGCGATCATTTAGTTTGGTAAATTATTATTATTTTTATTGAAATTTTACCGATTCAATACGGATCGAAAATATTAGTTAAAGGACTAAGTGAGAATATCTCTTACCAATGGAAACCCGTACAGAATCGGACTTTAAATTTAATGCATTATTTTATTATTTAGCCATTATCAACATGTAAGTGGCTGAAAAAAGGAACTGTTGCTAGTATTCATAGGGTGAGTGAAGTCACCTCGGGTTGGAACTTTAAATCTAATTTCTTCGATTTCTTACTTAGATAAATAGAACTATTAGTTTTTTAAAAAAAAATTTAAAAATCCTTGATTAGGATAATTTCGAATATTTGTTGAGGAACTTATTTTATGTGAAATAGTAATTACTTGATTAATAGGTCCCGTTAAAGGGTTTAATGATCGATTAACTAAAGAGAAATGAGTCTATCGAAAGTTTGATGCGGTTAACGAAAGAGCTCTCCAACCCGTGCCCATGGTTAACACGGGAGCGGATCCGCTGTCCCCAAATTGGTGTCCCCTCCATGTCCCCTCTCTAATTTGCTGACACGTCTCAACTAACATAACGGGAAGTTAACTCCGTTAACTTTTTTATTTGACAATTTTAAAAATTAAAAAAATTAAAAACTGCCCAAATAACCCAGCAGCCAGCAAGCGTCCTTCCTTGCTAAACCCAGCAAGCGTTCTTCCTTGCTAAACCCAGCAAGCATCCTCTTCCTTGGGGTCTTTCATGTGTTTGGCTATCTTTGAAGAATTTGTGAATTAAATGGTTAATTGGAGTTGAATCTACTGCTGTTATGACATAGAGATTTAGTTATTTGGAGTTTAACGATATTCACGAGGTGATGGTTTTGCTCTGTCACCAACAACCTTCAAGAGGCAGAGGAGAGGACCCATCACCTTGGATGGTTTTGCTCATGCTCTTCCACAGCTTCCCATACCAACAAGCTTTGATGCCGTCAAAAGCACCAGTTTAATGACTCTGTAACATGCATATGCTCAGGCACAAACTCAGTAACACAATACTTATCATTTAGCCGACAACTAATTTTCATCCTTGCTAGACATCCAAATCTTGTCTCAGCACGATGAGATTTCACACTGCCATCACACTTATTCTTTTCACGCTTACCTTCAGCAGAGCAAACAAAAAGTCTGTCTCTCAACTTCCCACATTTCTCTTTATGAAATTTACTTCGTCTAATACTAAAACCAACACCATATGCATATGCATTGTAAATGTTAAAGGCTTCTTCTTCTGTCTCAAACTCCATGCCTATTTCAGGAACTAGTTTTTTCTGCATGTTAGAATGGATCAACTCTATGTTTTTGTTACCTTGTGTAGTTTTTGAAAACTTTTCTTCATTACTTTCACTGCCTGCAAAAGCATTGAAGTCCCCACCTGTTTCAAAAATTAGCTTCAGACTTGCTTGAGTTCCATCATCATCTCTGTAATTATTTTCCCCGTTCATGTCCTTGAGAAAATTGGCAACACGTTATGAATCTATATATAAAACAATAATCATAAAATAACAATTAATTTAATCAAGACAGGGATTGATTATTATATATGACTGGGTTTGATTCCTATGAAATCAAAAGGTTGATTCCTATGAATATATGGCTGGGATTGTTCAAAAGATTGATTACTATGAATATGAAATCAAACATATCATCAAACATATCGTGAAGATAAAACCTAACAAAGAAAATTGAATAAATAATACTTTGATTTAGTGTATATTATATAAGTTTCCAATACACAGAGCTTTGCTCACCTCCATCCACGGGGCTTCAACAAAAGGTATAATCGATTGGTTTAATGGTGCTGCAATTTCCAAACAGAGATTAGGAGGGAGGAGAATTGAGTTTTGCAAGTATTTGAGAGTTGATTGTGGAGAAGATGTAGTGATTATGAGGGAGGAGAGTGGGTATGGCTGGTTTTTGCAAGGAAGACGACGCTTGTTGGTTGCAATTGGAGAAGAGGAGAAGACTCTCGCGGAGAAGACGATGCTTGCTGGGTTTAGCAAGGAAGACGTTCGCTGGGTTTAGCAAGGAAGGACGCTCGCTGGCTGCTGGGTTATTTGGGCAGTTTTTAATTTTTTTAATTTTTAAAATTGTCAAATAAAAAAGTTAACGGAGTTAACTTCCCGTTATGTTAGTTGACACGTGTCAGCAAATTAGAGAGGGGACATGGAGGGGACACCAATTTGGGGACAGCGGATCCGCTCCCTACCATCAGCGCCTCCCGAATAGCTAGGGCCTCTGCCATCAATGCCGACTAGCACCATAAATTTCACATTCCACCAGCTCATACTAGCAAACAAAACTCATCACGCAGTCCCCAGCCCACTCGGCCTTTTTGTCTAGTTGTCATCAAATAATATTGGAAATATTTGTTAATCTGTGTTTCTTTTTCTTTTTCTTTTTCCATTTTGTTCCCCCTTTTCTACCCTTTTGCAATCTGCCACAATTTCCCTTGATTCATGTGCGTTTATTCTCATATTTGAGTGTTATAGCTATAATTTAGTTGATGACATCTTCGCCATGGTTCGTAAGGCTTTTCATAAATTTTATGTCCCTGAGCAACTCAATGCTACTCTAATCACTCTGATCCCTAAGGTTGAGAACACCCCAAACCCCCCCTTCAACTCCATGGTGCAGTTCAGACCCATTAGTCTTTGTTGCACTCTTTATGAGGTAATTTCTAAATTACTGGTTGCTTGATTCATGCTTATTTTGCCTAAAATCATTAGTCCTAATTAGGTTAGTTTCATTTCTGGAAGACAAATCACTGATAACATCCTCATTGCTCAGGAATTTATGCATAAGTTCAAATGTTCTAAGGGTAAGAAGGGCTTCATTGCCTGAAAAATTGATCTATCTAAAGCCTATGATAGATTAAATTTGAAGTTTATTGAAAAGGTCCTTGGTGAAATCGGCATGCCCATTAACTTCATTCAGCTGGTTTTGAGTTGTGTTTCTTCTGTCAAATATCAAGTTTGTGTTAACAGCGAGTTCTCTCAACCTTTTATTCCAAAGAATGGTATTAGACAAAGAGATCCCCTATCTCCCTACCTCTTTGTGGTTTGCATTGAAAAGCTATCTCATATCATATTTGATGTTATCAATAGGGGAAATGGAAACCTGTTAAGTCCTCCCAAACTGGTCATGTTGTATCGCATTTGTTTTTTGCTGATGGCTTAATCTTTCCACTGAAGCTAGTACGCAACAAGCTATGGTGATGAAAGGGTGCTTGGATTTATTTTGTCAAGCCTTTAGTCAAACTGTCAACATTGACAAGTCTTCTTTATTTTGTTCTCCTAATACCAGCAGGGCGTTAGCTTAATATATTAGTTTCATTTGTGGCTCCCCTTCAACATACAACCTAGGAAAATACTTGGGGATGCCTATCTTGCACTATAGGGTAACTCGATCCACTTACAGCAGTTTGCTTAGTAAGGTTCACTGCAGGCTTGCCAATTGAAAAGTAAGTTGCTTTCTTTAGCTGGGAAGGCCACTTTAATCCATGTTGTCACATCTACTATTCCCATATATTCTATGCAGACCACAAAATTACCTGTTAGTATTTGTGAAGATTTGGATGGGTTAAATAGAAAATTCTTCTGGGGAGGAAGTGATAGGAAGAAGAAAGTCTACCTCTACCAATGGAATCTATTGTGTAGACCTAAAAACAAAGGTGGTTTGGGTTTCAAGAAGGCTCAGGCTTTGTTGGCTAAAATCGGTTGGAGGATGCACAACAAAGATAATGGCTTATGGGCTCAGATTTTTGAAAAGAAATATCTCGAAGGTTACTCTATTATTGATCCTAATCTGAAAACAAGACATTTGTGCTCCTCAACTTGGAACAATATTCTTTTTGGAGCTGAACTGCTTGCAAAGGGAATGACTTGGAGGGTTGGAAAATGTGATTTGGCCAAATTTTGGACAGATAAATGGTTATTTGATACACCTCTAATGCAACATAATGGGGTGTTGAATATCCATGAATTGAATTGTAGCGTTGACAGATTTTTTAGGAATGGTTGGTGGAATTGGACCAGCTGAGGAATGCTCTTACTGAAGATTTTGTTCAAAATCATTGTTGTTCATGTTGGATTTGGGAACTCTGTACATGATGCTCAAATATGGGGTTTGTCTTCAAATGGCTTATTCTCTATTAAATATGCATACTCTATTTTTTATTATAGAGAATTGGGAGATGTTGATCCCTTTTGGAAGGACTATGTAGAATGAAAATCCCTCCCAACATTCATATCTTCATTTGGCTGGCTTATCAAGGTAAAATCTTGTCCAATGGGCAAAGAACCAAGATGAATCTAACTTCTTGTCCTTCTTGTCTTCTTTGTGGTTGGCAAACGGAATATGTTATTCATATTCTTAAGGACTGTCCCAGGGCTATGATGGTATGGAATTCTGTTTTAAATTTACATTCTTCGCCTCACTTATTCCTATATGAGCTTACCTTGGTTCTTAGGCAATCTACTTTCTAAGGTTAAAGGCCCTGATGGTATTGGTTGGAATATTATTTTTACTATTACTTATTTGTATATCTGGAATTGGCGTAACAAGCAGATTTTTAACGTTGAAGTGGTTTTGCCTTTTAGTCCTAGGAAAACCATCTTTACTGTGGTTGTTGAGTGGGTTAAAGCCGCTAATGGCTTTGGCAAGAAACCTGATAGAGTACATGTTTTTTTGGCTTGGGAACCTCCTACAATTGGCCAACTTAAGTTGAATGTGGATGGTTCTATAAGGGCTGCCACTAATATTATTGGAGCATGTGACACGTGTCAGCAAATTAGAGAGGGGACATGGAAGGGACACCAATTTGGAGACAGCGGATCCGCTCCCGGTTAACACAGGGGTGGATACAAAACGGGTCAAGTTATATTAAAATGGGCTAAGATCAATTTTTAATCTTAGCCGTTCACTCCATCCGACAGTGAAGCTTTCTTCTCCGTCCTAGGTTGTTCGCTCTGAGACGAAAGTGCTTCATCTCTAAACCCTGTCTAAACCTTCAGCTCCCATTCGCTGATTTTCAATCTGCTCTCTTTCTTCTGGTGAGCTTCCTCCTTCTCTCCGCTATATCCTTTCTCTTTTCTGTTGGCAGGTTGTGATTTTGATTTGGCGTTTTTAGTATTAAGTTTGGTCTCAAGGTGTTTTTGTTGTTGTTGCTGGAGTTGAGATTGGGTAATAGGAATTTTGTTTTATTCCAATTACTTGCGGGAAGAAAATACATACATGGGTCCTTATGTCTTTCATTCAGCTCAACATTGTAGAGATTTAAATTATCTTTCCAAAAGCTTAACTTAGTTTTAAGTTTAACCATCACAAAGGGCATTGCGAGTCGTCAACTTATTGCAATTTGAAACTAGGTTTTACAAGAACATTGTTTGATGAATGATATGGGAACAATGCTAAGTTGTGACCACATTGATTTATAACAATCACACTTGCACCTAAGCTTAGTGGAGACCCCTGATGAGTCCTGTTTAGCGAGGATGAATGGTGAAGGGGAATTGAGGATTTATTTTTTCTTCTTTCCAGGATTTAAAGGACTGGAGTTCTGAGTATTCCTTTATATTTTCCTTTTGGTGTTAAGTGATATTAATGTATCTCTTTTTCTCTATAAAGGTTTTTTCCTTTTCACATTTTGTCATATATAATTTGGGTATTGGCTTCTTGTTAGATGTGTGTTTGTATCCATCTTCTAATAATGGAATCAATTCTTTATTGTGCAATGGGTACTGCTCATGGCGGCCGATTTATTTTTCAGCTATTGTTACTGCTTATGGGGTTTTTGCTGCTTGTTTTTGTTGTTTGATTTTTGCTGCTTCTCTCTGTTTTAAAGTGCATTGTACCGTGCTTTTCGATATTTGTCCTCTTGCATTTGTATTCTACTGATTTTCCACATTTTCAATTGTTTGGTTTTCGTTCTGTTTGTCTTTAATATGTTTAAGCTTGCTTCTATATTTTGTAAGATGAATTCTGTAGAAGAGAATCCTTGATACCTTTTTTATGCTTAGAAGTTTGATTTGTAGTCTCATACTTCTAGTTAGCTAAGACACAGATTGTGCCGTCCATGGGTCCTTGTCTTCCTTAATAGACGAAGTTTTAACTATACACCGGAGATTATAATGACTACTAAATGGCCTAAGGCTCCTTATATTTGTCACCAAAGTGGTAGTTGTATCTCTGAGGTTTCCACAACGTCTGGGATTTATCCTCAACCTGTTGGGGCAGTCAATACAAAATCATTTAAACCAAAACTTTTCCTTAATATCCCATTTCTCTATTCACTTATCCACTCCCAAATTTATATAAGCCTCTGTCTGGGATTTTTTAATTTCTCTTATTCAAATGTTTTGAGTTGTAACTTGTCTCATTTTTAAAATTATTTTTGTTTTCTAAAAATATTTTTATTTCATCTTATTTATCTCTCCCTCATTTTGATTTAAGATTTCATTGGGTGCACTGAAAAAAGGTAATTGGGTTCTAAGTTTCATTTTTAAGGAACGGGAATATGGTCATATAATTTAAAGGATGATTTAGACTCTAGTTTAGTAAGTTTGCTCTGATTTCATTTTAAAAATTTGCACGTTAATTTGGAAATTAGTGCGTGTGTTTTGTCCCAATTCATTTTAAGAAGTCTATGGTGCACTGTATAGTGCTGGTGATTTATTTTGGTATAATTTTAATGCTCATCATAATCTAGATTAGAATTGAGTTTCTCAAGTGTTTTATATGCATTGAATTGAATTTTTCAAAAGGTATACCACTTTGCTTCCTATAAAAAACGCCAAGTAGTCAGTCTGGTTTTCCAAAAAGTCAAAAATTGGTTCAGTTGTCACTTAAAAACTATTATAGCATTAAGCATTATAGATTAGATTTTAAAACAGAAAATAGGATCATTACCTGTGTAACTAATTGATTAGTTACCCATGTACTGATTCACAGTTAATGCGTTGGGATTATTTCCACTATGTTGTGCATGCCTCTTTTGTATGTGTACTTCGTTCATGGGATAATTTGACTTGACATTTGCTCTCTGGCTTCCTTTAGCACAATCTTTCTAATCCTCATGCACGAGTTAATTCTAAAATGTCATTGATATATTTCTCTGAAGTTTGACATTTTAAAACAGAACACAAAGAGACAATACTTTAACACACATGCAATGCTTTATTATCACATTCTTGTCCAAACTCAAGTTGGTTGTTCAATTTTGCGTCATGATTTTCTTGTCCCAATGGGCTTTAGCCCATGCTCAGCCTTATGGGTTGTATTATGTTCTAATCTGAATGTGAACATGTCAAATATTAATTGTCTTATATGTTTTGTATTATGTTACACCCAACACAGTTGATCATGTTGGCGGAACAATATGAAATATGAATTTAAAGATAATAATAATTCTCAGCAAAATTGTAATAATCAAATACAATAACAAATTTACATGAAATTAATGTAAATCAACAAACACAAGTAGAAATACTAACAACTTTAGCGATTGAGGCTTGCAAGAATTGCAATGTCCTAAAGACAGATTTCGCCCCTGCCCTTGTGCTCGCAGTTCTATAGGCGTCCGTCTCCCAGGATTCAACAATCGATAATCCTAAATTGAAGCACTTCAATTTAAGACTCTGGCGAACCAATTATATATTTATACTCTCAAAACACTTAGGAAGGAAACTTGAAGATTGATACTCTAACATATCATGGGTGGGGAAAAACTCCTATATCGTGAAGAAGAAGGTAATGGGTTTATATAGAACCCATCAGGTATTCATCAATAGACACAACTTTTGATAGCAAAACGGACTCTTGTATATTTAATCATTCAAAGTTTTTTTCTTTCTCCGCAAGTCATCTTCCTCTCTGCACCACCTCTGGGTTTTGGGTTTAGGGTAAGCTCTAAAACTTAATTATAATATATCTATGTTAGTTTCTCAGTCTCTCTCATGGTCTCACCCTCTGTCTCTGTATCTTATTCATTCTTGTGTATGTGTGTAGCTAAGCGAGCCCTACAACCCACTTCGTTTTTGTTTTCTCAAAATTTGTAGGGTTTTGATTTTTTTGTTTTTGTTTCAGTTTCTCTTTTTTTACTATGTCAAAACCATGACCTTGCTCAGTATGGCAAGTTATATTGGACTAATTCATTGATTTGGCTTTCGAATTTTTTGTGAACTCAGGGATTTTCTCTTAATTGAAATTTTTTACTCTCTAATTATGATTTTGAGAGTTAGGACTTTCTGCTTCAATTTTGATTTCTGTTTGAGCATTGCAACTGGGTTGATTTGCGCTTGCTGATGTACACCACTGTAACCGGGTTTGTTTCTGTTTGCAATTTGGGTGTGTCATTGGTGGTTTGTTCTTTCTATGGTGTCATAATTATGGGGTTTTGGATTTCTTTTAAAGTTCCATTTAGCAAACCAGAAGCACATCCCAATCCACTGCTGATACTAAATAGTATTTGAGCCTTTTGCTTAGATCTCTCAGAGTTCCATTAGTGTTGGCTTATTCTGAAACGACTTAAGCGTTTTGAGTTTTGTTAGTAGTTGGACTTTAACATGGTATCAAAGCTTTTGGATTTCAGTTGTTTTCTAAGAATTAGTTGTATAGATGTTCTTCAATTAGTTCAGTTATCTTTTGTTTATTGTATCATGATCACAGCTAACTTGCAGTTATATTTTATTTTTCTGAGAATACCAAGACCAACTTATTGCAACATTGGGCAGGGCCAATCATTTATATGAAAATCTCCCCTTTTACGCTTATTTGAGTTCACTTGAGTTGTTATTTTAATGCATATTGATCATAAAAGGGGAGAATTTCATGGTTACAATATGAGATAAGCTCTTATTGTATTTACTATGTCTTGTTATGCTGCCAGTCTTCGTTGGGTAATGATTCTGGAGCTATTTATCTTTCTTGCAACTTCTACATTTGTTTGTCAAACCAATGTAACTCAACTATTTCATACTTTCAAAGAGTATATATCATGCCTGATTAAATTTCTCCCAAATGATTATGAATACATTTGTCTGAACTGTTCTGTCACTGTTCTCTGGTGAAGCCATGCTCCAGTGGTCCTCTGCATCTTGACAAATGTATAAATATTAATTAATGGTGCTTTGCCCAGGGAGTATCAGCAACACTAGAGGAGCAAGCGCGGACTCAGAAAACTGTGTCCTAAAGGCCTCCTCAAGTCCTGGACAAAGATGAGACCTTTAGATGAGACTGAGACCACAGCAGTTTTCGAAAAGCTTTTCAAGTTCACAGGCAACAACCTCAAAAACATCATCGAGAACCCTTCGCACGAAGGTCCAGACCCAGATTCAGGCCGTTACTGCTTCCGCCTCCACAAAAACAAGGTCTACTATGTTAGCGAATCACTAGTAAAGCGTGCTACAAATATATCTCGGACTCAGTTAGTGTCTCTCGGGACTTGTATTGGTAGGTTCACTCACGGTGGCAGTTTCCACTTAACTGTTCAGTGTTTGAGTTCATTAGCCTCAAATGCTAAACACAAGGTCTGGCTCAAACCTACCTCCGAGATGTCCTTCTTATACGGAAACCATGTTTTGAAAGGTGGTTTGGGGAGGATTACAGAAAATATTGTGCCCGGTGATGGGGTGGTTGTGTTTTCAATGTCAGATGTCCCGTTGGGTTTTGGGATTGCGGCCAAGTCTACCCAGGATTGTAGGAAGTTGGACCCCAATGGAATTGTGGTACTTCACCAGACAGATATTGGAGAGTACTTGAGGATGGAGGATGAGCTTTGAATAACTAGAGGACATTGGACGAGATTCAGGTGGTTTTGACAGATGTAGTGTCTTATTGGGTATGTCGGTTATGAAGTCCATCTGTCAGCTTTTGATCACTATGAGCTTAAGTCTTTTGGGATGTGGACGGCTTTCTCGAATATTATTTCCATTGGTGCTTGGGACTTTCTGCTATCAACTCTTTGATTATGAGGAACTTCTTCCATCTGGTGTTTAGATGGTTTTGTTTACTTTACTTGTCGCAGTACGTGTGACGATTTTGGTTGTCTCAAGAGTACATATCATTTTGGTGTTGATTCTTGTTTATGTTCTAAATGTCATTAGCATAAATGTAACTGAACCAAATGGTTGTTAGCCGCGTACATGGTGTGGAAATAGATGTTAACCTCACACTTGTAGAAGGATGTTAGCCGCGTACGTGTTTATATAGCTTGGCTTGAATGGGTAGCCAGCCATAAGCTTTGTTGGTGACCAAAGGCCCTTGTTATGTGGTGATTAGATTTATATTAGGTCACTTTGAGAAAATGTTGAGAATTCATATGTGCTTTTAAGTTGATCAATTGTTATGCTCGTGAATTATTGTTTCGAAAGAAGTTGCACATATAGGGTTTCGAAAGACTAGCTCAATCAAAAGTTGCACATACGATATTGGGAATCTCATTAAATGGATATATCATCCTTTTGTGCGTATGCTTTTTGGGTATGACCATCTTCAAATTTAAAATATTAAATCAACACACATCATCTTTGCAAGGGACTAATAGTTCAAGTGGTTAAGAACTGTTACCCTTATATCTGAGGTCTCGAATCCCCTCTCTCCCAATATCGCTTGTCTCCAAACACATATCATCTTTAATGAATTTAATTTTTTATTTTTTTTATTTTATGAAATGCTTAAACTTCTCTCTAAGGACTAAAGTTGCAAAAGTATATGTAAGCAGGTAATAAAAATAATAATTTAGACATTTTATTTCCAATCCTTTTTATGTTGATCAAAGCATTAGATTTACATATTTTACCCAGCTCTTTCGTTTCATTCACTCATTAGATTTACATCTGAAGCATAATCAGCCGACCATATTGGCAACATAGTGAATATGTAAGCCGACCATAGGCGGTCGTCAATTTTGTCTCTAATTCGAGGCTTTGGATGAATTTTTCAACTTAAACTACTATAAATAGACCCTATGCGTACCTCAATCTCATCATGCTATACCCACTGAGAGCTAATAATAAAAGGCTTGTTAAAACAGACAGATATATTATCAAAGTTTCCAATGGCATGGAATAAAATTGTCACCCTTATCACCATCCTTGTGGTTCTTCTTCCTACGATCGCCATGGCGAAAGAATTCGTCGTCGGAGATGACAGCGGCTGGAAAACTAATTTTGACTACGAAGCTTGGGCCAAAGACAAAGTATTTCGTGTTGGTGATACACTAGGTATGTACATTTGCAAATTGTATGCAGTTAATTATATGAGAACCAAATTAACTTAATGTGACTGGTTTTACATTTTAATTACAGTGTTCAATTACAAGGCTCCTAATCACAACGTGTTCAAGGTGAACGGAACTGGGTTCAAGGAATGCATTAAGCCAACAGAAAACGAAGCTCCACTTTCCAGTGGAAATGACAAAATAGACCTAAAGATCTCTGGAAATAAATGGTACATTTGTTCTGTTAAAGATCATTGTGAGTTGGGCATGAAGCTCTTCATTACCGTCTCCGATGAGTCGTCTGCTGTTCGTGGCATCACATTATCTGGTTCATATCAAGCTTTCATGGCCGTCATCATGGCAATCACAGCAATTGCAGCGTTATCCACATAATACAATCAATAATTAATTAAACACCCATATTTTATAGAGATGTGCGTTACTTCAGTCCGCTTGCATCCGAGTTCAATTTACATTAGAGTAATTTACAATATTACTTTGCAAAAACCAAAAAAGAACACCGTACATTTTATGGTTTCTGAATTTTACGTTCAATAACTAGAATTGCGTTGTGGGGCACTTGAAGTTTTTGTTCTACGACCGTTTTATCATGTAAGATGCTTTTATTGATTGAATTTCAAAGACAATTAGGTCTGTTTGTTTGTTAGATTCACCATGTGTCTATTCTAAGCGTATAATTGAAGTCTCCAATATTAAATGATTTAAGGAAAATAACAGTGAAGTACTTGAGTTTTTAGCTAAGGCTTGGGACATTTTGGAAAAAGCAAAAGGAGAGAGAAAAATTTTAAAAGAAGCAAAAATGGACAAAAATGCCCTTATTTATTTTTAGATTTCCTAAGGAATCCAATACATTTGCATGTCTTTGATTTGAAAGTTGAGTGGTTTTTTTGTCTTTTTTAAAAAAGCTTTGGCTTTTTCCAAAAGTGAAATTTTTTTTATGTCTAAAACCTAAAAATCCTAACAAGTAAAGATATATATTATTTATGTAAAATGCACGATAGCTAAATGTAAAGCAAGTATGCAAGCTACATCGATCTTGTTGGTTTTGCAAGCTATGGCTTTTAAGCAAGTTTGTGTTGAAACTTGTAGTTCCGCATTGATGAAAGATTATAAAACATTTCTAATCTTTATAACCCTAGGTCATCCAAGTAGATTAGTTTTGATTGGGCCACTTGGTGGCCCTAGTTTGCACTTGTGGGCTTGACCTTGGGTTGACTTGAAAGAATGATTAATATATATATATATATAGTGTAATTAATTAATTAACTAAAAATTTGAATTATTTTGAAATTCAAATTTAAAATTTATCAAAAATTTGCAAGAGATCAAAGTCTTGGTGCTAGAACTTTGATTTAATATAGTTGTATAACTGCAAGCATTGAGTAGGTGTGAAATTTTGTTTCAAGGACATTGCAATTATGCAATCTTCTGTCTGCAAGAACAATTAGTATTTTATTTATTTACTTTATATATTATTGTTGTGTTTATTTAATTATTTGAATTAAATAATAGTAGAACTGATTGTTGTTTGGCCAACACGTTTGGATCTAGGATTTGTTAGTTGTTTTTTTTTTTGTGTGCAAGGTCTTGGGTGGTTGACAATGGTGCTTTCTATCTCGATCTAAGCAATGGAGTCGACATCAGTGGGTTTAGCATCAATTGTTATGTTGGTTTGTTTTCTGCTGTTGAAGTAGCCACCATAAAACACCATTGTTGCCATGAATAGTTGTCGTTTTGGGCCACATACACAAGGATTTGGCTCCAATTCAGATTTTGGAATTAGAAAAATAGAAGTCTTTTATTTATTTTTTTGGGCTGGGCTGGGCCTAGCCCGGTCAAGATTTCAAATGTCGAGGCCGAAACCTGCCTATTGGGGTGAGCTTGACGGGCCTCCGAGCCCTCTCTCTCTCTCTCTCTCTCTCTCTCTCTCTTTTATATTTAAAATTTTAAAATTTGAGTCTTTTATAACTTCTGATTCAATTTTAGTACTTTCTTTACAACATAGGTCAAACCGTTCTTTTTGTTTTTGTTTTTGTTTTTTTGTAGCTTTGGCATAAAAGTGACAAATGGCATACAAGACCATGCAAACTGGCACTAAAGCGATTGGGATGACAGTTTACTTCACCCAAGCAGGTATGCTTGAAGATGGTGGTGGTGAACCTTCATCCTCTTGCTTCTTCAGTGTTGGCACCCCCTCCTCAAAGTGGCAAGAGTCATAACTTGGATCTTCATAAACAATGACCCCAGTATACCATTGAAATCGCAGGATTCCTCGGCTCTTCCATTAGTTTGAAAGTATTGATTTATAGCCACCAATATGTGTCTAAATAGTTTAATACAAGTTTGCTGATGTTGACTTATTAAAATCATCATATTAATCTAATGGTTTGCATTCTTTTATATGTTTGTAGATGCACCGATGCTAAATATAGGCTCAGGATTCTCTCTTAGGCTATTAAAAAACCCAAAAGTCATGTTTCATATACTTCCATTTTAAGGCTCTAAATCTTAAAGCTTCCACTAATATATAATAAACTTATTTATTGTAGTGCCCTATGAAACTTTGGTCAAATCTCACTTTATCCCCTGAAAGTACACAGGGTGCTCCTTGACCAAGGTTTGGTGGTTCACTTTTCCCCCCATTGTTAACTCTATTAAAAATTCTATTAAAATTGTTGACATAGCACAAATGAGACCTAATTTTTGCTGAAATGTGCACTACAAAAGTGCCATGTCGAAAAAAATAATATAATAAATTGTACTTTAGATGGGCCCACAAATTATATAGAAATAATACAATGAATTATTATACATATAATAGACGACGGTTTTATCAAAACAACCACGTCTTTACCCAAAAATGACACTTGATTTTTAAAAGACGACGCTTGTCATACCTACCGTCGTTGTTTTTTGGTCAGATTTTAACTCTAAAGAAAACCTTTTTAATAAGACGAAACTTTTTTATTTGTGTGCGTCGTTATAAAAAAATATTCAATAGTACCTCCGGTTTTTAGTTGTTTAAGTCACTTATCCACGACGGTTTTTTGTTACCGTCGTCTTTTTAAATACAACGACGGTTTTTTCTTCTACCGTCGTCTTTTTCTGGTCGTCTTTTTCATTTTTTGTAGTAGTGCCTTCTTCTTCAATCACACCTTTGGAAAACTCAAAGTAGTAGAGAGAATAGCAAAACCAACCATGAAACGTATGATAAGATCCATAGAAACCAGCAGGTGATCCAAAAACCCCTATAAATCAGAACAATTGTATATAAAGAAAGACAAGGAAGGAATTAGGGAGTCATAAATAGATTGAAAAAAATTGCACCAAGGATACATGTGATATCTTCTATGATTATATCAGTTGTAGGGCTCCACATTTATACCAAGCCATCTCCATCTCAGTTGAGCACCATTGGGAAATCCACCGCCTTGGATATGTGGTCGTGTCTTGGTCACGGCTGGAAGAGACCACTTGTGCCTTGGTCGGGTGTGTGGGAGCATATATTTCACTAGCCAATAAGAAGATGACACATGAGAAAGGAATGTTACTTAGGTCAAACAAATTACCCTAATTAATTCCTATTTAATTAGGAAAATTATCTTTGATTTAAGATAAGAATATCTCCCTAAATCAGGGAACCAATCTCCATCAAATCTCTTGGTGTAATTCCTATAATCTTTTTGGGGAAGAATAATCCTAACTATATAAGGATTATTCTCCCAAAACCCTAGCACACAAGGAGGCTATAAATACATAGCCACACAAGACATTTAAGGTAATCGTAAACCTAATTCTAAAACCCCATGAAAATCACTCTCTCTCTCTCTCTCTCTCTCCCCTCACATGACTAAGTGCCACCACACACGGCTTTGGTCATCCAGCTCTGCCCCCGAGAGAAAACTCCATCCATTTTAGCTATTGCGGTATATTTTCTCAAAGATCCAATTGAACTAACTTAGGCATTGGAGGGCCTTTAGCCAACACCCCCGGATGTGGTCTATTTACTCATATTTATTTTGCAGGGATTGAGGAAGAGAGCGAAGGAAGCTCGAAGGGTAAAGAATCTACAAGTGAATATTCTCCTGTGAGAAATTTGCACAAACAGTGTGTCGTGGATGAGTGGTTGTTTGGGTGGGGAAAGGGTGGGGGAGGGGTCTAGTTCTAGTACAAAAAAAAAGGGAGACTTTGGAATGTAAAATAAGAAAAAATAGACAAAATTACCCTTATTTATTTTTGGATTTCCTAATGAATCCTTTACATGTGCATGTCTTTGATTTGAAAGTTGATAGGTTTTTCTGTCTTTTTTTAAAAAGCTTTGGCTTTTTCCAAAAGTGAATTTTTTTTTTTGGCTAAAACCTAAATTTACTTTTAAAAAAATAAAGAGGGAGAGAGAAGAGAGAAGAGAGAAGAAAGTAATTTTGTAAATATATTTTTTCCTATTTTTTTTAAACTAGGTTTTTTTCACATATGACACTTATATGGCATACATTTCAGCAAAAGGGTGGGTCCCATTTGTGCTATGTCTATTTTTAACAGAATTTTTAAGTTACCAAAATTTATAATGGTGAGGGCAAAGTGAACCAACAAACCTTGGTCAAGAGGGCACTCTAGGTCATTTTAAGTTTCAGGGAGAAAAGTGAGATTTGACTAAAGTTTCAATGGGCACTACAATAAATAAGCCAATATAATATATGTAAATCTTAACTAGACTTTATTTTATATCCCGAATCCTAACCTTAATCCGACATGATGGAAATAGAGGTTCTTCACCCATATACAGCACCTTGACACTCTCTCTCTAGATGGGGTGAGAAACTATGCGAGTCTGTCTTTGCTTCAATGGAAGAGACCACTATATATATGCATTACTCGAATGCCTTGCCCATCAAGGAGCAGCCAAGTGTTCTATTTGCATTAGATTAGGTTGTTTTCAATCTATATAGAATTAGGAAGTCTCTTAGCTCTCATATTTTAATTAAAATAGCTTTGCACAAGAGATAATCCGATAACCTAGAGTTTTAGCTCTTGATCAAGTAAATTACTTGAGTCCTCATATGATTAAAAGACCACAATTCGTGGATTAAAACAATGAATCGTCTTATAGTATAATGCTACTTGATGTGTGCCAAAGCATAATATTTAAGCCGACCATACTTGGCATTAGCAACATAGTGAATATTGTAAGCCGACCATAGGCGGTCTTCAATTTTGTCTCTTATTCGAGGCATATTGGATGAACTTTTCAGCGTCAATATTGATGAGTAATTTTGATCAGCTTATGCATACTCTACATCTAAAACCCAAATCAATAAAAATAAATAAAAAATAAAAAATCAACACCAAAAAGAAATATTAATTTGGGAATATTAATTTGTATGTTCCATATGCCCCAACAGCCAACCCCATGGAAACTGCTAGCATGACTTGCACAGTAGTCCTCGTAACATTCAACGTTGAGACTAATTTACTCAGGCCAAGTTGATCTGCTTTATGAACTTTCTTAGGCAGAATAATAGAAAGAACACCTGCTTCAAATTTTGTTTTCATATTGCACAGCTTGTACTCTCTTCCTTCAAATGGTATTTCTTTGCTGAAGCGCTTCCATCTTGTTGCTGAGGTTCCTTCCAAAACATATTCACGTTCTCCTTCGATCAATATTTTGCCAAACTTGACCTTCACGTTTATTTGGTCCTGTTGGAAGCCTGCAAAAGTTCAAAGGAAACTGAAATAATCTACTCATAGATTGGAAAGAGATCAGATTGCTATTTTATTTTATACGTTGGGATGAATACGAACTCTTAACCTATTCTAATCCGAATCCCTCTTTTTAACCCCCAACCTCCCCACTGACTAAGAAAGATTATTTTAAATCACGCTATATACTTATATAATAATAATTCGGAATATGAGAGGGTGGACCAGGAATTTATGTAGGGCTGGGCACAATTTGTTTTTTCTTGACTTCGTGGAATAAAATACAGTCAGTGGCTGCAGCTTTGTGGGAGTTACGTAGCTTATAAAATTTAAGAAGGTTGGGCCAATATATGTGGGAGTAGGGGTATCTTATCAAATTTGCACCAAATCAGTATTTTACCAAATCTTGCCTTGGGTTAGAGCCGGATTCCGGGCCTCTACATTTAGATTTTACGCATTTATTCGCATTTGGCAAAATCTTGACCATGCTAATAATCTAAACTGCTTAAAATAAGACACATCATCAAACTTTGAGAAAATTAATTAAAAAAATTTAATAACTTCAAATATTGGAAAATTTAATTTAAAACTAAAAAGATAAGATTAAAAAGCCACATAATATCTAAAAAATAAAAAAACTGAAATGCAGCTTCCCCTCCCCAACCCTATCCCCACCAACCCCAACACACCCAAGTAGACATACCATCCACCATCTTTCTCCCCACCCAACCCAACACAACACCACCCAAGCCACTATACCATTCACCATCGATCTCTCTCTCTCTCTTCCTCGCATCTCCTCCTTCCTCCTCACCTTTCGTGAAGAAACCAACAGCCCTCCCCCCTCACTTTTTGTGGAAAGGGAGTGGATATTTTTCTTTTATTTTTATTATTTTTTGGTTTAAACAATTAAATAATTGTCTAATGAAAAGTAAAATTAAACAATTATGTTGATAACATGTCATGTCTTTAAATCGCAAAAAGAAATAAAATCTAATAAAATCTTGATGTTTCAACTGAATTAGCTACAATCTATACAGTTGCGAGAAATCAAAGTATTTAGTGCCTATTACTTAAATTTAGCAATTTTTTCACGTGTCATAGTATTATTGGCCGGAAATAGCAAAACATTGCTATCTCGGTTGCAAGCAAATTTTTCTGCAAATTTAGGGCTTGTGAAATCCTGATCCTTAATTACATAGCCAATTAAGAATATATATATATATATATATATATATCTACCTCTGTCCATCCAAAACTTCAAAGGGATGAGTAAAGTATATTTACCTTGGAGATGGACTCTCAGAGTGTTGCTGGTTTCCCCACTTTGCCATTTGCAAAAGGGTTCGAAATAATCGTAATAATTAGATTTGGCGTCCATGGGAGGATGCCTACATTAATAGCTAGTTTCTTATGGAAGAGAGATATTAATTGTGCTCTAGCTATGAATTAAGTATAGGTCCATTTATACTTTGCCAACAAAACAAACTATATAGACTTTACCAAATGGTAATAGAATCATTCCTTTCTTTTCGTTTGCTTTGTTTCGAAAGCAAGGTAGCTCTTTCGCATATATATGGGCCTTCCTTCGCTCACGTTTACACAGCATAAGTGGAAGTTAAGAATACATGTTCATTGATACTATACTCTAAAATAGAATTTACATGTAACATGCGTATTTTAGCAAAAAAATTTGATTTAGGAAATAAAACCTCAAACCTTTATAAAATAACTAAACTAACGGAGAGAAATATCATTAAAAAAAGAGCCAATTGATTTGTCAAAAGTGCTTATTATTAGTTTAATCAACTCAAATTTAGTGATTTTCAATTTGTTCTATTTAAAATATTAAGGGAAATTTATATTTAATCAACTCAAATTTAGTGTTCACATGTTAGGTTTAAATGTTTACCCACACTCTTTACCCAATATGTGGTGTTCACATGTTGGGCTTGAATGTTTGACTCCGATGTTGACAATTGGCTCCATGTGTGGCTCACTATGTGGTGGTCTCACGTGAGGGGGCGTGTTGAAGAATATAATTCTCATATCGGAAACTTGACTAAATAAAATACAAAATATATTGAATGGTTTCAATACTAATATAACCGAGGCTTTTTGTGATAAAACCTCACACCTACTAGGCTTTGTAAGTGGTTAAGTTAGGTATCATATCAGTATTGTTAGTAGTGGGTCGCTGACTCGTCTCTCTGAAATTTAATAGAGGTGACCTGCCAACCCAGCCTCATCTTCATAATCTCATCCTCATACCCACCCCAACCCTGTTCATATCGCTACACAGAAAATGTAGATGGATGGTTTGGTTTATTTTTCTTTTCAATTTATATTTTACTTTAAATTTTCATTATTTATTAATATTTTAGGCAAGATGGCTTGTTTTAACCCTCAAATTGATAGCCAAATTGACAGAATGTGGCTGAAGCACTCAATATGGACGAATGAAAGAGTTGGAAGACCTCATAACCTTGAAAAACACATTTGAGGATGAAATTAAAAATCAGGAATAAATTCAGGAATTACTTATGTTAAAAACCCTTCATGATTATGATATGGCTTCTATAGATTGTTAATGTAGGAAAATTTTGCAGCATAAATGAAAACTGAAGTAATAAACTATAATTTGAATTTTCTTAGTGTGTATATTTAACGAAGTACATTTAATATCTTTTGCTAATATTGATGAGTAGATAATTAATATGATATGTAAAATATATTTCAATATATAAGGTGCCCATCTGTAAAGGTTTCTGCTCCACCACTGCTCCCTATTGTAGTCACTATAGCTTGTATTTAAAAAAAAAAAAATTATATGAAAATTGATTCGCATAACTTTTAGATTATGAGAGGCATAAAACAAAGGATATATTTTGTACTATTACCCATTTGTATATGAAATGCATATGAACTCATACGAGTTTTAATTGATTAGTGCTTCTCAATAGCGTGGTTAGATGGCAAGCATTTGAAGATTACGTAACCTCCAACAGCCACGCCCACAACAACAGCTACTGCAATTCTCAGGATCGCCATTTTACTAGTTTTCAGCCTCAAAAGCAAACTTTTGTTGACAACTGAATCAGATGCGTCATTTGAAGGTTTCTTTTTTGGCAGCCTTATTGAAAGAACGCCATTGCCAAACCTTGCATCAAGATCCTCGGTGTTATAAACATCACAAGGCACTTTGAATTCTTGGCGGAAACGACTCCATCTGGTTCCATCCAAAGGACGTTGGCCTTCAATCTCCATGGTCTCTTTCTCGTCATTCAAGCATACATTGAATTGCGCAATCTTGAAACCTAATACGTACCGACGCAAATTATACAACAAGAAATCATCACTTTCCAAAACTAGTTATAAGTAACTCAATTTCTTCAGAGAAAGATTAATGAGAGTGAACTTTATATAGACTCACTAGATGATATTTTGCGCTTTCCTCGATTCTCCTCTAATGAACTTTATATAGACTCGATATAGTACTCTATTTTCTTCTCTTTTTTTTGGACAAGATGATAATGATACTACTCTAATCTACACGTTGAGGGATTCGAACTCGGGTGGTGGGTACATTATCCGATTGACCTTTCTGTGATGGTTCTCAATAAACATCAGCAAGTATAAAATGTAGGCTTTTAAACAAAATGTCAAAGCTGAGTACGTAAGGTGATGGCTTTGTTCATCTAAATTCCCCAATTTAAAATGGATGACCGAACTTTGGGGATCACTGAATTGAATTTGGAAATTCTTTTAACATAGCCGACGGAAATGCTTTTAAATTACACATGTTTGGCGATTAAATACGTACCATAATTTCCACTATCACTTTCCTACAGGCCTAACTAATACCTTTCCAAGCTTATATATTCAGATACTTTTGTTCCTTTTGTCATAGCATTTTCAAGCATATTGTCCTTATAAAGCAATGCATCACGTCCGGACCATAATAAAAGGAACTACAAACAATAAACACAAGGATATCTAGAAAAAAAAAAAAAAAAAAAAAGGAAATTACCATGGAGAGGAATCTGGTATGTATCGTATTGTTCCTCTCTTTGGAACTTGCAGTAAGGCATGAAATCCTCATAAGAACGTATAATGCTAACGACTTCACCGTTGGAATCCATGGCAACCGCTTAAGTTGCTTTTCTTCTCTCTCTCTCTCTCTCTCTCTCTCTCTCTCTCTCTCTCTCTCTCTCTCTCTCTCACATATATATATATATATAGCCGGAACGGATGGAATTACAGGTTTCGTGTAGGTTGGTCCAAAAGAGAATATTTCTTAGCATGTTTCATATTCCTAACCTGTCTTTCTTTTCTGCTTTTGCATTTCTTTAAAACAAGGCATGCGGAGAAACTTAGCTGATGCCCTTTTAACACAACATACTAAAATAGAAGTGACATAACCCCTCCCACCATCTATCACAAATCTAAAATCTAATGATTAATATAATTGAGTATTATTGTCAAGACTGGTTATGAGATTTTGAGGCCCTACCGAAACTTAAATTGGAGCCCTCACATAATCTAATATGAAATAATAAAAATAAAATTTCCATGACTTAATGTCATAAAACAATTTTTTTATAACTAAAATTTATCATCAATTAGCATGTAATAACGATCACAACTCAAATTCATAAATTTTAGGGTGTGGGGACACCTCATGGTATTTACCCCAAAAAAAAAATCATAATTTTTTTTAATGTTTTCATTTGATAAAGTTAAATATTAGTATGTTTAGTTAAAAAAAAAATGTTCAAGAGAAAGAAGGCATGAATTCTTCATTTTTTGAAAGGAAGAAAGTACTTTTTTTTGTTTGTTTGGGTGTGATATATACTGTTGTTAGTTTAGTTGGGTCTTTTCTCTTTTTTTTTTTTTTTCACGTGTGTTTTTTTAAAATTATTTAAAATTATGTTGTTATAATGAAAAAAGAATAAAAATATGAATAGAATCACATCACTAAGACTTGAACTTGTGCCTTGTCTTGTACCAAGGGATATGCGCTAGAAACAACTCCACCAAATACACTTTCTATGTCAATGTGTTGTACAATGGAGTATATATAAAGTTTTTATAGAATTTATTTATATAATATAAAGTAAAAAAATTTCGGCAGCCCTCAAAAATCAGGGGCCTGGGAGTAGTGTCACTTGCACCATGCCTGGGCCGCCCTTGGTATTTGTAAACTTCCAACGATAAATACTTTGTATAAGACTACTCTTTTAGTTATGGGTCATGCTAGGGAGACCCATCTTTAGATACCAACTTGTATACCATCTCTTTAATAGAGGTGGAGCCCACTAATATAATAGGTCCCACCTCTATTTTAGATATATAACACAAGTTGATCACTAAAGTTCGTCTCCCTAGCATTTTCCTTTAATTATTCATCAAAATCTCCTACACATTTATATATAATGAAAAGTCCATCAATATCACTCATAAATGCCAAATCAAAGAAATAAACATTTGTGTAGTCAATTTGCAATCATAAAGCTTTTAGGGTTTTTAATTGCAGAGGTCCATAAACTTTATCTCGAGTTTCAATTGAGTCCCAAAACTTTGTTGGGACAATTAGGTTTGCCAACTCGACAAGTAGTTGCAATTAGGTCCTACAGTGATATTCTATGAATTTGGTTGTCAAAATGAGGGCTAAAAGCGTCATTTTCAGAAAAAGAGTCTCCTAAGCTAACCTAGCCAGCTAGCCAGCCATCCAATCCCAAGAACTCGGTTCCATCGGCATTTTGTTTATCAGCTCATAAGCTTCTTCCAGTAGCCCAACTCTTCCAACTAAAACGACATCATACGTACTCTAGACTCTAGCCATGCTTTCGAAAAAAAAAAATTAATAAATACTTACCCTTCCCTCCTCCTTTCTCCCAATTTCTCTATCTTCTCTTCCGTAACAACCATATCCCCTTTATACTTTAAAATCCATAAAGGAGAAGTGTAATGTAATTCTTGAAAGACTAGAAGCCACCCAGAGACAGTACCAAGAACCACAAAAGAGAGCAACATAAGCTAAAAAAGTATTTGTCTCAGGAATTTTGAGATGAATGATTTAGGTTCTCTGAAGTACTTCCTCAAAATTGAAGTAGCAAGGTTAAAAACTAGTATATTTGTGTCTCAAAGGAAGTATGTGATGGATCTACTAATGAAACCTGAATGCTCGAATGTAAGCTTGCTGACACACCCATTGAGATGAATCACAAGTTGTGTGAAGACATGGACTGGTTGTCAACCAATAATGAACAATACCAGCACCTCGTTGAAAGGTTGATATATTTGGCACACACAAGACCAGATATTGCATATGTTGTGAGTGTGGTTAGTTAGTTTATGCATTCACCCAGTGTTTCTTATTGGAATTTAGTTAATCAGATCTTAAGATACTTAAAGTCAGCCCCTGAAAAAGGATTAATGTTCTCAAAGAATGGAAATCTTGAAGTTGTTGGATATATAGATGCTGATTGACCTAGTTTCATTACAGATAGACGTTCTACATTGGGTTACTTTACATTCGTTGGAGGTAACATAGTCACTTAGCGGAGTAAAAAACAAAATGTGGTTGCTCAGTCTAGTGCATAAGCAGAGTATCGAGGAATGGCTCAAGGAGTTTGTGAATTATTGTGGATCAGAGGTTTCTTGACAGAATTGGGTTTTAAACCAGAGAAGCCAATGGAGTTACATTGTGATAACAAGTTAGCTATTGATATTGCTCATAATCCAATTCAAGATGATCGAACTAAACATGTTGAGGTGGATAGACATTTCATCAAAGATCAAATTGAGAACAAGATCATTTGTCTACCCTTTGTAAAAGCACAAGATCATTTAAAGGATGTCTTAACAAAAGGTATATGTGGACGAGTGTTTTATGAGTTAATTACCAAGTTGGGTATTGGTGACGTGTATGCACCAACTTAAGGAGGAGTGTTGATGTGAGTTAACCTAATTAATTAGGTGATTTACTTCATTGTTTTATATAGTTTACACATCCTTGTATAATTAGGAGATATTCTCATAATTAATTACTATATATGTTTCCTTGTAAAGCACCCTTGTAAACTCTTATATAAACCTAGAGCTGGCAATGGGTTGTGTCGTGTCTGGTTCGTGTCGTGTCGGGATAATAAACGCGTCAATAAACGTGTTGAGTTGGGTTATGGTTGTCTTAAACAGGTTATTAAACTGTTTACCTAGTTAATAACCTGTTTAATAAAAAGTGGTAGCAACTAACAAAGCAACATCAACATATACAAAGAACCATAAAATGCGACTACTAGTAATTAAATTTCATAAATAATAACGTGCATGTTACAAAACTCACAATTGGAAAATTTTAAATTAAAAAAAAAGTGAGAGGAGAAAAAATATAAGGAAAAGAGAGAGAGAGAGAGAGAGAGAGAGAGAGAGAGAGAGAGAGAGAGAGAGAGAGAGAGAGAAAAAAAAAAAAAAAAAAAAAAAAGAGAGAGAGAGAGAGGAGAGAAGACAGAAGGAAAAGAAAGAAGAAGAAAAAAGAGAGAGGAGAGAAAAGAGAAGGAAAAGAAAGAAAGAAAAAAAGAGAGGAGAGAAGAGAGAAGGAAACGGAAGAAAAACGAGAGAGAGAGAGGAGAGAAGAGAGAAGGAAAAGAAAGAAGAAGAAAAAAGAGAGAGGAGAGAAGAGAGATGGAAAAGAAAGAAAAACAAAAGAAATAGAAGAAAAAAGACATTATAAATATCAAAAGGTGTAGCATATAAACACTAAGTTGTTTGTAGAATGGTGGATAAGGTGTTAGAGAGAAATGAAGGTGATAGGGGTTTGAAACTCCTTGTGTGTGTGCTAAAGTCTCCATTTCTCTTCATTTTTTAACCTAAAGTATTCAAACCAACATAAAAAAGAAATATAGAGGAGGGGCAAGGACGTGATACTAAATATAATTAGTTAATTTGTAATTTTGGATTTAAAAAAATATTTCTCACGTGCCAAGCACGTGAATCCTCACGGAAAATTGAATGCAAAGACTTGATGGCAAGGATGAAATTGGCTATTTGTAAAGAATTCAAGTGTTAAATTGACAAAAAGAAATCAATGAGGGTTAAATTCAAGTATCATGATAACAATAACAATATCTTTGCAACAGTATGTGCCACTGGAATTCTGGAAACTTCATCTGATGGAAATTCTGCTTTGTGACCATAATTGCAATAGTTTAAAGATACAATTAGCAACAACAACACAAAAACCCAAACTAATAAAATTATAAATAATAAATAAATAAAAACAGCCAACTTGAAAAATAATCAAAGAAGTGTAATTTGATCTGGAAATGATGTACAACTTATGTTAATTCAGTTTTGGACACAAGCTGACTTTGGATATCTATATATTGCATAACCTCCAAGAGCCATTCCCAGAGCGACCCCCGCCATCTTCAGAACCATATCCTTGCTTAAAATTTTGCTTCTTAAACCAAGTAAATAGTAATTAATTGCCGACCATGTAGCAATTTCAGCAGCCTTAATCTTGTCTCCGCTGCCTGATAATTGTGTTGAAAGGTTTGGCACTTTCTTAGGCATAGATATGGAAAGAATTCCATGCGAAAACTTAGCACGGATTCCACTCGTATTACAATTTGTAGAAATTTTGATCTCTTTGAGGAAGCGGCTGGGTGGAGATGCAGTTTCTTCTTCCATAGATTGCTTTCCACTAATGGTTAGGATGCCCTTGTTGTTCATTTGAACTCTGACATCTTGTCTTTTGAAACCTACATGAATCAACAAGTAAAACAAAATAAAAGAGAAACGTGACATGGAATGTAACCCGCTGAACATAATGTTCTGTTGTCGCACTTATGTTAGTCAAATGCTTACATATTCAGACAAGAATCAACATGATCTAGGAGTACCTGGTAGATGAACCTCAAGAATGTCAAGTCCTTCCTCTTTCTTCCACCGGCAAAACGGTTCAAAGACCTCGTAACACTGCTCATCGTTTGCTGCAACCTTGGTTTCCATTGGAGAGTTTATGCTTCTTTGTTTTCTTTCTAAGGTTTCAAGTAAAGAAAATGTTATCAAGTTTCTTGGCCAAATGAGGGCCTCTCTTTCCTTATCTTATACATGATGAAAAGGGCATTCAGAAGCTACCCAAAAAGGTTTATTCTGGGTTTTCCTTTTGAAAGAGAATAAATCCCTTTTTTGTTTACTTCTCCCGGAGTTTTGTTCTTGGTGCATACATTGAGGGAGGGAATAATTTATTTGTCCTCAAGATATGCTAATACTTCATGAAGACATCAGCCAAGGTACTAATCTAGCAGACAACATTATATGCACTTCTTATATTATATGACAATATCAATTTCGTAAATTTCAGAAGAGTAATAATAGGAATTAGGGACGGAGTGTTTGTGCAAGCTAGTTAAAGTATAAAATGTACATCAATTAATATGAAAAATGAAAAGAGAAATGGGTATATTCGATCAATAAACAAATTGAAGTCGTTGAAAACATCATCAAGCGATGATTATATAGAATATATATATATATATATATATATATTTATATATAAAATAGGTGTTATGGAGTTACAATAGTATATCAGTTACAATAGTTAATCCTACTAATGATATGAAATGGTTAGTTGTCAGTTACATTGTTATTAGGCCATAACTCCATATTTATGTTTGTGATAATGACTTGTTGTAACTGCAGATTATTCTCTACAGACTTTATATATATTGTATAATAATCATATGAATAATATAAGGGATTTGTCGCTGCCATTTCCTTTTATTTTTCAACGCTCCCTGTCAAGCTCTCTGCTCATTGATGAGCCTTTATCTTTCACTCTCTCCTTGTCTAGCTCTCTGTTGATGATTGAGCCATTTCTCCTTCTTATGCTCTCTATTGAAGATTGAGCCTCACTTGCCAAGCCTTATCCTAGTCGGCCTTTGCCTCTATCCTGCTGTGCTTCACTGTCGTTAGTCCCTTTGCTTCACTGTCGTTAGTCCCTTTAAACTCTCTCTCTCTCTCTCTCTCTCTCTCTCTCTCTCTCTCTCTGTGGTATCGGCCTCTCACGCTCTATCTATGCTCAACCTGTGTTCTTCTCCCCTCTTAAGCCCAATCTCTTTCTTTGATTTTACTGTTGGTCTCTGTCTTCTTCAATGTTGTCTTGCACTGCCTTTCTTCTTCTCTGTTACAAGGGTATTGTTTTCTTTTCTTTATAATTCTTTTATGTTACTGGGGTGTTCTCTTCTCTTCTTTTCAATTGTGTTGTCTCTCTCCCTGTCATGGGTTGTCTCTGCCATCTTGAGTTTCCTTTCCTTTTCATGGGTTGTCTCTTGCCTTTTGTTCTCTCTCCCTCTCTTGCCTACTTTCTCGTTTTGATGGGTGTTACCTTTTCTCATCTCTTTCTTTCTCTTTTTTTTTTCCATCTTTATTTTGAAAAGATTTTAACTCTGTGTTTTGCCCACACTCTCTTTTCCTTTCTCTGTCTCACTTGGCAAGTGTTTCTTCTCTTTTTTGTGGTTTTTTTTTTCTTCCCCATCCCTTTACTTTTAAAATTGTGTTTCTCTCTCTTTGTGCACGACTTTCTGGCCTTTCCCACTTGATGATGGGTTTCACTTCCCTATCCCTTTATTTTCCTGCTTATCGCATGCTCTTTATCCTACCTAGAGGTGATTCCTAGGTAGAGTTATGTTTCTCAGGTGCCTAGAGTTGTTCCCTAGGTACATTTGACTTGTATGTCAGCCCTTCATTTTATTCCCTCCTTCCATGACCCCATGCACTCCTTCACATGCTACCTCTTACTGGGCATTATTTTTATTTTTCTGTTACTTTGTTTCTCTCAAGCCATTGTTGCACCTATGGAGTTCTTCTTTTTTTGTTTCCCTTACTAGACTACTACAGACGACTGCTACTGCCATCTCCATCACTATGTGGTTTCTTCATTCAAATCTTGCTATGCTGTGCGCGCTCGATTTGTGGGGGAGTGGTATGGAGTTACAATACTATTTTAGTTACAATAGTTAATCCTACTAATGATATGAAATGGTTAGTTGTCAGTTACGTTGTTATTAGGCCATAACTCCATATTTATGTTGGTGATAATGACTTATTGTAACTGCAGATTATTCTCTACAGACTTTATATATATATTGTATAATGATCATATGAATAATATAAGGGAAAATCAGTTTCTACAATAGGTTTAGCCTGTGGTGACAGTTCATTTGGAGGCCGTCAAGGCAACAAGAAAGTCTCTGTAATCCCCAGATGGGATTTTGTCACTTTCACATAATGCATCTCTGAGTTCAATCCCATGCTGCCTCTTAAACTCCCTTTGAATTTCATCCATGTCTACTTCAGCTCTGTTCACCATCACACGTGTCAATGCGCCTTTATCGGTCATGGACCCCTTGATGCTTGCATACAATATCTGCTCAAGTATTAGTATCACCATGTTCCAAACTGTGAGCCTGAGGCTTTTTTTCTTTTTAATTCCCACTTCTGCCTTGTTTCGTACCAAACTGAGACCATTAGCTCAAAAGGAAATAGAAGAGAAAATGATGATTACCGTAGCGAAATAGGTAGCTGGTCTGTAGATGCTTTGGACGACAGTTTTCATTGCGTTTTCAAATTCTCCAGAGTTTCTGATCTTCAGGTACTGCAGCATACCAAGTAATTAGCCATGGTTTCAAATTACTTTAGTTTAATTTGAAAATGGAAATTCCAGAAAAGTAAGCCAAATGTGGAAATTCCAGAAAAGTAACCATGCTAGTTATTTACCTCTGTATACTCGTGTCCATAGATGTGTTTATAGCAAGAAAATGTAAGTTTAAGCTGTGGAATGCTCCGTTTGCTTAGTATTTCTAGTACAACAGCTTCTATGGGCCCTGAACTCCCCTCCCCTGTTTCGTAGAGCCTCCGTGCATCCGACTTGGCGATATGTTGGCTAATATCTGCTTGGTGTGCCTTGTGGGATGCAACCAATGCCACCAGTATCTGTTACATAATTGTGTGTTTATGTTTTTAGCTTCATTACTATATAACAAGCTTAATTAATTAAATTACCTTTTGGTAAGGATGGGGAGGCTCAATATGGATGATATCTTGGTCCAACTGCCTCCCAAATCTTCTCTGATATGCTTGTTTGATGAGAAGGATTTGACTTGATTTTCGACCAACAAAAATCTCTACAAGAGCGCTATAGTTTGTGTCACCTTGCTGATCATCAAGGGCCACCCGGGCCACAATTGCATCGCGTTCGTGCTGCTCTTTCATCCACATGGACAAGGCTGCACATAATTTTGGTGAAACCCCAACACCAGCAGCTGCCTGTTTTCTGTTGTCAGCCATTTGCTCTGCCTTTTGGAGTCTGTTTCCCAAGTCCTCTCCATATATTGCCTTGTAAGTTTCTCTAATCTGTTGCCTTTCAAGCCGGGTTCGGCCAGCCAAAGCCAGAGCCAATTGGTTTAGCTGTCCCCAAGAATCATGAATCTCTTTGCATTCACTTTCAAGATTGAGGGCTGACATGTTTAGCATTTTGGTGCGCATAGGAGGAGCATTTAGGTAGAGCAACAATATTACATGGACTTATATGAAAGCAGATGACTTGGAGGCCAAGGAAGGGATTTTCACTTTTTGGGCATGCCAGTTAAGGGCTGGTAAGATAGTGGTGGACAATGTGTAAGTCTAGTGGAAACTGAAGCTTCAGTTGATGATGATGTGCTATAGTTCGGACTGTTGCTGTCCATGAACCATGTGAATTTTGTTTTGTAGCCAAAGTTTGGTGGATTTCCTATTAGACAATGAGTATGAATTGACCTCCTTTTCAGCAACTTTTCCAAACCCCATTCCAACCTCATCTTCCTTTTTCTTATTCTTTTGTTTCAGTTTTATTTTATTATTATTATTGGAGTCTCATCCATCTCACACATCATCATTTTTTATTTTTCATTGTTGTTGTTGGTTGTTCTCATTATGATGATTGAAAAGTTACACATGTGTTACAATGAGTTTGACCTGCTAGATAATTGCTCAAATGTCATTGAGGTTGTACCGCAGTAGTCAACCGGTCTTTTCCCTTCCCAAAGACACCTGGGTTCGAGCCACATTGTAAGCAATCTCTAGATAAAATACCATTTTAACAATTCAAATTCTTTGTAGTTGTTCAGGCATCATTTATTTATTTCTTAAGGTATTAATTTTGTCTTTTGTGTAGAATTTTTTGGATTGTGCCCAACGAGAGCACACCAAATATGAACTACTCACAACCGGCTATATGACAGAAGTTTTCCAAGGCATAATTCTGGGGATCAGTATACATGTCATCACTATTTTCTACTAATTTCTTAATTTATATGCCAGATATAGACTTTCTTAATTTATGTGTTATTGATACCTCCAACACCTATTGATGTGTTGCCGAATCGCATGACATCTGCTCAACTACCAATGTTATAGCGAGCTGATAAATACTGCGAGTATAGAAAATATGTAGTAATTAATGAAAGAATATTAAATACACAACAATCATTTATTTATAATGATTTACTACAATATTTTACACTTTATATGTTGCATGTTAAGATACATGAGTGACTTAGTATCACATAGAGTTCCTATAAGGTTTAAATTTGAGTTATATACACTAATACCTCTTGAGGTTTTCGTCTTTTGGCTTTTTCTCAAAACTCTTTGAGGTTTTAGAAATTATAAGATCACCCCCTAAGGTTTTAAATTGTTTTCATTAATTTTTCATCCAAAGATTAATGATTTTATACCCAAAAAAAATTTCCGAATGACAAAGTTGGCCTTTGAGATTAGATAGCATATAATTCATTTAGGTTAATTTTGTCATTTGCATAAGTTTTTTTTTTTTCAATAAAATTATCAATTTTTGTACAAACAATCAACGAAAAGGGTTTTGTGAAAACAAACTGAAACTTCAGGGAGTGTTCGTATAATTTTTGAGATTTGAAGGGGTTTTGTGAAAACACAAGAAACCTCAGGGGGTGTTAGTGTAAATAACTCTTCAAAATTTTCATTTTTCGTCATCATGTCACTATTATTGATATTATCGCAATATTATAGCGATATTTTGGCCAAATGTTGCTAAAGTTGAGAGAAATTATCAACGTTAATATTTTCTAATATTATTGATACTTATACGATATATGTATGGATATGTTTTAAAATATCCTAAGCCCGAAAAAATGATAATGTTTTTGATATTTAATCGATATTTTAGTCCTAGTCACAACACAAGCAGGCACTTGAGAGTGTAGCTCTTCTCTTAGTCAAGTTTTGAGGATCAGAGTGCGCTCAGAAGGCTTTGAGGGTGGCTTGTCTCGGTTTGAGTTTTAAAATTTATACTTTTACTCTTCTCAAAATCTAGCCCCAGTTTCACTTTTCTTCAAATAAAAAAAAAATGCTTGGGCCCAATAAATGGTCTATAGACCCAACCTTTTCGAAAAATTTCAGTTTTGTTGCCATTCTAATTTTATTTAATTTTCAAAACAAATCAAATACAAATATTTGGAACCGAAGAAACTAAAAGAACAAAAAAAATTAGGTTTATTTATAGTTTCACCTCTTAGAACTTTAGCTCGCTCTCACTTAACTACCCAGCACTAAAATTTCCTTATTTTACTCTCCATTCTGCCATTCCATCTCAAACTTCCTCACTTAACCACTCGGCTCTCAAATAACTTTTAATAATAATAAATCAAGGATATTTTTGAAAAACTAAACATCTTTTTATTTCTCTTTTTTTTTTACAGGTACACACGGGAATAAGAGAAAATGACATTTGCTAGTCCTCAATTCCCAACATTTCCAAACATGAGAATCAACATCCTCCATTCCCATTTCATAGAATTAGACATGGGAAGTTTATTCTCAAGATGTTCAATCCACGAAACAAACGGAAAATAAAAAAGAAAAAAATAATAAGAAAATTTTAAAAATTCAGAAAAAACAAAAAAAAACGGAAGTCTTAAGACACAAAAAAGGGCGTGCATACAGGCAATGGATGCGCGGTTCCCGCCATTCGGTCCAGTTAAACCAAACCGAGTCCACCCCATTACAAATTATTTTTCATTAATTGCATGCTTAATTAACACTAGTCTCTTGAGTGGTTGGTTGGGATTGGGAGGAGGAACTGTAGGACTTGTTAGCTTCTCCAAATTCAGGGTTCCAGCGACAACAGCTAAAATTCATGGGCATTGCCAATGGCGAACAAGAAATTGCAGAAGACCCACGTACCTGATGATATTTTAGTCAAAATTCTCTCCAGGTTGCCAGTCAAATCCTTGATCCGATTCATCTGCGTCTCAAATCGCTGGCGTTTTCTGTTGTACGACCCGCAATTCGCCAAATACCACTTCAAAATAGCTTCTGAGCAACAAACACTGAATCCCAGCCTCCTCATCTCCACTGCCTCTGAGCTCCGATCCGTACACTTGGAAACGCCGTCGTTTGCAATTGGTGGAAATTCTTTGGTCAGAAATCTCAGCTTCCCATTCAAGAAACAGGGCCGCGCTGTCAAGGTACTGGGCTCCTGCAATGGTTTGGTGTGTGTAGCTCTTGATTTTCATGAATGCTTTTATATCTGGAACCCATGCACTAGATTCTTGCAGAAACTACCTGACCCAGATTTCGGGTCAGAAGAAATTAGGAGGCATTACAAATATGGGTTTGGTTATGCATCCACCATTGATGACTACAAAGTTGTTGTGGGCGCGGAGTTGACGTATGAAACTGACAGAGCTAACAGATACCCTGTTGTGGTCTTCTCATTGAGAGCCAACTCCTGGAAAAAGATTCAAGCTCCCTTTTCACACCATGGGCATAGTGAGGGGGCTCTTTCAAATGAGGCACTCCATTGGCTGCACACATCATGTAGGCCACAACCAGCTGCAATTGCTTTCGATTTGGCAAAGGAGGAGTTCCGAAACGTGATGTTGCCAATCTGTGAAGAAAATGAGTTGGGTTACAGACGAGTGGGGGTTCTTTTAGAAGGGTGCCTGTGTGCATGGGCTAATGGATTTCCTGATTTTGAATATCTTGAAATCTGGGTCATGAGAGAATATAATGTGTATGAATCATGGACTGTGCTATTTAGGGTTGCCAATGATGTACCTATGTTCATTAGGGAAAGTGGTACAGTTGTGATGCGGGATCGTAATTCCAAGAATGTGGAGTTGATATGGCTTGATAAAAACGAAGACAAGCTTAAAAAGGATGTGGTTTTACGTGAGCGATATATGCTTCAGGGGTTTGACTCTGGAAATGACCTGACTCAATATGTTGAGAGTCTGCTACCTTTCGTCTCCATCATTTGCGGTAAGTACATCCTTGATGCATTTGAAAATTATCTGTTCATTTTGATCTGCTAATCCACTGAAATTGAACACAATCGTAAACACAAAAACTGAGATGTTGGTTCCTGGTATTTTCTACGAAATGCATTTAAAATTGTCCTCGACATATATTTTCATGTTATGAGCTAGAGCCACACGGCTCCCGTTCTTGAGCCTTCTCATCCTTCCTTGTATTTTCTTGCATATTAAAGAGTCTGTGTAAACCCTTTCTTCTTCTATTTCTTAAATTGGCAGATCAACAAACACCAGTAGTAGCAATTCCTCTTTCACATCTGATCACTGTCCAAGAGATCACTGTTCAGAACATCAGCATTATGGTTCCAATGAAACTCACTGGCCCTAATTTCACCATATGGAAATGGCTATTTCTTCAAGTTCTCAGGAAATATAGAGTAGAAGGTTTGGTTGAAGGGACAGAGATCTGTCCACCTGCTTTTTTGTTTGATACCAATGGTAAAATGACCAATCAAGTGAATCCAGCCTTTGAAAAATGGATGGATCGGGATCAAAGTGTAAAGGTTTGGCTTAATTCAAGAATCTCTGAAGATTTATTGCCATATACAGTTGGGGCTTCTTCCTCTCACGCACTCTGGATGATCATGAAGAAACGGTTTGCCGATGCTGATTGTCCCTTTGGTTGAGGTGCGCACTGATCCTCCCTCTGTGGATGAATTACATTTACTACTGTTTGCAAGCAAATATCTCTTTCTTTTTATTTATTTATTTTTTAAAAAGAGAAGTTTTATTTCATAAAAAACCATACAAGAAGGTGGATAAGTAATCCACCAATAACAGGAAGAAATAGTATGAGATAAAACTTCTCTTTCTCAAGAGCGTGAACTGAAGAATTATCACATGAGACTTCACATAAAGATGTGCATCCAACAAAAGTGCGACTAGGAGTTGGGTAATGCAGGATCAATGTAGGTTGTTTAGTTTTGTAAGTTTACAACTGAGTTTGTTGTAGATGGTTAAGCTGAGCCCTTATGCTTGAAGCCATTTCTGTCGATTGTGTTTTCTTAGTATCTCATCTTATTTAAAACGAAAGGCTTTGCTACACTTTGATTTCCTAACTGTGCATGAATGTGTGCTAAAAAAAGCTGAAAGCAAAGTAAAGATTATGAGTCTGTGGTCTCAAATCCTGGCCTAGCATGTCTTTTGATCTATAGGTTGGATCAAGGTGTTTTCTTCAATTTATTTCGTTCAATATTTTATTCCTTTGAAAGGTACATTTGGTAAGTGTCCCTTGGATTTTAGCAGATAAAATCTGTTCTTGCCTAACATGTCTATTAAGCTATTCGGTCAGTGTGTTTTGTTCAAATTATGTTATTTCAATCTTTTATTTTTTTAATTGTTCTTGTTTGTTTACTTACTATTATTCTGCTGAAATATAAAATGAAAAACTTAACTTTAAGATTTTAAGGAACTCAAATGGCATATGAGTTCTAAATTAGTCTATCATGTTCTACATTCAAGTAGACTAAGTCAGTTAAGAAAAATGTCACACTTGAGCCCCTTGTATAGATGTAATCAATAAGACATGGCAATGCTTGTGGAAATTATTTTGTTTTGGATTCTGAAAAGTACATCTGGTAGTTCTCCCTTGGATTTTAGTAGGTTAAATTTTTTTCCTATCTCTATTATTTTCCTACATTGAACCATCGAAAATCCTTTTTGTTATGTTATTGTGAATTTCTTATGATGTCATAATGATATAGTTGTTGAAGTTTTCTTTATATTCTTTCTCATTTGTTTGGTGTTAGTGGTATCCTTTTAGTTGTTTCTGTTGTCTGAAGAAATTAACCAATTCTTGCTTCTTCATTTTTTTTGCCTCTCTGGCATGACTAGTCTGCTTCCCTAACACATGCGTGATTAAATGGTTTTAGTGCCAGATCCACTGGCTTCTAGAAAGCATTCATCCTCTTCAAAGTCGGAAGAGAATAATTTTTCATTCAACATTTATTTTGCGTTGTATGCTTGACGGATTTCCCAGAGAACATGGAAACAACTAAAAAGAAAGCAGTAACAACAACTAATGAGGAAGAACATGAAGAAAATTACAGAAAATCTATGATGATCATACCAAAAGAAATTCACAACACCAACCACCATTAATTTTAGGAAAATAAAATAGAGACTCAGACAAACTTTTACTTAATAAAAACGCAATACTCCAACTTCCAAACGGCAATGGTCTTAAAAATTTAAAACATAAGTGAAAAGGGCTTGCCTAAGTGTTTTGTTTCGGTTTATGATTTTTAATATTAGTGCTATTCCTTCTTTGATTGCTAGTCTATATAGCACTTAAACTTGTCCCAACTAGATTAGTCATGCTAAACTAGGCCAATGATTGCTTTAATGAACAAGTCCTTTTGACATTTGTTCGTTTGAATTCTATCTCACATCACATCTGCCCTCGAAACGAAGGAAGAAATTATTTTCCTTGTTGATAGTCGATTTTCATGGTTTGACAGTTATTTGATGATGTTCTGAAAGTTTTTTATTTTATTTTATGCTTTGGTTGAATTTTGTAGGGGAGTTGGATGTACACTTCCAAGAAACCAAAGATGAGAAGGAAGCAGTTTCAAGCATCTTAGAGGACCTACTTGCACAAAATGACATGGTGAATATATTTCGTTGAATGTCCCCTTAGTTTTTTGTTTTGGTTTTAAAGCCTATGAGTAAATTACAGTGATCATTTCGGCATATGGCCAGCTAATAACGGGTTGATACCTCGTTTCAATGCCTCATCCCGAGACCTGAAACATGACTTGGTATTTTCTTTTTCAATAATAAAATTTAAGAAGTGATTTAAACTGGTATCCACCTAAATATTGTTACTGTATTTGAAACTGTGCTTGCACAAAAATATTTTATAAACCGAGCATAGAGAATGTCATGGAATTCTCTTTAAAAATATGGATGCTGAGCTGACTGAGGCTTTTAAAATGTATAATGTATAAGTGGCCGTTATATCTCCAAGGCTTGCACAAGGCACAGGTGATAATAAGAAACGGCATCTGACCTTTTCTTTTCTTTATTTATTTATGAAAAGTTGAAAACGAGCATCCGATTTCATTTGAATTGATTTGATTTGCTAGAGGAAGAGGTTGTTCAAAAGGTCTTATTTTTTGTACTTCAATACAGGAGTAACTGCTTTTTCTTCTCTTTCTTTTTTATAGAACATTTCCTATTGAAATGGACTACAAATACAAATCCGTACTCGGTCGAGTCCACATTTTTAAACTCTCCATTATATTCACATGTTGTAAAATGTAAATAGTTAAAATACCTTAGTTTTGAGTAAATGGCGTCCCTCAAATAAATTATTTACAAATAACTATATATTTAGTTTTAATATACAGTTTTAGAATTCTTATAACAACTTAGGTGGCACGTTGCTTACCCATTTGCCTCATTGAAAAAGTTGGTCACTTCAAGGGACTCGGCAATGTAAATATACAAATTATTACTATATTATTTATTTTTATCTTTTATATTTACTATTATATTTTATGAAAAGTAAGTGTGAGAATGTAGAGATGAAACAATTGAAAATTCTAGTCCAACTCAGGTCCCGTTCGGCGCGCGGACTCCACTACAAATTTACGCATCACGCATGTTTTGCTTTAGCCATTGAAATGCATCTCGCATTGACCAAGAAAAGAATCATAACGTGCTTTTGTTCTTTTACAGTAATTACCCTTCCACACTTTGTCTTATGTTCACATCCTCCGTTCTGCCCTTGCTTCCTGGTTTAAGTTTTGTTCTTTTCAATTAAATAATGAAATTAAAACTTTTTTTATTTTTTGTGTGGTCAAGATGAAATTAAAGAGCATCCATAATTATGTTCTCTAAATTTTTAATTAAAATTTAACTAAAAATATATATAAAATCTATTTTAAAAGCTTTTTATAAAATTTTAACTCCAATCATACACTTTAGTTAAAGGAGTTATAAATGCTATAACACTTTTTAATTGATCCATTTCTATAAATAAATAAAAATTGTTAATATTAATTAAAAGTTTAAAATAATCATAAATAAAGCAATATTAAATTAGGAAGTTGATTTCTCCATTCTCCTTTTCTTTACTTACACTCCTTTTTGCTTTTTAATCAATTTTGTTCTTTCTCTTTTCTATTTTATTCTTACTTTACATTAATTTTTTTTCTACTTCATTTTTATATTATTTCTTTTTCTTTATACTTAATTTTCCAACTTACACACAGTAAAACAAAAAAAAAAAACTCAATTTCTTATTCGATTAAAGTAAAAAAAATACTGAAAATTTAGTTCAAGTTGGAAAATTAAGTATAAAGAAAAAGAACTAATATAAAAGTGAAGTAAAAAGAAATTATTATAAGGTAAGAGTAGAATAAAAAAGAGAAATAATAAAATTGATTAAAGAGTATTAAAAAGACAAAAAGAGTGTAAGTGATGAAAAATGGGGTTAAATTATAGACAGCCAATAGGAGTTAGGATTGTTTATAAATATTGATTGTGTTTTTTTTTTTTTTTTTTTT
>NC_024133.1:704553-723493 GCF_000346735.1 Prunus mume | reverse complement strand
CTGAAATTCTCTCTCTCTCTCTCTCCTGGTGGCTGGCACTTGGAAACTTCTCTCCCAGTCAGTCCCAGCTGTAACACCACCACCAACCACTGTCTTCATCATCACCACCGCCATCAACATCCCTCTGAAGACCTTCCCTCCTTCGCATAGAACATATTAAAGCTTTTTGGAGCACAATCACAATGCAGCAGCTGCAGGTCTTCAAATAAACCCGACCGGTACTTAATTTTTTGTATTTTATAGTTTTGAATTTTGAATTTAATTTTATTCTATTTTTGGCAGACGAGGACAGTCCAAGTAAAACAACTATCAGATCTAGCTAGTGATAGAGAAATTCACGAGTTCTTCTCATTCTCTGGAGAAATCGAACGCATTCAGATCCAACGGTACGCTTTCTTTCTTTCTTTATTTTTCTTCTTTAATTTAAAATTTTAGTTTTTTTATAATATTATTTTTTATCTAAACACTGGGTTTTTTCAATTTGTTTGGCTGCCGAGAAAATTTAAGGAAAAAACAAGGAGAAGAACACTTTAATATTTTCCCTGGTAATTTTCAAAGGAAAAAAAGGTCAAAAAGTAAAAGGGAAGAGTCAGCTTAGACAAAATATGTATTTACTTAAACGCATGCATACTTTAATCTAGCTATTTTAAAGTATATTTTAACTTTCCAGTTTTTTTTTTTTTTTTTTTTGGGGGGAAAATTTTTTGAAAATAAAAGAAAAAAGAATTCACTTGGGTTTATTTTCATAAATTTGACTTAAAGCCAATGTAACCAAGTTTTTTTTTTCTTTTAATTTTACCATCTTTCTTGCATGTACTGAGCAACCAAACCAAACCAGTTGTAAGTGTTTCTTGCGATTATTAATCTTGTTTTTTGAATTGGATGTGTGCAGTGAGCCTGGACAATCAAAGACTGCATTTGTTACTTTCAAGGATCCCAAAGCTCTTGAAATCGCGTTGTTGTTATCGGTATTTTCTCAAATTTTTTTTTAACTTTCTTGCAATTGAAGTCAGTGCCTTATAATTAAACTTGAGAAAAGAAGCAGCTTATTGGAAGCAAGCCTCTAATTGAACACTTCTCTTTAACTTCAAGCTAGGCTTTTTGTGCTTTTAGTTTAATGCTCAATGTGAGTTGCTTTGGAAAGCAATAAAAGTACGCGAGGACAAAATTGGTCATTCGGTAATACAAAAATAAATAATCAAATTTTATTTCATTCCAAAAGGAAGATATTGGTGTATCAGAAACTTGAAACTAAGATAATGAGTCAAGGTCAGTCTTGCAGTGTGGTTTCTCAGTTGCTGCGTATCTTACACTCCTGTACACATTGTTTAATCTTTTAGGATTACTTTGAATCTTGGAATCCTTATAGGCCAAAATTCTTTATCTCCCCCTTCTTTTTCTGTATACAATGAGGTGATAGACAGTAAGAGATATAAAGAAAGCAAAATAAGCATAGAGTTTTTTCCTATAAATAAATCAAAAGCACAGAATTGTTCATTCAAGTTCTTGTCCCCCATTTTCCATTTTTTGGTGAATAGAGAACTAATTAAATGTGAGGAGTAGCTATAAAAAGTGATATATGTTAATATAATTTTATATTTAAAGAAAAGGCAGTTTCCATGTTTGTTGTTGAATGTTGATTGCATGCAATATTCTCTGTTCAAATGGTATAATTGTATGGAAAGTATCTTACTCAATCTATGTCTTTCTAGATGTTTGATCTAAAGTTCTCACATTATCAGTGTACTTGTGCCTTATCTTCTTATTTTCCATGACATCAGCTGAATAAGCATTTTCTTCATTTAAAATGGTTTATAGGTTTTGAACTTGCGTTTTGGATTCCTTTTCAATGAGCATGTATTTCTGCTCTTTGGCTCTATGTAATGAAAACTGTGTGTTTGGTTGCAGGGAGCAACAATAGTAGATCAGATCGTGATTATATCTCCAGTTGAAAATTATGTACCAAAAACTGAGGTGCTGGTAAGCTTCATTTAAAAGTTTCTGCAATCTGTTTCTTTCCTGCAGCCAAAACTTTGTAGTTCATTTGTGCAATTCATGCAGGAAGTAAGGATGGTGGAAAGTGCTGTTTGTGCTGCTCCTGGTGGAATTCTTTCACCAAATGCTGAGGTAGCCATTGACACCACCACATATCTCAAGGTGTTAAGAATCTGACCTAGTTGAAGAAATTTCATATGTAGCTAATTAAGTACATTTTAGTGGATATTAGAATATTCTGGAAATGGAAAAATTGTGAGTTGGCATTTAAAAATCCCTCGTGTGGTATTATAAACCTTACATCACTATATAAGATCTTTACTACTGTGGAAATTTAATGTTGATACACAAGGGTCCTCAGGTGTGTCACTCTCTTTATTCCTTTGGTGTCACTCTCTTTATTCCTTTGGTGCATTCCAGCTTCCGAATGAGCGAAAGAATACATGACTTAATCATTTGAAATGGAATGTTTTTTTTTCCAACTTACGTATCTTTCTGCCTTATAGATTATAGAATACCTATTAGCACATCCATTTACTGGATTGTGACTGTTTCTAGTTTTTGGTCTATCTTGAATATTATGATACTTACACGCTTATTTTCCCAAGACGTCCAGTCATAACGTCCAGTCATTGCCTTATTGTTGTTTACTTTCAAAGTTTCCAATTTTATGGGCTCAGGGTAAATATGTCTCTGTTAGCAGGATAGAAATAGCTCGCCTACCAATGGAAGGGTGTATGTTAATAGAGCACAAGATGTGGTGACCTGTATTGTCGCGAAAGGTTCAGCTATTGGACAAGATGCCGTGAACAAGGCTAAAGCATTTGATGAAAAACATCGGTTGACAGCAAGTGCATCAGAGAAGGTTATTTCCTTTGACAAGAGAGTGGGTCTCACAGAGAAATTAACAGTAGGCTTTTCCGTGGTTAATGAGAAAGTGAAGTCTGTTGATCAAAGGCTTCATGTCTCAGATAAAACAATGGCAGCAATATTTGCAGCAGAGAGAAAATTGAATGATACGGGGTCAGCTGTCAAAACAAGCAGGTATATGAGCACTTTAAAAAATATAATCTGCCAATCTATTTTGCACTTTTCTGCTGCTGTTAATTATTTCATACGTTCTGTAAGAATGATGCTGAAAGTGCAAAATGAATTATCTGCAAATAACGAGGGCAGTCGTATGCATTTTTCATTTGTTTAACTTGAAGCCTGTTTCCTTGGGCCATCCATGGACCCTGTTTCTTTGAAGTTTTTGAGGGTACTAGGCTTAGCTTATTTCAGTAGGAACTACACATTCTCTAGACACCAAAATAACTCGCAAAGGCCACTTCTATATACTGTATGTTGAGAATATAAATCTATATTGGGCATTCTATGCCTTGAATCATAATGTATAAAATCCGGACTCCATTGCCAATTGTTCTAGGTTGGATGCCACAACTTTGATGTGCATACAAATACCAGGATCTTTACCCCAAGTAGCACTCATTCTGATGTGGCTTTTGTTCCTTGGATTCTTTAGAGTTTCAATTTGTAGGTTCTTTGCTTTCTTATTTTCTTGTTCTTCACAAACTTACTATTAGTAGAGGATGGATATGTGAACTCTGTATCTATAAAAAAAAAACATTAACTTTTCGCAGCCCTCTCCCCACAACTTGTTTTATGTTTCTATGGTCTTGTATCTACCCCTCATAAAAATGAAAACCTGTAGAGAAATTTGTAAAATGACATGAAAATTGGAAGACATGATAGAGAATTTGTAGTCAGGACGAGCCACTTTAATGACCTCTCTAGAGTGATTTCATTCCAGCAGAATCATTTCTATTGATAGATGAGAATAAAACCGAGAACAATGTCTGTTGACAAACTCTTGTATGGTGTTGACAGGTATGTGACTGCTGGAGCAGCCTGGTTAAATGGTGCTTTTGGTAAGGTGGCAAAGGCAGGACAGGCTGCAGGTACGAAAACCAGAGAAAAGTTCCATATGGCTGTGTCAAACTTGACTGCAAAGGTAGGTTACGTCGCTATCAGTATTACATTATTGCTCCTATTATGTTTGTATTGTATGATTTTTTATTTCCTGGTAATCATGTGATGGCACTTTTATGTGAAAACCTAGAATTTGTATTAATACACCTTATGTTGCTGCGTTTCCACCCTTAAAAGGGCCACAAAGCCATCCCATCTTTTTGTAGGTTGACTTTAAGAATTAAGTTCCCCTGTTTATCTGTTGTAATTCTGGTTAAATTTTGCTAGAAACTTCAGAGAGTTATCATTTAGAATGAAAAGATGATTAAGCAATTAAAATATGACTAATTACTAGAAATATTCTTAGGTGCACTATAATTATTTTAGGTAAATGTATTATAATCTGAATCCAGAAGCGAAGTGATTTTATGCTTTGTTATCTTGTAATTATGCCTTTCTCCTGATATGCAGGAACCTCCAATTGCTGCATAAGCCAAAGGATTTGAGGTGGCAGAAACTAACCTCGACGCGCATTCTTTCATGAACACATTCGACAACCATGTTGCTCTAGTGATCAATTTGAGGACAGATGTCCCCCAAAACAGATTGCAGGTTTGGTATGGATTGGGATGAATCATGCAAGCTCCCTTTATGATTCACTCTGTATGGTTTGATGTGTGCACTCAAGTTTTGCATTCATTTTTATTTTTCTTTATATCAATTCAATTCATAGGGTATTGAGCCTGTGGCTTCATTTGTAATTTTTCTGTAAGTTTGTTGAGTGAAAGAACTTATATGTTATATATGTAAAAAGAACGGAAAAGGCAATTGGATTGAGAAGAAAGAGGTCAGAATCGTGAGGACATGTTGCTTTCTGTTTTTGCGAAGGACGTATTTTCTGTTTATTTACTACTTGATATTGTGATTTCTTTTTTAATTTTGACAATTTTATATGATTTCTATCACGCTATAGTTTGCTTTTGGGTAAACCAACCAATAAATATATATTATATATGTAACCAGATGCCAAGGCCATTGAATGGTTTAGGGGAATTGATCATCAATAAGGGGAATTACTTGGAATTGATATGCTAATTGATTGGGTAGGATTGGTTAAGGTGAAATCGGATGCTCGTGTCTCTCTCTTGGTTTTCCTAAATCTCGTGTCGTGCGACTTTGTCTTTCGTTTTAATTGCTTTATTTAATTTTAATTTTTTTCAATTACAAATTCAAATCAATTTCATCCATTAAAGTTTCTCAATTTAAAATTAGTTTCAGTTTAATTGGTAGGAATATTAAGAATGTAATCAATCCTTGTGGTGCTTACTTAGCTATATCACTTTTGATTCGTATACGTGCGAGTATTAAAATTTGATTAAGTTGGTAAAACTTGAGTGGGGCTCACAGGGAAATTAATGTTGACATGTATCTTATGTTGGCGAGATATCTGGACATTTGGTCTCAAGACAAAATTGACAGATACTTTGCCCTCACATTTCTGGAGACCTTGACTTAAAGAAAGAATGGGCGGAAACTTGGCTCCACAATCCCAAACATTCTTTCTTTCTTTTTTGTACTAATATCTTATAATTAGAAATATATATTGTAATTAGGAATATTTACTTTCCTTTTTCTTTCCACTACTAATAACATTTAGGTCTTTTGAGTTAAAAACAGAATTACGTGGTGATAAAATAAAATAAAAATGACAACCAAAGTGATATATTTTTATTTATTTATTTAAGAAATAGAACTCATTCATAGAATCAAGATAGCATACATAAAACAACACGAAACAGTAGCCTCGTTAAAACCTTCATGAGGGACCAACCTTAGGTTAAGAAAATCTACCACACATATCATGGACTAACAAGAGAGCCTGAAACAATCACGTAGAACCAAAGCTAGAACAAGAAAAGAAAAACAACAGACTGACACATAGACCTCCGACGAGAACACTACAACACAACCTAACTATCAAAAGAGTCATGCTATGAAATCATAGTCCTTTGCACAGCCACAAGATAGTGAGAGCATCCGACAGAGAACACACCAATACCCCAGGAAAAAGGAAACAGCCACTAAGTACCCCATCTCCAGTCACCTCCAAGAGTAATGACGATGAAAGGAGAAGAAGACATAAGGAACAACACCAAGACAAGACCAACTCCGCAAATAGGCCAGGAAAAGAAAAGAAAATAACAAGGTCTCCCCAAGCACGTCGTATCATGTCAACAGTGGCAAAGAAAACTCCTATGAAACCATAGTTCTTGAAATAGGCGAAGAATCAAAGGTCAGCGAAAGGGAGAAAAGAAGAAGACACCACGCAACAATAACAAAACTGGCCTCAGCCACTTAATCCTAAATATGGGGATCAAACTCAAGAGCATTCGCCGGATGCCAAGCCAGCGAATGCTCTAAGAACACATTAAGGAAGGCTTCTGGAAGACTCCACTGGGCCAGTGTCTTCATAGGTTTGTTAGTAGGGACAACAAGGCACAAAGGCTTGGAAGCCATGAAATCTACCCCAGAAACCCAGATATCTCCAGCTGAAACGGGTGCAACTAGAGTTTTACACTTAGCATGAGTCTTGATGGAGACACAACAGGAGCCCTCTCCTTTCTTAGGTCTGCCATGATCCCCTTTTGGTGAATGACTGGCAGAGAACTAGATAATGGGCATAAGATTAAAGGGATCAGAAGTTGTCGAACCTTTGAGGGGCTGGGGGAGGTGCTTGAGAGATGGGATCATTTAACGCTGGAACTACTAGAGCCACATAGATGTCTGGCTCATTCAGGGAAACTGGCGGAGAACGTGTCACAACATCTGAACTCTCAAACTGACGTCAAAGAGAGGCGATTGCGTCAAGCAATGTATGATGGAGAGGTAGGGCCGAGAGGAGGGGGAGGGAGGCGGTCCATTCATGAGAAGACCACCACCAAGACCGAGTGTCAGAACTACTACTATCACTCAAAGCATCATTTATCTATAAACCAAATTGTTAAGGAGAATGAACTGGAGTCTTATGTGGGGGTGAAGGAGTCAATGTAAGGTGTGCGGAAGAACCTATAGAATTGCCCCGCAAGTTGGTACCACCTTCTAGATCAACAAAAGCAGAGGAAAATTGTGCCAACAAAGATGGAGTGAGAGAACTCTGGGAAAGCTCATACTTATCAATACACACCTGAGTAGGATGACCAATTTTTCCACACGCAAAACAATTTTCAGGGAGATACTCATACTTAAAACCCACTATTGACTTGCTCACCTCAGGAAATGTAACAGGTGTTCGGTGGTTAAGAGGTTGGGTGACATCAAACCTTAAACAAATCCGGATAAAATGCCCTACACAATAAGTACCATCACGATTATCCACCCAAAGAACTTCTCCAAGAATAGCCCCAATTGCTTTAGCAACAATGATAGTCGTGCAGAAGGTAGGAACACCATGGAGTTGAACCCAAAAGGTACCAAGAGTTAAGAGCAAGATGTCCATATTCCCATGATCCAGGATATCAGCCAACAAAATCAATGGGCGTCGAAAAGCCTAGGGCTCCATATCAAGAACTCGCTTCTTATCGCGATCACAAACAAAACACACCCAAAACCTGTTGAAACCAATTTCTTTAATAGAGACATCATCATAGCCTTTCCAAAGTTACATAAAGATTTTAATAAAGCCAACACGATTGACGGGCTGATCTGTAAGGACCCGAGCCACAAGACCATAGATAAAACCAACAAAAATGTTTGCAATGTTAGAAGAACCAATAACCAAACCACCGTATTCACCTGGCGTAAGTACCAAGCGGCTACCAAAGGATTGCTCAATATCTGCCACATACGTAGATATACCAAAATAATAGACAAACCACCAAACATCAAGAAAGGGAAAAGACAAGAGCAAACGAATGAGTCCCCGAAGAATGAGAAAGATTAACACGATGACGGACTGAGATAGTGGTGTACAGTTCTGATGTCAACAGTGCAGACGTGATTGGGCAGGGAGGATCGGGGCGATGAGGCACGCACGACGATGGTAGAATGAGTGAACGAGAATGATGAAGATGGTGGAAGGTGATTGAGCGACTGAAGACGATGGACCAAGAGAAGGAAGGCGAGCACGACTGAGTGCGAGGAGATGACCTTGCGAGAGAGAAGAAGCGACGTGAACTGAAAGTGGCGAGATGATGAATGGACGCAAGATGAAATTCTAGAAAGGACGCAAGGCTCTCCTTGTGTAACAAGAGAGCAACCTTATTCGACCTCGTACTTGCATATCTCTATACTATTGTTGATTCGTGCACTAGCAGTAATTTAATTTGTGATTTTTTTAATATTCTTTTCTAGGTGTTCAAAAGTCTACATCAAGAAAAGAATATTGAAAAACTTGATATAGATTTTCGAACACATAGAAAAGAATATTAAAAAATCACAAATTAAATTGCTCGTAAGGGCATGAATTAACAATAGTACAAAGATATGCAAGTACGAAGTCAAACCAACAAGGATTGATTAAACAAGTTAATCAATTAAATTGCACTAAATCTAATTAAACAAATGATTGATTGAACTAAAGTTGAAAATAACTTAAAACCCAAAATAAATAAAACACACGATATTTAAAGGGATTGAAAACCAATTTATAAAAGCACTAGGACATCGAATCTACCACTAATAATGCAATCTAGCCTCTTAATTACCTATATGTTAATTTATTCAATTGATGTTGTTGCATGAACTACCTATGGTATTTAGGCTAACTCATATATTCCTACATGTAATTTGTTTGTAGTATTTAGTACAAATATGAACACATAGAAACTCTTTTGAGCTTTGTGAAAACCTTTGATAATCATGTAGATCCCAGGAGTATCGTATTTATTGTTTGTCACCCTAAGGTATTGTTTTAAATCTATAAAACTCGCAAGCGCATGAATCGATTGTAGAATAGGCATGTGTAAGTGTGAGGTCATACCCACAGGGAGTGCGTGAAAAAAATGGAAAACTAATCCAACCCAACTTAATTCAATTGCTAACCTAGTTGATTCAAAGTTTGATTTGTTTGTTGGAAAAGAAAATGAAATAAAGCATAGAATTGAAAATGCAAATAAACTAAAATAAGGTTTAAATGAATTAGAAAAATAATTGTAGGGGCTTTTTTGTTCCCGCAGCTACTGATAGGCCTGAGCTACTGTAAAGAGCCAAATGTGTGAAACTGCCTCGGAGTCTAAGTTCAAGAATTAGACCCCAAGCTGAGCCTTAGGAAACACATTGGTCTTCTTCACCAATGAAACCAACAGTTGCTTACAGATAAATTCTTGGCTTGGCTTGAAAGGCTTGTGGCATGGAAGCTAAGCATTTATGAGTTTAGCATGAGAGAGAGAAAGACCAGATTTTCTACAAGAAGCAAAGGTTTAAAGCAAAGGATTTTGTGAGAATTTGCTTAGGAGAGAGAAAGAAAGAGGTTAGGGTGGAAGAATGGATGCTTTGGGTAATTTTTCGGCAGCTCGACAAAGGGTTTGTCAAGCTCTGGAATGGCTTGCCAGAGGAGAGGATTGGGAGAGATGGAGGAATAGGGCTTGAAATTGGACCTTCCAGCAATGAGTAAGGATGTTGCTTGCTCTGGATTAGTTTGTCAGAGGACAAAAAGGAAATAGATGGGAGAATAGAGCTACAAAATTGGAGAGTTCCAGTAGTGAGAGAGGATGCTTGCTCTTCCTGGATCTCCCCGGATTTCATGATCTGCTGGGTAGGAAATGCCCCTTTTTATAGGCGTTGGACCACTCAATTTTATCAAGCCACGCTCTCCCATTTTCCTTCATTTTCTTCCATTCCATCTTATTTGGTGAAACTTTCCCAGCATGAGCATGTAGGCACGATGCTTTTTGGAGTTCCAAGACCTTCACGCAACTAGACTTCTCCATGTGGGTTAGGTGCCACTTACTTTTCCTTCTTGTTTTCTCACCAAAGCGTACAGAGGAAAGAATGGGTAAGGGTGCTAGTCAAAAGATGATTTACTTCCAGCAACCTATGCATATGGGTTTGCCTTGGTTTTGACAAGGTGCTAGAAGCAGCTTGTGTTCATGATTTGGTTATTTTCTCTCTCTCTCTCTCTCTCTTTTCTTCATCTGGGTTGTGGTTTTAGATTTGGGGTTCTATTATAGTTTTTTAATCTGGGTTTGAAATTTATGCTCAAGGTTGAGATTACACCTGATTTCTCGTGGGTTTCTTGATTTTGAATATCATGTATGTGCGTTATCTGAGCTGGGTTGTAATGGTTGTGAGAAAACAATAAACCATTTGATCTTCTGTTAATTAATAAGGAATGCATTCGAATCTTGTGGGATTCACGTATTAATTTTTTCTTTTCTTCCACGTTCATGTCAGTTTCCTCTACTTTCTATTGATTTCTATTGGGTTTCATGTTTTTTTTTTTTAAGGAAAAAAAAAAAAAGAATTGTTGTGGATTCATTCTAGGACTCACTGATCTGCAACAAATAGAGAATGAGTTTGTATTAATTTATGTCATTTACTTATTGTTGTTGAGGTAAGGTAACATATATAACTATTTGAATTTGTTATGGAACCCATAAAAGTGGTCTAAATACATGAGGTAATTCTAGAAATCCCTTTTTGTTTGTTTGTTTGTTTTTTTTAATAAATAAAATAAATAAATTTATTATTATTTTACATTTCCCTTCCTTTAAATTAAAATCTCATTTAATTGAATTTCATATATTTAGGTACCTATTTGACTATTTAAAAATGGCAAATATGGTAAACCTTGTCAACTCTCAATCCGAAACGTTATCTTACCGTTCAAAACATCTCTCAGAGCACCTGAAAAACGCAAATGGGGATCAATTTTACTTGGTGCCTTATAATCCAAGGTTAGTCCCCTTAACTATTTAAACTATTTTCCTTGTAATATTTGTCTTTGTAGTATTTAACCTATATGGATCATTATGTGTAGGGGTCATTGCCAAACCGCTCTGTTGACGCGGACATGAGAAATATAGTGAATGCATAAGTTCATTTATTATAATCTCAGATTTTTATATTTGTGCATTTTGAATTATACAACGGTATTTATAATACCGACGTTATAATGAACACACAACGACGGTAATTTCTTACCGACGTTTGAAATCATTTACTACGTCAGTATTTTCTCTAGGATGCATTTACTGCATCTTAATTGAAATACCACGTCATTTGTGTTTTCATTTAAGGAGGTTTTTATTTTTGGGAGTTTCACTAATACACTCAAAATAGAGGCTGAAATTATAAAAAAACCCAACATAAAAAACACTTTAGAAACATACCAAAAAACCACTTATTAAACACACTCAAAACCCATTTATAAACACACCAACAAAATATACAATTGTTGATTTTTGGGTTCATTTTGGGTGTGTTTCTATGTTTTAAACAGTGTTTGAGTTTTTTTATAAATTCATGTCTAGGATTGGGTTTATTTATAAATTTGTATTTATTTTTTCTGTTCAAACAACTTTTAGTTATACAACATTTTTCATCGTTACCAACGTTAGAATTCTCTACCACGACGGTTTTTATTCACCGCCATTTGAAATAAATTACTACATCACCCTTTTTAAAAACCCGTCGTCTTCACTGATTTACCACGACGGTTAATATTTTTTATTTAGATTTTTAGTTTTGTCATTAACACTTTTTTGTTTTCTTGAAATAGTTCAATCAAAATGTATAACTCTCACGTAGGCAAACAATCATCACGTAAATCAGCCATATGGAAAAATCTACATGGCACTCCTCGACAACCAACAAATGTAGAGGGTGGCTATTACGTGATGTGTTTCATGAGAGATATAATTCATGATCCAGGCCTAGCATTTGAGAAGAAGATAAAAGGCACAATTCAAGATTTCTTTATTTCACTACCTGTTCACCTGTTTTTGATTTGTTCTTGTGGTGGCAGGGTAAATGACAGAACCCGACCCAAATTCCATTTGGAATCCGACTTGAACCCTGTGCGTGTCCGACACCTGGCGAATGCCAAACACAATTTACCAAAATGCCCTTCTAACCAAAATTCCAAGAAATGCAAGTGCGACTATTGCCGAATATTTAGCAGAGTCTCCCTTGTAAAATGGTCATTTCCTAAAAGTTCTCACCTGTAAAACAAGCATATATTTTTATATAAAACCCAACTGCCAGCATGTATCGAATTATATCCAAAAATCAAGCATCATATAATTTTGGCCTCAGGCCTCAATAAATCAAGTACAACATTCTGCAAAATAAGTTCATCTCAACTTTCAAAATACCCACAGTCCATTAGTAATCTCAAAGGCTCAAACTCGTGGCTGCACCTTGTAACGTCAGGCTGCCTACGTACCCTTACTGAGGGATCAAGCCACACGTAGTTCTTTCCAATACTGAACTCCCTTTAGTTTAGTTTAAGAATATCTTAGAACTGAAATTCTCTCCCCTTAGGCGTACCCCCAATCTTGATCCATCACTTCCACTAATACAGTCAACTCCACCCTCGCAGGCCGGGCCGCAATCCTCGCAGGCCTTGGAGATACCACTTCCATCCAAGCTGCAACCCTCGCAGGCCCCAGCCGCATTCCTTGCAAGCCTCGGAGATACCCCCTTCTATCCTCGTTGGCCTCAGTCGCATTCCTCGCAGGCCTCGGAGAAACCCCTTCTATTTGGGCCGCAAACCTCTCACCACACGGTTCAGGAGTCCCCTAAAGGTTCCAATATGCCTAGGACACAAGTCCCGAGAGTTTGGTCTCGATCGGACGGTTAGATTAATCACAACTGTACGATCAGATGATTACTACAAACCTAGCCCTAGGGTTGGCGTTTCTGGAGTATCCGGGACATCGTTTTACAATCCATCGAATCCTATACGATCTTGGATTTACCTAGATCAACATATCTAAAAAAGACTACGATCCAACGGCTCAAACCTATTGAACCTGGAAATCGCACAATAGGCGAGATCCGATTGGGGTTCAAACGTTATCCAAATTGAAATCTGCGAGTACCTACGCGCTCATGTGGACCAAGGGATCATTCTAGGACTAAATGTGGTCCCCACCCTGCTGCCCACACAGCGCCACACGCTCCTGCAGTGCGTGGGTGGCTTGATGAATTTTTGGAGACCCGAAATACTGTAAACTGCCGGCGCAAACACTTATCCTAGGTGTAACACCCTGTTTGGAACCACTTTTATTCTTGGACCTACCCCAAAAACTGGCCAGAAGTGGCCGGAATTGCAATTCCAAAATAGTCCGAACCCTAACTCAAAAATCAAACTACCTAGGCTACAAATCGATCGATTCTTGCCCATCCACTAGCTAGAACGTGAAGAATAGGTGAGAAAGCATACCTTACTCTGAATCGGTGGTCGGAGGAGGGAGATAGAACGTTGTAAAGTTCCAACGAAAACTGACTGCTTTCCTCAACTTTTCGGCGACCTGGGTTGACGACGGAGGTGGCAAAGGGTTGGGTCTGGAAGAGGACAGTGGCACTGTCATTTTGGTACCGGCCCCGTCAATTCTGATGGACAGAGGAGAGAACTGCCGGCCAAAACATGGCCGACTAGCGTTACTGTCGCTAGAGAAGAGGGAGATCACGGGGTAAGGGAGAGAGAGAGAGAGAGAGAGAGAGAGAGAGGTTTTTAAAATCTGACATGTCAAATTACCATTTTGCCCCTCATCGTAACTTGATTGTATTTTCTTCGTTATAACTCCGATTCAAGTCCACTACGTGTCTACGAACTCGTATTGATGTGCTTTACGCAACGATACAATTGAAATTCCCAAATTCCTTCACGGTAAAAAAGTCAACTTTTAAACCATATAAAATATTCTGAGGGTATTCTAGTCCTTTCCTTGAATAAAATAGTAATTAAGAATTAATTAAGGATCGGATTGTTACAGTAAAGTTCCCCATTGACTTGAAAACCACTGCAAGCAGTAAAAACCCTAGCAGACTTCTCAAAAAGAGAAAACTTGCGTCCCAAGTTATTAACTTCTAAACAAGCAATTGTGAATTAGGGTGAGGAATATCTCTCAAGTGAGTTCTTTTCTTTGCCTCAGACTAGTGAGGACTTCACAAATTTTCACAGTACAAAACTGGTAGTTCTAGGCAAAATAAATGGTAAGAAAGTAAATTGTTTTTAGGCAGAACTGCCTTTTACAAAACTCAAAAGGGGAAGACCAACTCTAAAAAAGACAAAAGAACTTTGGACTTCAATTTCTACTTGGATAGCTACTTTTGATCTGGGCTGGATTGGGTATGTCTGTGTTGGACTGGACTACCAACACCTTCAACTGTCGAGTTTCAGCTGTAAATCGATACCAACATTCGAGTTTGGCAGAGTTTTAATCTATTTCAAGCCCTGGCTTTTTTGAATGGGCAGAATTGGAACCTCTTCAGTCTAGAGAGGGCAGAAGCGGCTGGATTTAACGATTACTGAGCTGGAACTGCACTATAGTATCTGTTCTACTTGATCAGGGCTCTCCATAAATTTGTTGAGGTTTTCATATTTGTAAAAACAAACTCGAGCTCTACTTGATTTGGCTTGTGCTGAACCAAATTTGTAACGAGAGAAATCTCGCTTTGAATGACTATTTCTCTGAAACTGAACTGAAGTCAGAGACTTTGGATTATAGCTGACTTTTTTCTTGTGGCTCAATGAGCTTTTGGTTGCTTCAGTCCTAGACTTAAGCTTACCAAGGAAAAGTCTCAATTTTGAATTGTGGATCAACACCTTCTGTCCCACATGAAACGCCTTCCTAACTAGCTGCTTATCATGATACGCCTTGGTCCGTTCCTTATACAACTTAGCATTCTCATATGCATCATACCTCAACTCTTCAAGCTCATTTAGCTGTAACTTCCTCTTGTCACCTGCTTGTTGCATATCAAAGTTGAATTTCTTGATAGCCCAATATGCCCTATGCTCCAACTCCACTGGTAGGTGACATGCCTTCCCAAAGACTAAACGATATGGGGACATGCCAATAGGGCTCTTGTACGCGGTCTGATATGCCCACAATGCATCATTCAAGTGTAGAGACCAATCTTTCCTTCTAGTATTCACTGTCTTCTCTAGGATGTTTTTGATCTCTTTATTGCTTATCTCCACTTGACCACTGGTTTGAGGATGAGATGGAGTGCCAACCTTATGTGTGATCCCATATTTCTTCATTAAGGAAGCAAAAGCCTAGTTGTTGAAGTGGCTACCTCCATCACTAATTATCGCCCTTGGTGTCCCAAACCTAGTAAAGATATTATCTTGCAAGAACTTCACAACAACTTTGTGATCATTAGTTTTTGAAGGGACAGCCTCGACCCATTTAGATACATAATCCACACCCACAAGAATATATAAATAACCAAATGAGTTAGGAAATGGACCAATGAAGTCGATACCCCACACATCAAAGAGCTCCACCACTTGAATATGTTGCAATGGCATTTGATTTCTAGAAGAGATGTTCCCTGTCCGTTGGCATCTGTCACAAGAGCTGCAAAACCAAAAAGCATCTTTAAACAAATTAGGCCAATAGAACCCAGATTATAATACCTTAAGTGTTGTTCTCTTCACTCCAAAGTGTCCTCCACATGCAAACTGATGACAATGTTGGAGAATGCTCATATGCTCCTCTTCTGGAACACACCTTCTGATAATTTGATCTGGACAAAATTTGAACAAGTAGGTCTCGTCACAATAGTAGTGCCTAGACATAGACACTAATCGCTTCCTTTCTTGGCTAGACATACCAGGAGGAAAAACCTTAGTAGTTATATAACTAACAATATCTGCATACCATGGAAGTCATAAATCAATTGCAAATAACTGCTCATTTGGAAAGTTTTCATTCAAGGGAATCTTGTTCCCTTCTTCATCGTGAAGTAACTTGGACAAATAATCTGCAACCACATTCTTACTACCCTTCTTGTCCTTAATCTTGAAATCAAACTCTTGCAGTAAGAGCACCCATCTAATCAACCTAGGCTTAGCATCTTTCTTATCAAACAGAAAACTCAAAGCAGCATGATCAGTAAAAATAATAACTTTAGAACTAATCAAGTAGAACCTAAACTTCTCTAAAGCAAATATAACAACTAACAATTCTTTTTCAGTAGTAGAATAATTAAGCTAAGCATCATTTAAAGTTCTATAAGCAAAATAAATAGCATGAGGTACCTTGTTAACTCTCTGAACTAGAATAGCTCCTAGAGCATAATCACTGGCATCACACATGAACTCGAATGGAAATTCCAATTAGGTGCCATCATAATGGGTGCAGATGTGAGTAGCTTTTTCAATGTGTTAAAGCATTCACGCACTCTTCTGTCCACATAACTCAACATCTTTAGACAATAATGCACAAAGAGGTCTAGAAATTTTAGAGAAATCTTTTATGAATCTGCTATAAAACCCTGGATGCCTTAGAAAACTTCTCACACCCTTCACAGATGTACGAGGAGGTAATTTTGATATGATGTCAATCTTTGCCTCGTCCACCTCAATGCCCTTGCTAGAAATTACATGACCTAAAACAAGACCTTGTTGTACCATGAAATGGCACTTCTCCCAATTCAGCACTAGGTTGCATTCCTCACACCTTTAGAACAAGCTGCAAATGGTTAAGAAAATCATCAAAGTTAGAACCAAAAACACTGAAATCATCCATAAATACCTCTATAAATCTCTCCACCATGTCTGAAAATACGCTCATCATGCACCTCTGGAATGTGGCAAGTGCATTACACAAACCGAATGGCATCCTTCTGTATGCAAATGTGCCAAAGGGGCATGTGAAATTGGTCTTCTCCTGGTCCTCTGGTGCTATAGCAATCTGATTATAACCATTTAGAAAACAGTAATGACTATGACCTGCTAACCTTTCTAACATCTGATCAATAAAGGGAAGAGGAAAATGATCTTTCCTAGTTTCATTGTTGAGCTTTCTGTTATCATTGCAGACTTTTCAACCTATGGTGAGCCTAGTAGGAACAAGCTCATTCTCTTTATTCTACATCACTGTGATTCCACTCTTCTTAGGCACAACATGAACTGGACTCACCCATTTGCTATCTGAGATAGGGTAGATAATGCCAACATCCAAGAGCTTAAGAACCTCTGCTCTCACTACTTCCTTCATGTGTGGGTTAAGCCGTCTCTGAGCATCTCTGTTGGGCTTTGCATTATCTTCAAGGAGGATCCTGTGCATGCACTTGGATGGACTTATGCCTTTGATATTGGCAATGGTCCACCCTAATGCAGTCTTGTGCTCCCTAAGAACTCTCACCAGCTTCTCTTACTCCACCAAACTCAAGTCTGCAGCAACTATCACTAGTAATGTCTGGTTCTCCCCAAGTAAGCATAATTCAATTGTTCAGGCAGTTGCTTCAATTCTAGATCTGGTGCCCTAACAATGGAAGGGACAAGAGTAGTATTAGTAGACACAAGAGTTTCAAAGGGAGGTACATACTTACTTGGATAAGGCTTAGAAGCCTCAAGAGAATGCACAGCTTCATGGAGTCTATCTCTATAACATCACATCCACGTTCATAATTCAGCCTTGTGAGGCTGTAGGCTATGCATGCCTCCAAGGGATCAATGCTATGTACCTGAAACCCTTGCTCCACAACACTTCCTACCACATCAATCTTGAAACAATCATGGTTATCATGTGGCAATTTGATAGTGTCAGACAACATGAATTCTATCTTCTTACCATTAACTTTCATGCGTATAGTACCCTTTTTCACACTTATCTTTGTATCAACAGTTATCATAAAGGGCCTACCAAGAATAATAGGTAATGAAGATGGCATAGGGGAATCTTCCATATCCAAAACAACAAAATCAGCAGGCAAAATAAATTCATTTAACTGAACCAAAACATCCTCTAATATACCTCTAGGTCTTCTGATGCTTCTATCTGCCAATTGCAATATAATTGAGGTTGGTTTGAGCTCCCCCAACCTCAACTCCTCATAAACTGTATAAGGCATCAAGTTGATGCTTGCTTCTAAATCAAGAAAAGCACGTTTAAACAGACGGTCACCAACCATGCAAGGAATTGTAAAACTACCTAGATCTTTTAGTTTAGGTGGTAACTTTCTCAATAAAACCGCACTTACCTCCTTAGTAAATGAAACTTTCCCATGTTCCTGAAACTGTCTTTTGTGTGTACAACAATCCTTTTGTAGGGGACTTTTTCCTCCAGCAGCTGCAAATGGGCTGGGCTGCTGTAAAAAGGGCAGACTGATGAAATTGTCCCCTTTGCCTGAGTTCGAAAATTAAGCCCCAAAATACCTCGAAAGGGCAGTAGAGCCTTAGGAAGTATTTTGGTTACCTTCACCAACCAAAATAATGGCAGCTTACAGATAATTTATGCATGCTTACAGATAAAATTTTAAGCTTGGCATGAGAGGCATGTGGCATGGGAGCAAAATCAACATGAGTTTAGCACTAAGAGGAAATTTAGGCTTTCTTAGAGGGAAAAAGGGAAGTGTTAAGGTGAGAAAAGAGAGATTTTGTAGGAGATTTGGCTAGGAAGAGAGAAATGAAGAACAATGCTCTTCTGGCAGCTTGACAGATACTCTGTTTGCCAGAAGAGGAGAATGGAGAAGATGGTGAACAGTGCACGAGACTGCTGGGTTTTTGCAAGTTAGAGAGAAAGCTTGCTCTCCAGGGGTGGGGTTGTTTTTGTTGGGTAGAAGATGCCTCATTTTATAGGCGATGGAAATCATCCCTTCCCAAGAAACCCTAATGGTTTCTACCCATTTTGGCTAAGCTTTTTCCTTCCTTTCTCTTCTCCTCCTCTGGCTTTTCCTATTTTGGTGAAATTTCCTCTGTTTATTAGCACAAAATCAGGAACTTTGGGAGCTCAAGGCCCCATTTTCCCGCAGCTGTCTCAGTGATAGATTTCCATACCCAGCCTTTTCTTTTATTTCT
>NC_024133.1:659450-686884 GCF_000346735.1 Prunus mume | reverse complement strand
TTTTGGGTGTGTTTATATGTTTAAATAGTGCTTGGGTTTTTTTATAAATACATATTTAGGATTGGGTTTATTTATAAATTTGTATATTTATAATTCAACACTGGCCAAATTCTTATGTAAATCGGGATTTAAAGTAATACAATTAATATAAGAATTCTTGATATTGGTCCACAAGTCATGCCAACAATATGTACATCACTACAAATCCTATTGTTAGCACGCTCAATAGAATGTCTCCTGATGATGATTTGCTTTCACTCTGCTGTCAAGCATAGTTAGAAGGTATTTACAGGTAGGGGTCATCATTTGTCCCACGAGCCTGGGGCTACTGGGGGCCTGCCTGGCCCATCGAGAAAAAGCCGGCCCAACTCGATATTTAGTGGGCTGGGCTTGCACTTAGGTGTCTAAAGCTAAGCCAAGCCCATATACCCGGCCCGTAAAGTCCATTAAGGCACATTTTGCTACTTGGCTTTTGGTTAAGACTTGTTGGGCTTGTTGTGTCTCTCACGCTTAACATAGGCTACTCATAAGGCAAATCATTATTATATTTGTTAGTTTATTTTTCCTACTTTAATCCACTTACACAAAAAGCTTGAAGCGTCGACATTCAAAATTTCACAAGTTATTGTTAAAGAAATTGTTGAAACATAAGACGTTTCATTAAATATGAGGTCATATTTATAATTTAACGGTGACCAAGTTCTCATGTTAATCGGGATTTAAAGTAATACAATTAATATAAGAATTCTTGATATTGGTCCACAAGTCATGTCAACAATATGTACATCACCACAAATCATGTTGTTAGCACGCTCATTAGCATGTCTCCTGATGATGACTTGCTTTCACTCCGCTGTCGAGCATAGTTAGAAGGTATGGAGACATTTACAGGTAGGGGTCATCATTTGGCCCACGAGCCTGTGGGCCAATGGGGGCCCGCCAGGCCCATCAAGAAAAAGCCCCGCCCATCCCGATATTTAGAGGGCTGGGCTTGAACTTAGGTGTCTAAAGCCAAGCCATGCCCATAGGCCTAACCCGTTTCAGCCCATGAAGGCCCCACCTGCAAAGCCCATTAAGGCACATTTTGCTACTTGGCTATTGGTTAAGACTTGTTGGGTTTGGTGTCTCTCCGCGCTTGACACATGCAGATCATTATTATATTTGTTAGTTTATTTTTTCTACTTTAATCCACCTGAACAAAAAGCTTTAAGCGTCGACATTCAAAATCTCACAAGTTGTTGTTAAAGAAAATGTTGAAACATAAGACGTTTCATTAAATAAGAGGTCATATTTATAATTCAACGGTAGCCAAATTCTTATGTAAATGAGGATTTAAAGTAATACAATTAATATAAGAATTCTTGATATTGGTCCACAAGTCATGCCAACAATATGTGCATCACTACAAATCATGTTATTGTTTGCATGCTCAATAGCATGTCTCCTGATGATGATCTGCTTTCACTCCGTTATTGAGCATAGTTAGAAGGAATGGAGACATTTATAGGTAGGGGTCATCATTTGACCCATGCGGTCGTGGGTCGATGTGGGACCCCTTGGCCCATCAAGAAAAAGCTCGCCCCAGGCCGATATATAGTGGGTTGGGCTTGGGCTTAGGTGTCTAAAGCCAAGTCCGGCCCATAGGCCTAGCCCGTTTTAGCCCATGAAGGCCCTGCCCGCAAAGCCCATTAAGGCACGTTTTGCTACTTGGCTATTGGTTAAGACTTGTTGGGTTTGGTGTGTCTCTCCGTGCTTGACACGGACTGTTCATAAGGCAGATCATTATTATATTTGTTAGTTTATTTTTCCTACTTTAATCCACCTACACAAAAAGCTTTAAGCGTCGACATTCAAAATCTCACAAGTTGTTCTTAGAGAAAATGTTGAAACATAAGATGTTTCATTAAATAAGAGGTCATATTTATAATTCAACGGTGGTCAAATTCTTATGTAAATCAGAATTTAAAGTAATACAATTAATATAAGAATTCTTGATATTGGTCCACAAGTCATGCCAACAATATGTACATCACTACCCCATGAAGGCCCAGCTCGCAAAGCCCATTAAGGCCCGAACCACAAAGCCCATTAAGGCCCGACCCGCATGCCCATGTATTTTATATAAATCAACAAGGGGTTTCAAACCCTTACCACTTTCATCTCAATCAACAACTTATCCACCATGCCACTGACAACTTAATGATTATATTCTACACCATTTGATATTTATATATGTTTCATCAAACACCCCTTGCCACAACTAAATTTAAGTCATATCAATAATGTGTGGAGCTACATCAAACTATGTCAACTTAGTAGGCACTTTTTCCATGTCCTCTTTTAGAGCTTTATAGTGAAGAGAATGTCACAAGAGTTCATATGAATTTTTGTTGTAGTTTTCTAAATTTTAATTTATGTATTGTGAATTTATGAAATGAACAAAATAAAAATGAAAATGAAGACATAGAAATACACCAAAACAAAAAATAAAATAAAATAAAGAATTGACAACAAAATAAAGTAGGCCCATTTCGGCCCGGCCCGTTGGGCTTAACCTAGCCCGATGGGCTTTTTCAAGCCTAACTCATGGGCCGGCCTTGGACTTTGAATTTTTTTCACAAACCCAACTTGGCCCGGCCCGACATTTCTTTCTCCTCTTTAAAGCCTAGTCCGCCCAGGGCCGACCCATTGACGAGGCCTATTTACAGGTGATGAGCGTGAAAAAGAGAAAATTTCAAAATATGACATAGATACTAAAGAGAACTTGAAAAAAATAATTTAATAGTTCATATAGACTCATAGTTGAACTTACAATCATAGTTGGCCCATCCAATCCGTTGATGAGCTAAATCGTACACGATTATCTTATCTTTTAGAACAAGATCTGCAATTGAAGAAACAAAAAAATGTCATAATTAAGACAACACATTTATGATTGAGATACACAGTTTTCAAAAGCAAATTGTGAACATCAATATTTATCATTACAAAAAATAATTGCAAAGTGCTCAGAAAGCCATTGCATTGTGCACCACTAGGTAGACCAGAAAATACATTAGTTAGCATAAATCCCAGCATAAATAAGTTTTTGAACAAGTAAACACACTGAGAAAAATTGAAAAGAATTCATCCAACCAAATATCAATAAAAAAAATTTCCACAAAGATTCAATAACCAACCTAATTAATTCAAGGCCTAACCTCCTAAAATTGTCACCCCTCCCTAAGCCTTTTGAAAACTAATGCACCACACAATAGTAGGTACCCGTAACACACTAAAAGAAGTTTGGGCAATAATCACTATTTTTTTAATCAATTATCATATAAGTTACTAGTGTCCTTTAACATAGGCAAATTTTACTCTTTATTGGTAAGTTGAGAGTCGAGACTATTAGTAAGTTTATTTTCCGGTAACTATTAGACAAAAAGAGACTAGGTTAGAAATGTGGCTGTCTTGGTTATGCAAACCAACGAAAATCAGTGGCTCTAAACCCTAGTCTTTATTTCCTTCTCCCATTCCATTTCCCACCAAAATTCACAATTTGATAATAAAGATTACAAGCAAAAAGAAATAAGAGAAAGACTTCCAAGAGACATACCATGGCGGAACAAGGGGACTGTAAACAATACTTGGCTCCAAAATCTCACCAAGAACAAGTATACCCCCTCCATTGTCATCTCCCTTCAAACAATGAGAGAATAATTTAGGAGTTAAGCCTTGAGATGACAACTGTGATATAATAGACAGAGGCCCTTGGCTAAACCCAAATATCCCATCCAGTACTGTAAGTGTACTAGTCAAAACCTTAGACTCATAGGTACTGCACCTGTATGTTTCCAACACCATCAGCCAAGGCAATTTCAGAATTAATTCAATCAACACAACACAACATACTTACTTATAAGTCATAATCAGAGAAATTATTTTGCATAATATTACTTAAAAGCTATATTATTAAAAAAAATTATTTTATTTATTCAGAAAAACATAAAAATTTAATTTATAATTGGGCCTTGCAAGGGCCGGGCCTTCATGGGCTCAAACGGATTTGGCCTATGGGCTGGGCCTTAATGGGCCTTGCGGGGCGGGCAGCCCATTGAAACAATTATAATTTATTTATTCATAAAAACATAACAATTAATGGGCCTTGCAGGCCGGGCCTTCATGGGCTCAAACGGATTTGGCCTATGGGCCGGGCTAAACTTTAGACACCTATTTTAATATACACAACATTAGAAAGAAAAATAAATCTGTTTTCTTGTAAACCCAGTTACCAAATTTAGACAGAAACCCAAAAGTTTTCATGGTATTTGTTTCTTGGATTTCGACCTCCATTCAACTTTATTGTCTGATACAGCATCAAATCTGAGTTCATGCTTGTAAAAAAGGAACTACAAAGTAAAGCAAAAATAATAATTTATAAATAAACACCAAATTATGAATAAATGTTAGATACAGACTACTTATAGAAAGGAAAAGAAAAAAGCATCAAAACAAATATTGCATTGTAAAAAGATAAAACTTCATTGGAAAAAAGAAAAGAAAAATTTAGTCCACCCTTATAAAACTTCATGGTTATGCTCTTATTATTAAGGGTGGTTAAGTGCCTTTAAAACAACTCACCCGAAAATAATGGATGCTAAAGAGTCAGCAATATAGAATTGCCCTTGAATCCGGTCAAAATGTAGTGTATCCGATATGTAATGACCAAGAGTCCTACTTCCATATGCATACTGAATAGTGTAACTGCACTGGTTAGTCTAAGAAGAACATTTGGCTTGAAATCCGAAGGTGCACATTGAACAGGGGATCAACCGTGTTGTTGATGCGTTGGCAGAATCATAGAAACTGATTAGGTTGAATTAAAAGAATAGAAAAAGAAAAAACATATGACAATTTAAAGCTGCGTGTTTTGGTCTGCACAAGGGTAAAATGGGAAACCAAGCTCTTCCAGCTTTTTCGAAATCTTCAACTACGTTGTAAGCAAGCATGATGATTCCATCCCATTTTCCAAATAGATTTTTGGGCCCAATATTGTCCTATTTTATATTAAAAATTATGGTGTAATTCAAACAGGGGGATACAAAACACACAAGATCCATCGTCCTTAATTGAAAAGAACGCCCATAAGCAAGCAGCAAAAAGCCAAACTTATTCAACATTTTTAAAAATAAAATTATATATTGCCTACTCTAAAAATTCATCAATCATCAACAACCGAAACGCATTAACATTCCGACAAAAAAGAAAAACAACATTAACAAGAGACTCAAACTCGCTATGTTTGATGATAAAATTATGCAAGAATTATCAGCATTGACGATAAAAATTACCCGGCCAGTTACGAATCGAAGGTGCCATTGACTAGGAAGTCCACAATGCCGCCCTCCAAGTTTTGCAAGAGTCGGGCGTGCCTAACTCGGTTACGAGCTCGGAGCTACTCGATCTGTACTCAATGACTTGGCGGATAAACCTATTCTAAAGAAAGAAAGGTCGACGGGGTCATCAAACCACATTAGACAAGAGACAGCAGCACGGTTATGAAGGCCAGGATATGAGCCTCCAAGCTAGGGCTCATCAATTGGCCGGGCCGGGCATTTAATGGGCTTGGGCTGGGTCGGATTTTTTTTAGAAAATTCAAAGCCCAAGCCCGACTCATGGGCTGGGCCTGAAAAAGCCCATTGGGCCGGGCTGGGCCTAGATGGGCCTACTTCATTAAAAAAAAATATCATAAACTTAATCATAAGGTCATTTTAGTCCAAATTTGAGATTAAACTCACTTAATTCTAATATTTTCACATCAAACCAAATTCATAAAACACCCAATAAAGTCACACAACTTAATAAGATTTTCCACCAAAATAATAAAACCACGTATTATTTTTGAGGTTATTACATAATTAGACCGTAATACGTTTTAAGAAATAATTTTAAAAAATAATAAGTATCAAATTTTTATTTTTATTTTTAAAGGACGGTATGAATAAATATGCAAATATTTGGTGATGTGTTCAAGAAAAGCATGATTATATTTGGTGGTACGATTATGTTTCGTGATATGATTATATTTGGTGATGTGATATGTTGTTCATCTTATATACATATATATATATATATAATTGTTGAATTAATAATTGACACAAATTAACGTGTTAATCATCCAATTATAAACTAGGAATGAGTAAAGAAAAGTAAATGAAATGAAACAAATTATATATGTGATTTAAGTGATATAATCCTAAACCTAAACTCTTCTTTATACATAATTATATATGTATGTGGGCCTAACGGGCCGGGCTTTCTTGGGCTTAATCAGGCCGGGCGGGCCCCCATCGACCCATGAGCCCGCGGGCCAAATGATGAGGCCTACTCCAAGCCCTGCATTTTTGTGAAATGGTGGTGGCGAGAGAGGTCTGAAGTTGGAGCGGTGGAGAGTATGCGAAAAGAGTTGGAGATGGAGGAGGTGGGTTTTTTAGTTTCCTCATAGTAGGGCTGGGCACGGTTCCTAAAACTTTGTTACTCAAGAGACCCAAAAGGGATTGTGGCTGAGGAAGAAGTGTTAGGGTCTTCTTTTTTTGCTATGTTTGAATTTTCTCTAGTGGGAATCAGTTGCAGGTTATAATGTAGAATATGCGAGGGATGCGATCCTTAATAGTCCACTGTTGGCGGAGCCAATGTCTCGGGGACTTGTTCTGAGATTGAATCTTTAGGACCATGCAATTAAGAGGACCTTTTCTTATATTGGAAGTGGATCCCGAACCTGCCCTCTTTGATTCTTTGATCCGTCTTAGGGCCCGAGTGATGGACTCGACCCGAGCATAAGTGCGATGTGTCTGGAAACTTGGGATCGTAAATGAATTAGGCAAAAGAAGAACTAGAATTCGAATTCTTCACCCCTCCCCTTGTACCAAGAATCAAGTTCAAAACAGAAGGATAATGGGCTCGTCTGTACGATCTCACTTTCCTTTGCCACTCAAGTGTACGGCATCTGCCGTGCTTAGGCCCCTTCTTCCCTTCCCTAATGAAAGAGCTCATCGCCTGCCTTAGTTCAAGCACGCTTCCTTTAATTTTGCCTAATTAAACTGTGACATGACAAATAAAGAAGTAACTCAATGTTTGCCCCATTGAAACGGTTGTTTAGTTCTTGAACTTGCCTATCTAAAATAATACGAAATAATTCAACATGATAATTATGCAAGTTTGTGATTGGTTGAGCTCTAAGTTGCCCTCGCCTACTAGAGTGAAACATATCATCCATGTTAGGCACATCAATATCATGTTTAACACAAAAATCAGAAACTTCCCTAAGTAAAGATTCCCATCCATCTTCCTCATCACATCCAATCAATGCTTACAAACTCCAACCAATTTCATAGCATTCACAATATCTTGATCTTTTCTCTGCAATGCCTGTGACAATTCATTTGAAACTCCCAATATATCTTTCATCAAATGTAGACAAAATACAAAATTAAATTATTGCATCCAATCCAATAAATTATTTGCTTCACATCTTTGTTGGGAACTTGATCCATCACTTGCAATTTGTTCAAGTACATCAATTATGGATGAGAACATGGTCATAATGCTTATTAAAGTACTCAAGTGTGAACCTCAACGTGTATCCCCATCACATTTTAGGGTAGTTTCTTGATTTTGGCATTTCCCACTTAAACTCTCACCACTACTAAGAGCTTCAATAGCTGCAGCATATTGTTTCTCTCAAAAAATATTAGCACGTTTAGATGAAGCTCCAACAACATTTACCATAATAGAAATATTGAAGAGAGACTCAAGTTGTATGTTATTCTTTGCCAAGGCTACAAGAGCTAATTAAAGTTGATGAGCAAAACAATGAATATAATAAGCACACTCACTTTCCTTCGTAATAAGACTTTTAAGGCCATTGAACTCACCTTGTATATTACTTGCACCAACATAACCTTGCCCGCACAACCTAGGCATGCTCAATTTATGTTTACAAAATACATCATCAAAGACTTTTTTAAGTGAAAGAGCTGTGGTACTAGTAACATGTTCAATTCCAATGAAACGCTTAACTACATGTCTATTATTATCCACATAACGTAGTACAACATCCATTTGCTCTTTTGTTGATATATTACGAGATTCATCAATTTAAATAGAAAACAAGGCATTACCAATATCTTTTATAATAGCAAGAATGATCTTATTTGAATAGCGGGTGACGTAAATTTGTTATTTTCAGTAGCATTTTTCAAAGTTACAGCTTTGACGTCTTCATTGTGATCAGCAAGAAACTTTAAAAGCTCAAGAAAGTTTCCTTAGTTCTTTAAATGCTCAGATTTGTCGTTACCATGAAATGCAAGCCCTTGTCTTAAAGAAAATCAAACACAATTGATTGATGCATTCAAGTGAGCTTGATATTGACATCGAGCTTGATCAAGAGGTTTGTTGGAAAAAGATTGGATACACTATTTTTGCCTCATTAAAGCTTCACATTGACTCCATGCTTGGTTGTGTGCATTATTGACACCTTCAACGTGAATTAGAAGTAGTCGCAGGAGGAAGGATCGGGGTTGCCTTTGACTGGGAAGTCGACTACGCCACCCACCATGTTTCGCAAGAGCCGTGCGTGCCTGACTCGGTCACGAGCTCGGACATGCTCGAGCTGTATTAGGTGACTCAGCGGATAGACCCTTTGTAAAGAAAGAAAGGTGGACGGCATCGTCAAGCCACAATAGAAAAGAGACAGCCACATGGCAACAGAGGCCGACATCCGAGCCTTCAAGCTCTGCATTTTGGCTAAATGGTGGTGGCAAGAGAGGTCTGAAGTTGGGTCAATGGCGAGTAGGCGAAAAGGGTTGGAGATGGAGAATGTGCGTTTTTTAGTTTCCTTAGAGTAGGGTCGAAGTAACGCTCGAGAAGCTTTTGAGAATAAGGTTGGACTTGAAGGAGGTGCGTTTTTTGTTCATATAACCTAGGGAGAGTCGCCGACTGCATAATGCATATTCAAAATGATAACCCCCTTCGTTTTAAAAAATAATGCCAAAAATACTATGCAGCAAAATCCTTTTGTATACGTACATATATACCATCCGATACTTGAAATTAATTCAATTCAGTATACTTATATCAATATATACGATAAGTGAAACTATTTAATTAATACTCCTCAAATTATTAGAAAACGTAAACTTATTCATTTAATCCTTATTGTAAAACCATATTGTTCAAATCTCCAAAACAAACACCCGATAATATAATATATAATCATCAAATCCCAAAAATCCTTTTTTCCCGTAACCATACCCTTTCTTAGGCGTATGCTTGCAAAACATAAAATTCCAAGTAATTTCCAAATATCCAATCACAAATCCAAACTTCATTTCAAATGTTTGTACATGTGCATAGTACTCTCAATGCACATTCTCAAGAAAACCTCAACCTGGAAATAAATTCACACATATATCTACAAAAATACCCATATATATATATATATATATATATCAGGGATTGTTTGACTAGAACGCATGGAAGAATCCTCAATAGCCATGTGGCTAGGTACGAGCCGTCTAACCAGGGGACTGGACTCCCAGACAAAGACAGTAGAATCCTCAATACTCGTGCAACTAAACTAAGTTCTACGCGTGCAGACTGCTCGGCAAAGGCGCTCGAGATCCAATGTATCCATTATCCATCAATTCCAGTATCAGTATCCAGGGGGTTTATATATAATAGTGTGTCAAAATCATAGTTATGAGAGCATTCACAGTTTGGGGGGTATTTTCGGGGGTGTAAAGCCACTTTTACATCCCTTTTCACCTCCGGAGGTTGTAAATGTGATTTTTGCTCCAATGAGAAATATGTAAATCTAAAGATGTATAATTGATTTTGCTCGCTTTTGTCCACCTTTTCTCATGTAGGACCCATTTGCAATGGATGTAAAAAAGGATGCACATGTGCATCTAAATTTGCATCTTACGGTTGTGATGCAAATTTACAATCATTTACACCTCCCCATTGCAAGTGATTCCGATCACAAATGGTGTATATTTAACATACACCTCATTATATTTAGATGTTGTTGTAGTTGCTTCAACTCTAGTTTCGGTGCGGCCTCAATGGATGACAAAACTTTGGTGGGTGCTGCCTCGAAAGCTTCAAAATAATTGCTCTTCTTCACTAATTTCGGCAAAGCCTCCAATTGGTGGGCTCCAATTTGTGGGCCATTCAACAATTGCATAACGTTCACAATGAATGTTGGCAGCATGGACTATGCATGCTTCAATGAGATTAGATGGTATTCTTCATGAAATTTGATGGAAACAATATGTTGTAAGATTTCAGCTCTAAAACAAATTTTTGTGTCGTAATTGATTCTTGTAATTGATATTTACTTAGTCTGGAAGATGTGATTGCAATAGTTTAGGATGTTAAACCATATATGTTGCACATATTAAAACAATAACCTTGTTGATAAGCCATTGATCCTGCCAAGTTATATGAACCAATATGTCGCCAAGATCTTCTTCTCAAAACCGATTCCTTATGCCTGAATTCTAGATGGGGTTTGAATACTTTTGAGCTTGTTTTATTGGCTGAGAAGGGACTTGGTATTTAAAGCAAAGCTCAAGTCTCCTTGCCCATCAAGGAAAACTAGAGGTCTTCTAATTCCATTGGAATTAGATGTTCTAATCGATCAAGAACAAGTAATTTGCAAAATTGATTAAAAAGCAAAACTAGCTAAATAAAAACAACTGAAAATAGCTAGAAAAACATTGTCTGCTTTGTGAACTCTAGATAGACTACTCAAATAACTCCCACTAATTGCACTAATCGAAACTTGAAAACAATCCCATGTTCCTAACATGCCTTTGAAAAACTCCATTTAGTAATCCTTTAGTCAATGGATCTGCTACCATAGAGTGAGTATCAATGTCGTCAATCTTTACAAGGCCTTCTTTAACATCTTCCCTTACTGACAGATACTTGAATTTTATGTGTCTGCTACCTAATGTCCTTTTATTGCTCTTGGCGAAGAAAACAGCAGAACTGTTGTCATTCCAAATCTGAATCGGCCTTCCGATTGATTCCACAACTTGTAAACTTATGATAAAGTTCTTGAGCCAAATAGCTTGACTTGTTGCCTCATAACAAGCAATATACTCTGCCTGCATTGTTGAAGTTACAGTGAGAGTTTGCTTCACATTTTTCCAAGATACAACACCACTTTCAAACAAGAATACAAAACCTGAAGTAGATTTCATTGAATCAACACAACCACCCAAGTCTGCATCCGCATAACCTACCAACTCTAAATCCTCACTCTGTCTGTAAACCAGTTTGTAATTTTTAGTTCTCTGCAGGTACCTTAGTACCTTCTTTGCCGCAACCCAATGTGCTTGTCCCAGATTAGACTGAAATCTTCCCAAAACACTCACTGCAAATGCTAAATCTTGTCTGGTACAGACTTGAGCATACATTAAACTTCCCATAGAGAGGCATAAGGTCTGTCAGCCATTTCCAACCTCTCTTGCTCAGTTTTTGGTGACTGTTCCGTGCTTAGTTTATCTCCTTTGGAAACTGGCACTTCTCCTCCAGCACAGTTTAGCATGTTAAACCTTTTTAATACCTTCTCAATGTATCCCTTCTGAGATAAGCCTAGAAAACCCCTTTCTCTGTCTCGACTGATTTCAATTCCTAACACATATGATGCTTCTCCAAGATTTGTCATGTCAAAAGCTTGTGACAGAAAAGCCTTTGTGTCATGTAGCAGTGTCAAATTTTTACTTATTAAGAGTATATCATCAACATAAAGAATAAGAAAAATAAAATTGCTCCTACTGATCTTGATGTATATACATTCATCCATTGGACTTCCAATGAAACCATGAGACTTAACCACTTCATCAAACTTCAAATACCACTGTCTGGATGCTTGTTTTAATCCATAAATGAATTTCTCTAATTTGTAGACCAATCCTTCTCCATATTCTTGAATGAAACCCTCAGGTTGTTTCATATATATTTCTTCAGAGAGATTTCCATTCAAGAATGCGGTTTTCACATTCATTTGATGAAGATGCATATTGAAATGAGCAACTAAGGCCATTATGACTCTAAACGAATCTTTGGTAAAAATTGGTGAAAAAGTTTCATTGTAATCAATTCCTTCTCGTTGTGTGAATCCTTTTGCCACAAGCCTAGCCTTACATCTATCAATGAAACCTCTTGAATCTCTTTTAGTTTTATAAACCCACTTGCATCCTATTGGTTTGCAGCCTTGAGGCAGTGAGACCAATTGCCATACTTTATTCTTTTCCATTGAACTTAGCTCCGATTTCATGGCTACCAACCATTTTTCATTTTCTAAACTTGTAATGGCCTGCTTGAATGTTATTGGGTCATCTAGGCTGTGTTCACAATGATCAGTTTCTTGCAAATCCCTTGTACTTTTAATTGCTCCTTTCTTTCTTGTATTTGTGAGCTTCCTCTTTACACAATTTATGCAAACCTCATCCAATTCAGTTAAGTCAAGTGTTGGCAACACATGTTCTTTGAAGAGGGATTTTATTCTTTCTTTGGAAATGTGGCAAAGTCTCGTATACCACAATTGAGATGACTGAGTTTTATTTTGAATTTTGCTGGTGCTTGCAATGTTCATAATTTGATCAGATGCTTGGACATTTAATTGAGACATTCCATTTACAAGGGTTCCATTCCCAGTTGAAGTTTTATTTCTTAAAATAGAGAATCTAAAATCATTGATCACTAGCTTAAACTTAGCTTTCGCAAGCCTAGAAACAGAAATTAAGTTCCTTGTCACAGCAGGAACATAAACCACATCTATCAAATCCAAAATAAAACTAGACTCTAATCTAATCTTGATGTCTCCAATGAACTCCACCTTTGAATTCCATTGCCGACATACACTTTTATTTCATCCTTACTTGGCACCCTCTTGGTTGTGAATCCTTGCAAGTTGCCCCACTGTCAAGCCACCAAGAGTCACTATATATATCAAATAGGTTCGATTCAAAGCAAACTGAAATTTCTTCCTGCACAGAAACTTGAATCAACTCATTCAGTGTCCATGATTCCTTTTGTGTCACATAGTTGCTCTTAACCTGTTTGAAGTCATTTGGTAGTGAATTAAGTGCTAAATATATCAGCATGCTGTCATCTATATAGGCACCAAGGTTTCTTAGTTTCATGCCAATACCCATCATGTCCAGAATATATGTTCTTACACAGCCATCTCCTTCATATCTCATATCTGTTAGTTTCTTGATCCGAAATCCCATCTCTGCCTTCTCAGATTCCTTAAATTTTAGGCTGATGGTCCCAAGAAAATCTTCAGCATTGTTCAAGGGTGGAATTCCATCTCTTATTGTAGGTGACATTTATTTTTGCATGATCAGAATAGACATCCTGTTTGCCCTTTCCCATTTGGCATAATGAGTCTTTTCCTCAGTGGTTGCATATCCCTCTGGTTTTTCAGGAGCTTGTTCTTTCATTGCCATATCCATGTCCAAAAGACCTAGAGCTATTTCAAGATCCCTTTTCCATCTCTTGTAGTTGGAACCAGTCAGTGTTTCGATGGTGTTTAAATTTGTGGTGTTCATAACTGAGATTTAAAAGAGCAGACAAGTATATAAACAAACTTTCCCCAATTTCTGTACATTATCAATTATCACCTGTAGGCAGAAAATTGAACATGTTTTAGTGATCACCAAAACACACGATACATGAATTTCTTTCATAGATAGTTTTCTTACATCTGTGGATAGAAAGAAAACTCTACTAACTCATGTACCTCATATCTTGCACCACGCCACAATAAACTTCTATAAACAAGATCACCAACATCTGTGGACAGAAGGTAATCTCAACTTCCCTGAGAACCAAAACACCAATTCTAATTAAGTTCTTAATTAATACAAAGACCTAGATCTCCTATGATGATTAGAAGACCACATTAAAGTGGTTTAAGACATAAATTGTCTAACATGGGAACCATGTATGGTAAATAGCTAATCCGTAGGATTTGTATTGTTGTATCATGCCTATATAAGGACATCTTTGTATCTTCTTTTATCACATCAATGAAATCTAATTCCCATATACAATTTCTCAGTCCCATCGTTTAGAACAAAAATAATTAATATTATGTAGAATAATTTCTCTGATTATGTTGATTGAATTAATTTTGAAATTTCCTTGGCTGATGGTGTTGGAAACATACAGGTGCACTACTTATGAGTCTGGGGGTTTTACTATTTCACTTTCAACACTGGATGAGATATTTGGGTTTAGCCAAGGGCCTCTGTCCATTATATCGTAGCTGTCATCTTGAGGGTTGACTTCCAAAGTGTTCTCTCATTGTTTGAAGGGAGATGAAAAAGGAGGGGGTACACTTGATCTTGGTGAGATTTTGGAGCCAAGTATTGTTTACAGTCCTCTTGTTCCACCACAGTACATCTCTTGGAAACCTTTCTCTTATTTCTTTCTGCTTGTAAGCTTTACTATCAAACTGTGAATTTTGGTGGGAAAGGAAATGGGAGAAGGAAATAAAGACTAGGGTTTAGACTAGGGAATGGGAGAAGGAAATAAAGACAAGGGTTTATAGCCACTGATTTCCGTTGGTTTGCATAACCAAGAAAGCCACATTTCTAACCTAGTCTATTTTTGTCTAATAGTTACTGGAAAACGAACTCATTAATTGTCTCAACTCTCAACTTACCAATAAAGAGTAAAATTTGCCTAAGTTAAAGGACAATAGTAACTTATATGATAATTGGTTAAAAAAATAGTGATTGTTGCTCAAAATTCTTCTAGTGTGTGTCGCTACAATTTATTATATGAAATCAATTTATTGATGCTGTCACTTTTGGCTTTTTAAACTTTTACTTGTTAGCTATCTTCTATTACTTATTTGTCTTTGAGTTTTTCATATAACGTCCTTCACCATTATTTTCAGGCACCATTATTATTTAAATCTGCAGAGCATTGCTGTCAATGGGAAAATCTTGCCAATTGATCCAGCAGCCTTCACATCACACGACAAAGGAACTACTATCGACTCAGGAACAACATTGGGATACCTTGTTGAAGAAGCTTACGTTCCTTTCGTTCGTGCGATAAGTTTATTCACTTGGTGTTATTTATGGGTTGATTTGTGGTGTTTGGTCTGAAAAATAAGATATCTTCTCCTTACTAAAAGCTTATTTTGTGTTGGGATGTGTAGATAACTTCAGCTGTTTCACCATCCCTGACTCCCTTCATTTCAGACGAAAAACAGTGTTATCATGTAACCACCAAGTTGGTTTTATCTCTAAATATTTTTTAAGTTTCCCTTTGAAGAAAAGCTATGAAGACCTAAATGACATTTTATGTTTCAGTTTGGCTGAGGTTTTTCCTGCTGTTAGTCTAAACTTTGCTGGTGCATCAATGGTGTTGAAACCAGAAGAGTACCTTACAGGTCAAGTAAGTTGTTCCTCCATCTCCCTCTGTACAAGTTCTTATTTAAATTCATTGCATTAGACATATAATTATTGTAAATTGTATGGCATAAGTGTAATGGATCACTGTATTGTTACAGGTAGGCATTGGTGTGTGGTGCATTGGTTTTCAAAAGGTTCAGGGAGGGGTGACAATCTTAGGAGGTTAGGCCCTAAATTTCGGTTGGTTATTGAATATTTGTGGAAAAATTTTTTGTTGATATTTGGTTGGATGAATCCTCTTCAATTTTTCTCAGTGTATATTTATTCAAAGCTTATGCAAAGTAATGTATTTTCTAGTCTACCTAGTGGTGCACAATGCAATGGCTTTCTGAGCACTGCAATTATTTTTTGTACTGATAAATATTGATTATCACAATTTGCTTTTGAAACCGTTTATGACAATCATAAATGTGTAGTCTCAATTATGACCTTTTTTTGTTTCTTCAATTGCAGATCTTGTTCTAAAAGATAAGATAATCGTGTACAATTTAGCTCTTCAACGAATTGGATGGGCGAACTATGATTGTAAGTTCAATTATGAGTCTATATGAACTCTTATATATTTTTTTTCAAGTTCTCCTTAGCATCTATGTCATATTTTGAAATTTTCTATTTTTCAGGCTCATCACTAGTAAATGTCTCCATACCTTCTAGCAATACTCGACAGTGGAGTAGAAGCAGATCTTCATCAGGAGACATGCTATGGAGCGTGCTAACAACAGGATTTGTGGTGATGTATATGTTGTTGGCATGACTTGTAGCCAAATATCAAGAATTCTTATTTGACTTGTTCTTTTATTGTAATGGTCCAAAGTGACCTGAATTGAACTCTCTTGTTAATTTATGACATGTGTGGTACTCTTTCCTCTCATAAGATTTGTCCCATGAGGTTGTCTTAGGAAGGTTTTAATGAGGCCACTGTATCATATCGCCCTTTGTACGTCTGTGGTTTTATGAATGAATTCTCCTTCTCAATATATTACTTTAAATTCTAATTTGCATAAGAATTTGGCCACCGTTGGGTTATAAATATGGCCTCCTATCTAATGAAATGTCTTATGTTTCAACATTTTCATTAACAATAATTTATGAGATTTTGAATGTTTGACGCTTAAAGGTTTTTTTGTGGGTGGATTAATGTAGGAAAAATAAACTAACAAATATAATAATGATAATAATAATAAAAGATTACCGAAAAAACAAAAAAAATTACAAAGAAAAGGACCAAAAAGAGAAGAAAAAGAAGGTCTGCCTTTATGAGCAGCCCGTGTTAAGCGCGGAGAGACACCAAACCCAACAAGTCTTAACCAAAAGCCGAGTAGCAAAACGTGCCACCAAATCAGGAGAGAGGCTTCATTCATCCATTGTTCACCCAATATTCTTAATCCCCAAAATGCCCTTCTAGTTCAAGACTCGGCTTCTCGGCTTCACTCTCTCAGAGAGCGTTTATGCGTTTATGCGTTTCAGCCTTTGTTTGTGGTGAGGTATATTCTCCGTTTCGATACAATACAGCGAAACAGGCACATCACCCGCCTATATGTTCCAGGATTCTAATCTATTGCTTTAATTTAAACAAGTGAAAATTCTCTCGCTGAAGAAAAATCAGGTGATTTATATATTGTTCTTTTCCTGAGCAATTCTTTTAATGCTTTATTTTGAGATTTCGATGCGATTCAATTCAGTTGTTGAGTATATCTCTAAGCTACTTATCTCTGTTTTTGCTGATTTTTGGAGTTTTTGGCAAATGGGTATTGATTGTTTTCTGGCTGGTTTATTGCCATTCTGGTGTCAGTTTCATATTTCATTTTCTTCTTTAGACTTCAGTTTTCATTTTGTTTTTCTGGTGGTGGATTTAATTTGCTTTAATTGGTGCTCTTCAAATTCAATTGCTTTTTCTATGATCTTTTCTTATCTGGATTTCGAAATTGTGAGTTTATCCGTCCGTCGGTTTCTTGGCGATGCCCATTTTTTTTTGTTAAAGTTTGCATTTTGAGGCCGTCGGGTGATATGGGGATTAGGTTGAACGTGTTTTTGATTTGTCATTCGACTGTAAGCCAACTGTTAAGGATAAGTAGATCCCAGAGATTCATAAGTATAAGCCAACCTCTTCTCTGCCTGTTTGCTGCATTGCTTAGATTTCTGACTCATTCTGAGATCAGTTTTGATTTTTTGCCTAGAACAAAGTAGGTCTCGGAGATGCATAACTATAACCCAACACCTGCTTATTTTCTGCATTGATTAGATTTAAGACTCGGTGTTTGATCAATTTTAGTTCTTTGCTTACTCTAGTGTTTCTGTGTTTCTGTTTCTATTGTGTCTGATTAACTTATACTGAATTGATAGGCTCATCATTTTATGTCTGGGTTTTTATATTATGTGCAAATGTTGTATAGATATATTATATTTCATACTGAAAGTAGAAGAGTAATGTGGTTGTTGTAAGCAAGCACTGCTCTTACCACTAATTTCCAGTATATGAAAATCATTTAAATAATTCACCTGTGCAATTTAGCCTTTTTGAGAATGCATTTAGCAGTACATTTGTCAGTCATTCAGAGGATGAGTTGTATAACATAAGATAACATGCCTCTTTTTTTCCAGCAATCCATGTAAGTTTTTGTTTATTTATTCCTGTTACTTTATATTTGTTTCAGTTGGCAAGCTTGAAGGAATTTTTATACTGTCAGAGTAATTGAGAATACCGTCTTTCGCTTCACTTGTCTATCAAATATTTCGGTGTCGCATGAGCAGTAATTTGGGTCTTCCGGTGGCTTCTTCAAGGGATTTGTGTTCAGTATAAGGATGCCAATGATGACTGTGGGTACCAGTTGTTCAATTTATTGTTGCATCCATGTGATATAGCTACTTAATTTTCTATATATTGGAATTGGAAAATCAACTCTAACATGGATTAGATGAAACCAATTTCAACAAGGGTGCCTGCTTGGTTGGTTGGCAACTTGGCATGAACTGACATCCTACTTTTCTGGTGGAAAAAAACTAATTGTTTGGTGGCATTCAGCCTTGTGATTTAGACCAATGGAAGTCTCACCTCAAGGGCAAAAGCAGAAGTTGCAGTCCCCTGCTCGCAAATTTTTGTCGACTGGAACGCAGAAAAATCTCTGGTTTGTTGTGCGAGAAGGATCATTGGTAGATGTGGATTCAGCACTATCAGTACTGAAGAAGAGTGGTGGTGATATTAATTCAAGAAATATTTTTGGTCTCACTCCTCTTCATATTGCAACATGGAGAAATCACGTTCCCATCGTTAGGAGGCTTCTTACAGCTGGTGCCGACCCAGATGCTAGGGTTTGTTGCTTTACTAATCTTTTAAATTTACATGAATGCTTTTATGTTTTTGCTAGTGGCTGTCAAGTTGTTTCTTTTATATGCTTTTATACTTAAATGATTAATGCTTTTCTTGCTTTGATTCACCTGCACCTTTAAATTTGAGATGATATTCTGTCTTCTCTTCCTGTCACCTAGTATATAATTTTTCTAAGGACAGTGTTATCCAACCCAACAGTTTTACCAACATTCTTTTGCAATCAATATGGCAAGCTGACATGTGATGATGTATTTATTTATTTTCCTGAATGTGGTGATGAGGTGTGGCCATATCATTCGCCATTTAGGTTGGGAAAAGAAATTTGATAAGTAGTATTTCTTTTGGTGTCGTATATGTTATAATCTTTCCTAAATCTTGTCTTACATAATTATTTAATATTCTAAAACAAGTTAAGGGAAAATTTCTGAACCAAATATTTACCAAGCATGTCTTCTTGAAGGAACATATAATTAAATGAAATTCGAACTTTATGAAGTTCGTAACTATGTATAACCAATCATACATTGAAATTCGAAAAATTAAGATAATCAATGATACTTGGAAAGTTGAAATATGTGGTATATAAATAATGCATTTATAGTTGAATAATTAACTTGCCCTTTTAGGTAAATACTTGGAAAGTTGAAATATGTGGTATATAAATAATACAAATTTATAAATAATGCATTTAAAGTTGAATAATTAACTTGCCCTTTTAGGTAAATACTTGGAAAGTTGAAATATTTGATCTATAAATAGATGCTGTATTCTATTCAGGTTTTTATTTTTCTTAAATGTGGAAACCGATTTTTATGATTTATCTTTGCATGGCCCTTCATATCATTTATTGCAGGATGGGGAATCCGGATGGAGTAGCCTTCACAGGGCTCTGCATTTTGGTCATCTTGCTGTGGCAAGTATACTTCTCCAGTTTGGTGCTTGTATCTCACTGGAGGACTCTAAATCTCGAACACCTTTCGATCTCCTATCGGGGCCTGTCTTGCAAGTTCTTCAAGATGGACATAATTCTGGTATCTAGTGCTGTGTTTTGCCAAGATTTATGAGGATCATATACTGTTTCATACTGCATGTACTTGTGTATACCTGTGGTTAGAGGTTTGCTGAATTGCTGTTGTTGTCTTTAGTTACTACAGAGGTTTATAGTTGGGGAAGTGGCACAAACTATCAACTTGGAACTGGAAATGCACACATACAAAAGTTACCATGCAAGGTGGATGCTCTTCATGGTTCTTTAATCAAGTTAGTTTCTGCTGCTAAGTTCCATAGTGTAGCAGTCACTTCTCGAGGAGAAGTCTACACTTGGGGGTTTGGAAGAGGAGGACGACTTGGTCACCCAGATTTTGATATACACAGGTATAAACATTTATGATACTACGTAGCCCCTGTCCAACATAGTAGAGGCTTTAACCTTGGTTGATTTAGCATTTCCCTGTACTATCTAAAAATAATTTACTGAAAAGTTTTTGACTTGGTAATTTTTTTAATAAATGATATTCTTTAACATATTATCAAATTTGAGTGTGTAGTATTTCAACCTTTTCATGTACAGAAGGACATGAATGCGCCAGTCGTTGTGGAAATAGAAATGATGCAAGTAGGAATGTAATTTCTAAGTCGGCAGAACTTTTTATCTTGAACTTGTGAAAACATTGAGATGCAAGAAACATAGAAGCCATATTAATCCCTGGTTTTATTCTCTGTATGACTAAAAGTTGAATTCTGTCGCCTTTTACATATAAAAGTGGCTAATCAATTGAAATTTTCTTGCTTTAGCTAGTTGTACCTTTTGCGAAGCATGAATCAGTTCCATTTTATTATATGCATTTCAGTGGTCAAGCTGCAGTTATCACACCTCGTTTGGTGACTTCTGGTCTAGGGTCCCGTCGGGTAAAGGAAATTGCTGCAGCTAAACATCACACTGTTATTGCTACAGAGGGTGGAGAAGTTTTTACTTGGGGATCCAACAGAGGTAAATCATATGAGGACTTCCAACCAAAAGTGTTTGCAATTTGCAAACCACTTACCTGTCATAACAAAAGAAGTGCAAATTTAGTTGTCTTTAATCACTGGGTCCTTGTACGATTCGATATATGAGAAAATTGATTGTTTTCCTTTAATGTATTCTGGCATTAGTAAAAGATTTATCTATGATCTATGTGTTGCTAGCATCTGAGGACTATGGAAAATTGATTATTTTCACATGATGTTGTGCAGAGGGTCAGCTTGGGTACACTTCTGTGGACACCCAACCTACACCTCGAAGAGTGAGTTCCCTTAGATCAAAAGTTGTTGCAGTTGCTGCAGCAAACAAGCACACGGCTGTTGTTTCTGATAATGGTGAAGTTTTCACATGGGGCTGCAATAGGGAGGGTCAGCTTGGCTATGGTACATCTAACTCTGCGTCAAACTACACTCCAAGAGGAGTTGAATACTTGAAAGGCAAGGTTTTTATGGGTGTTGCAGCAGCAAAATTTCACACAATTGTCTTGGGAGTTGACGGGGAGGTAATTTTAACCCGAATTAACAGTACATATTCTTCACTTAGGCTCAAATATTAGATTTTTTCTTCTGTTCAGTTCAAGATACATTTTCAACCTATTTTATTACCTGGGCTCTCTTGTTAATACTTCTCCACCTATTGGCTGTAGTTGAGCTAAATCCTGTATGTATATATGTACCAGGTATACACTTGGGGTCATCGAATTGTTACGGCCAAACGTGTTGTAGTTGCTAGAAACTTGAAAAAGAGCGGAAATACCACTTTGAAGTTTCATCGCAAAGAACGGCTTCATGTGGTTTCTATAGCTGCAGGGATGGTACACAGCATGGCTCTGACAGATGATGGTGCATTATTTTATTGGATTTCATCAGATCCTGATCTAAGATGCCAACAGGTTTTGCTTTAGCATAATAGTGTTTTTGTTGAATGTCTAATCCTTTCGAGCAACACATGTCAATCTCTAATCTTCTCTATGTTTTTTTGTTTGTCTAGTTGTATTCGCTGGGTGGAAGAAATGTGGTGAACATATCTGCAGGGAAATACTGGACTGCTGCCGTTACAGCTACAGGTGATGTTTACATGTGGGATGGGAAGAAAGGTAAGGATAAGCCACCAGTTGCAGCTCGGTTACATGGTACAAAACGGGCTACTTCAGTTTCTGTAGGTGAAACACACATATTGATTATTGGTTCCCTTTATCATCCTGTCTATCCTTCCAATGTGGTGAAGATCCCTCAGAAGCAGAAGTCAAATGTCAAAGATGAGCTAGAAGAGCTTGACGAAGATCTTATGTTCAATGATATGGAGTCCGATACTTGTTTACCTACTATCCAAAACGATGATACAGATAAGGGGCCCATACCAACCTTAAAAAGTCTCTGTGAAAAAGTGGCAGGAGAGAATCTAGTGGAGCCACGAAATGCTATTCAACTGCTTGAAATTGCTGATTCACTCGTGGCAGATGATTTACAGAAGTATTGTGAGGTATTCTTCCTCATGGACTGCTCTATATTTGAAGGAAAATTATGAAACTCTTAACCTGTTTCAAATTGTATCTGATTTGAATCTATGTCCGGCTTTCTTTGGTTGTGTTGTGATCATCTGCCTACGTTCTGTAATTATTATACAACAGGAATTTTGGACCTCATGTCATAATAATCTGTGATTTGAATATATATATATATATATAAAATTCCTGTTGTTGGGTCACCTGGATATCACCGCTCTTGGGCCTAATATATAAGGTTGTATGTGCCATTTCTGGGTGGCCCTTGAGTGTTTTTTTTTTTCCAAGTAAGTTTTTGTGGTTTAGTTATCAATGTCTCCAATACAGTCTGCTTTATCTTCTTTTGGAAGATAAAAGTATAGTGGAGGGCAGGTTATTGTCTTGAACACTTTAGGAACTACAAGACGATGTAGTATTGTCTCATCATGCTTCTGTTTATGGGACTTGTGATCCAAGTTTTTGCAGATTTGTAGTTTACATGCTACTTAATTATTTAATTATTGAAGCTGTGTTTGTTATTGCAGGACATTGCCATACGCAACCTTGACTATATATTTACGGTATCATCACAAGCTATAGCTAGTGCTTCACCAGATGTTCTAGCTAAACTTGAAAATATATTGGACCTAAGGTCATCTGAACCATGGAGTTACCGTCGTCTCCCAACTCCTACAGCTACTTTTCCTGCTACTATTTATAGTGAAGAGGACGATAGTGAGAATGAGGTTCAAAGGACACGTGACGGCCATACAAAGCAATCCACATCGAAAAATGAAATACACCAAAGACCAGATTCCTTTCTACAGCCCAAGGATGATCCAAATCATGGTATCGGCAAGCAAGTTCGAGCCTTGCGGAAAAAGTTGCAGCAGATTGAGATGCTTGAAGCAAAACGGTCTAGTGGGCAACTTCTTGATGACCAGCAAATTACAAAGCTTCAGACGAGGCCAGCTCTTGAAAGGGAGCTTGCTGAGCTTGGTGTTCCAGTTGAGACACCACAATTGAAGGCATCATCTTCAGTTCAGCCTGATGGAAAAGGGAACAAAAGGGTTGAGCTATCAAAAAAACAGAGGAGAAAGAACAAACAGATGGCGACACCAGTGGATATAGGGTCTTCTTTTCCGGGAGATGAAGTAGAACCAAAACACACAAAGGATTTCTTGAGTATTGAAATCTCTCAAACCACAAAACATAAGGTGAGCTTGTTACATTCCAAAATTCGTTTTATCAGGTTTGAATTGATTTCAGTAAAAGATGGTTATTCACTATATCCTCTTTTTCCAGCTAATTGAGATGTTTGAATCTTTGAATGGGGTTTGAAATCTTTTCAATTTTTTGACGTGCATGATTAATGATGGTTAACAACTTCATACTTGCTGTTTTGCATTATCGTTGGGGTTCTTATCATGAATGGTCCCTGAAATTGTTAAGAGGTGTGAGCTTTATTTTGTGTATTGGGTGGATGAGCTATATTTTAATGAAAAATAGCCCTTTAAAGTTTGTCAGATGATGACACAAGACCAGTTTTAGCGAAAATTTTGATGGAATGCGACGACAAGGATCAAATTAATGTGTGGACCTAAAGTATATTTTTTTATTTTTTATTTTTATTTTTTTGGGGTCAGAATGTGGACCAAACGACTGGATCCACATTGATTGATTCAAAAGTTTGAGGACTAAAGTGAGGGCTTTTATATGTTCAGGGATCATTTGCGATAAAAATCTTTATCCAAAATACAGGATGATGATTTTGGTCTCACCCTTATTACTTTCCATAGCTTGTTATGCCACCTAGATGGCAAAATGTATTTTGATTGAACATCAAGGCTTGCACCCATTTTTTAATAGTTTTAACTGCACTTTCATTTACTTGATCTTGGTGTCCGATTTACTCTGAACTTGCATTTTGTAATGACTATTGGATTATTGCCTTCTTCCTAAACAAGGCTTGATTTTTGGTATCCCTTTCCCTGGTTAAAATATTATCTACAACTTAGTGGGAACGCATATTTTAACGATATGTGCAATAATTCATCCCATTTGCTAAATTCTTTGAATTGTACCTTTGATAGGAGGAAGATGCTGTGAGTGAAGGGATTATGACAAACCAAACTATTAAGGAGTCAGCTTTGTGTGTTCAGAAGGACAATTTAAACCTAGCAAAGAATAAGTGTTCATCATCAATAACTTCCAAGAAGAAGAATAAAAGGGGTGGGCTTTCTATGTTCTTGAGTGGCGCTCTTGATGATGCCCCCAAATACATTGCACCACCCCCACCATCCCCAAAAAGTGAAGGCCCTGCATGGGGTGGGGCTAAAATCCCGAAAGGATTTGCATCTCTTCGTGCGATTCAGGATGAGCAAAGCAAAACCAAGGACAGCGAGTCAACTAGGAACAGAGGTCATGCAGAAGATCCTTTCAATGCTAGAAGTGATGGGAAGATTCTACTGAGTTCGTTTTTGCCTTCCAAGCCAATACCAGTGGTCTCGATACCAGTGGTTGCAACCCATACTTCAGTGGCATCTGATGGAGAAAGAGGTACACCTCCTTGGACTGCTTCGGGAACTCCTCCCCTTCTTTCTCGCCCTTCTCTTAGGGACATCCAAATGCAGCAGGTATGTGAATTGCACCCTCTCTCTCTCTTATGTGTTTGGACCATTAATATTCTTTGTTATGTGTACTGAATTCCATGCATTCTTTTTGAGTTGTTTTCTTGCTGCCACATGCCAGAGTCATGGAGATTTGAGGCGTTTAATTTACCGTTCTCATGCCTGTTTTTATTTATGTCTCAAATCAGGGAAAACAACATCATAGTCTTTCCCACAGTCCAAAGACTAAAACGGCTGGATTCTCAGTCACTAATGGTCAGGGTTCACCAATGGATGCTTCTGGAGTGAACCGCTGGTTCAAACCAGAGGTGGATGCACCCTCATCGATTCGATCAATTCAGATTGAGGAAAAGGCTATGAAGGACCTTAGGCGCTTCTACAGCAGCGTTAGGATTGTAAAGAACCCATCTTAAATTAGGTAGAAATAGAGGCACCTCCTGTTCGTTTATTTCTGTTTACATTTTGGGTTAAATACACTGCTGTACATTGAACTGTATAGAATTAGCTCAGCGTATACTTTTTATATCCTTCAAATCCATGAAGTAGCAGAAGTTATATCTCATACTCCTTTTTGGGACTTTGTTTCCTTTAATTTTTTTTAGATATTTGGTGACTAGTTTCTAGATTATAGGGCATGGCCATTTGAAATGTGATATTTTAAATTTAGGGATTGTAAGTTATGTTGTATAATGTCAATAAATCAATGAAAGTTTCTGTTTTCCAACTGGAAAAAATTTGAATAAATGATTCATTCATTGTACCCATTTTAAATAAATTGTTTTCTGTATTTTCGCGGTTCTCCCGACTTATGTAAGTTTATTGCTGAAATTTGAATTCTTTCCTTAAAATTTTCAATGAACTCACATTAAAAGAATGGTATGCAAAGACGGATTTTCCCACACTAATGTGCGCAGGAAACTATCCCTTTATTTTTTCCACTAACATTTCCGTCAATATGTAAGACATTGGTTGCCAGCAACAGGAGATGAATTAACCTGCTTTCCCTCTCGCGTTGCGCGTTGCTGGTGTTAAGCCACATATGCCGTTGAGTTATTTTATTTTTATTTTTATTACAAGTGATGGTCTAAACTAAAGAAGATGAGAGTTTCTTATACACGCACTCAACTAAGATATTATGGGAGTTTAAACCTAAAGACATCTAACGTATAAGTCAAAACTCTTTTCCACTGGGGAAGTCCCCGGTAGCATGCAGTTGAGTTCTTTTGTTTTTTAAATGGAGTATAATTGAAATTTAAATGAACGAAAATGAATTGGGCTGTAGTCAGCGAGAAAATTAGAGGGTTTGAGTAGAATTTCACAAAACAAAGGTATCCATTATGGTATCAAGCAAAGGATTAAAAGCTAACGATAATATAAATAACATACTCTACCAAAAAAAAAAAAAAAGTTATGATAATTATATAGCTCTTGGGAGATCATCAATCTAATGGTGTATAGTATACCTCCTTGGAGATAAAGTTAAGCACCTTAAATCCTTCTCTTACCTCCCACTACTCGATCTCTTCGTTCTGTTTCCTACCATTTCTATTGGTCCTTTTTCATTTTTCCAGCACCAAAAAAGTTCTAATAAAAATATAAAAATGCTAAAGAAAGTGATTAAGCAAGTCCAACTCGTGTAGTATATATTATAGGCTTGATTACTGTTTTACCCCTCGAATTTAGTCTCTTTTTTAAGTCGATAGAGAAATAAAAACTTAGTTTTCTTCGGATCAAAGCTTCTTCCTAAAATTCTCTACTCCAATTTGAAACCATGGTGGTCGTGTATAAGATTAGGGTTTAGCCTCATCTTGTGCTCGACCAATGATCATACTCTGGTTTGTAGGATTCGACACAAAGATATCGCTCTAGTTTTCAACCATCGACACACGACTTAGCATGCTTTGTGGTTCTGAGTTGTGGGGTATCAGTTGTTCTTCATAATCGTTGTGGGGTATGAGTTGGTCGTTTAGTCAATAGAAACTCCAATTTAGACCCGTGACTAAGGAATAGTGGGTGCATATTGTGTTTTGTCCCAAACCATAGTGTTGTACTGTATTGTGGGAAAGGATTGGATGACTAGCTTCTTGCTAGGTAGAGTGTAGCTGGGTGTCATCTTTGTCAAATTTGCAGCTATGATAAAAAGCAACATGCTTGGGTGAGAAAAACCCGCGGTCGGTGACACAAAAGCAACTCGTCTTTGAAAAAAGCATGCCATCACTTGGCAGCACCCCACTCTCCTGAAGCCATAAAGCATATTATTATTGCTTCAAATAAGACTTTAAATTTAAAATATTGATTTGAGATGGAATGGGCAAAGGGAAAAGGAAAACTGAGAGACAGAATCTTCAGCCTATAAAAGAAAAGTATTATTATCTTACCAAGAAAAAGAGACATGGATGTTTGTCTTTGGCCTCAAGAGTCTAAAGCTTCTTGAAAATCAAGAAACAATAAAGCCCCTTGGCCCTTGGGGATGAAGTTTTAA
>NC_024133.1:633335-659433 GCF_000346735.1 Prunus mume | reverse complement strand
CTTGCACACCCACCCCCAAGTGGAATCCCACTACACTACACTCTCTTCCTTGTGTTTCCCATTTGATCATCATGACTCCTCTCCTCTTCTTTTTCTCATTACTTGAAAGTAAAGTATGATAGTCATTACTTGAAAGAAAGGTATGATGTGAAGATACAACTTCATTCATTTCCAATTATAAGCTGATAGTTACCAAGTTCCCATCCAATAGTCATGGCAACTCTACACAAACTGATAGTTGAAGTTGTCGACGCTCGGAATCTGTCTCCGAAAGACGGCCGCGGCGCATCGAGCCCCTATGTGGTGGTGGACTACCGCGGGCAGCGAAGACGCACCCAAACGAAGCTGAGCGACTTGAATCCTGTGTGGAACGAGTTGCTCGACTTCGATCTTAGCAGGCCTGCTGACGTGTTTGGGGATGTGCTTGAGCTGGATGTATACCATGACAAGAATTACGGCCCCACCACCAGAAACAACTTTCTCGGCAGGATCCGGTTGAGTTCCTCCCAGTTTGTGAAGAAAGGTGAGGAGGCCTTGATTTATTTCCCTTTGCAGAAGAAGAGCTGGTTCACGTGGATTCGCGGCGACATTGGGTTGAAGATTTATTATGTGGATGAGGTCGTGCCACCTCCGTCTCCGCCGCCACCGCCGCCCAAAGCAGAGGAACCAAAGCCTGAAACAGCACAACCTCCGCAGTCAGAGGCGGTACCTCCGCCAGAATCTGCCTCGCCCCAACCTACAGACCAGCCACCAGCTGAAGCGGCGCCACCAAAAGAAGCCGAACAAACACAGCCACCTGAAACCGAGAAGCCTGCTGAAGAGCCGCCAACTGAGGCTGCTCCGCCACCAAAGACCGAGGCTCCTGAAGTAGCAGAATCGGGTCCCTCACCGCCACCTCCACCACCACCAGCCACTGATGATGCAAATCAGGATCAGGCAAACCCACCACCCCCACCAGTAGCACCTGAAGCTGCTCCCATGCCCATGCAACGTGATCATGAAATTGAGGTAATGGCACACTCCGTATCCAAATCAATGGCAGATGTCAAATTCCACCGAACCGACGGTCCACCACCAATGCCGAGACCTCCGGTTGTGCCCGGTGGATCACTCAAGTATACGTCGCAGCTGGAGCCGACGGAAAGCATGTCAATGGACCGGCCGTCATTTGATCTGGTGGAGAAGATGCACTACCTCTTTGTCCGAGTTGTGAAAGCGCGCTTCCTCCCAGCAAATGGCAGCCCAATTGTAAAAATCTCCACCGCCAACTACCACATCACATCCAAGCCCGCCAGAAAAACCCACTGCTTCGAGTGGGACCAGACCTTTGCCTTCGCCCGCCAATCCCCCGACCAGTCCGACGCCTCCATCCTCGAAGTCTCCGTCTGGGACCCACCCGTATTCGACCCCTCAGCGGCCTCCGAGGTGGCCTCCGGCCATCAGTTCCTCGGCGGGATCTGTTTCGACGTGATGGAAATACCCCTGAGGGACCCGCCGGACAGCCCCTTGGCCCCGCAGTGGTACCGGCTCGAGGGCGGTGGGGCCCGCATCAACGGCGATCTTATGCTTGCCACGTGGATGGGCACCCAGGCAGACGATTCATTCCCCGACGCGTGGAAGACAGACACGGCGAAAAATCCAAACGCACGAGCCAAAGTGTACCAGTCTCCGAAGCTCTGGTATCTCCGAGCCACCGTCCTCGAAGCGCAAGACGTTCTGCCCGTAACGGCGTCGTTGAATTTGAAGGAAGCCACTTTACAGGTCAAAGCCCAGCTCGGATTCCAATTCCTCAAGACCGAGCCTACCGTCACCAGAAACGGCGTGCCGTCTTGGAACCAAGACTTGATGTTCGTAGCCGCCGAGCCGTTCAGCGACCACTTAATTTTCACCATAGAGCACCGGCTACCGAAGGGACCGGTCACCTTGGGCGTGCTGCGAATTCCACTCAGCGCCGTCGAACGACGAGTGGACGATCGCAAAGTGGCGTCGCGATGGTTCAGCTTCGAAAATCCAGACGGCGACGAGAAGAGGATGTACAGAGGCAGAATGCACTTGCGCCTTTGCTTCGACGGCGGATATCACGTGATGGACGAGGCGGCGCACGTGTGCAGCGACTACCGCCCAACTGCGAGGCAACTCTGGAAGCCACCGCTCGGCACGGTGGAGCTCGGAGTTATCGGATGCAAGAACTTGATACCGGTCAAGACGGTCAACGGTAAAGGATGCACTGACGCCTACTGCGTGGCCAAGTATGGACCAAAATGGGTACGCACGCGTACCGTATGTGATAGTTTGGAGCCCAAGTGGAACGAGCAGTACACGTTTAAAGTCTACGATCCGTGTACGGTGCTGAGCATTGGCGTTTTTGACAATTCCGGGTCGGGTTTCGAAATCGAGGGCTCGAAAGACGCCACGCGTCCTGACTTCCGTATCGGGAAGCTACGGGTGCGTATATCTACGTTGGCTACGGGTAAAGTGTATAAGAATACGTATCCGCTGCTGGTTTTATCACCCACTGGCTTGAAAAAAATGGGTGAGGTGGAGATCGCGGTACGCTTCGTTCGCGTGAGCCCAACCTTGGATTTGGTCCATGTGTACTCGCAGCCATCGCTGCCGTTGATGCATCACATAAAGCCGCTGGGGCCGGTCCAACAAGATGTGTTGAGGAGAGCAGCGGTGAAGATCGTGGCCGCCCACTTGTCGCGATCTGAACCGCCGCTGGGGCGGGATGTCGTGCTTTACATGCTGGACGCGGATTCACAAGGCTTTAGTATGAGGAAAGTGCGCGCCAATTATTTCCGCATCATCAATGTCGTTGCGGGGGTGATGGATGTCGTTGGGTGGATAAACGACACGCGTTCGTGGAAGAATCCAATGGCCACGATTCTCGTTCACGCTTTGCTGGCGCTGCTTGTGTGGTACCCGGATCTGATAGTCCCCACTTTAGCGTTTTATGTGTTCGTTATTGGTGCTTGGAACTATAGGTTCCGCTCCCGGGCTCCACTTCAGCACTTTGACCCGAAGCTCTCATTGGCGGAGAACGTTGACCGTGACGAGCTGGACGAGGAGTTTGATTCGGTGCCGAGCACCAGATCATTCGAGGTGGTGCGGGCGAGGTACGATAAGCTGCGGATGCTCGGTGCACGTGTGCAGACGGTGTTGGGAGATTTCGCGACTCAAGGGGAGCGGGTGCAGGCTTTGGTGACGTGGCGGGACCCACGTGCGACGGGGATTTTTGTGTTGTTGTGCTTCGTTGTGGCAGTGATACTGTACATGGTGCCATCGAAGATGGTGGCTATGGCGTTTGGGTTCTATTATCTGCGCCATCCGATCTTTCGTGATCGGATGCCGCCGCCGGCTTTGAACTTCATCCGAAGGCTGCCTTCGCTGTCTGATCGACTTTTGTAGGCGCGCATGGATGTTGGGCTAGCTAAGGTTGATAAGGTTTTAAATTTATGAAGTTTTTTTCTTTCTAGTTTTTGTTTGTAATTTTTGGTGTAAGAAATTGGAATTAGGCAAGGAAGAGAAGTAATTAGTAATAAGCATATTGTAATGGTTGTTATGGAATGCATTTTAATACAAGTAGATTTTTTGAAATTATTTTAATATAAGTAAACTTCCTTGGTGGCTTGATTTCTTGCTTGTCTGGGGGCAAGGGGGGGGAGAGAGAGAGAGAGAGAGAGAGAGAGAGAGAGTTGAAGGCTTTTCAAGCTGTTTTGTGCAGCAGCACTCACATATAATTGGGCAAGTCTGATTAGTTGGCATCTCATGATTTTGCCAGGTGTTTTATTTTTTTGGGAGGATTTGTGTTGTCCTAAGAAGGCAATATGTTTGTGTATGATTTTCTAAATAGTAAATATGAAAATATCATACCAGAAATTATTGATGTTAGATTATTTCGTATAACATCAACTGAGTAATTTAAAAGTTGGAACAATAATTAGGAATATGTGCTAATTTGACCAATTTAAGATAGGGATGATTTATATGTGAAACAAACAAGTTTACATTCCTGGAAAAGTCAGCACCTTTCTTAACCCGCTAAGATATAAAATTATCATACCATAATTTTTCAGTCAAATGGCTGCAAACTTTCTATAAAATCCACTTCTTCCATACACATTTTTCAAATCCCAACTTCACGTTTTTCTTGCAACTCTCTCTCTCTCTCTCTCTCTCTCTCTCTCCATTCATCTGAGAAGACGTCGTTGCCTTTTGGGTCTCCATTAGTTTCTGTAAGTTCTGTCTTACTTTTTAGTGAATTTTGTTCCACATGCATGTTCTTTAATGTCTTGTTTGTTTGCTGAGAAAAGAGAAATTTTTAGTTTCCAGAATGATGAAATGCTTCATTGAACTGAGCCTATTGGTGATTCAATTACTCAGCTCTCAGTTTGGTTTCAAGAATTTGGTTCCAAAGGTCAAAAAAAGGGTCAAATTTTTTGTTTTTTTTTTTAATTTTGGACTTTTGGTTGTGCTCTGTTTCTCTGTTTTCCACTTGAAGAAATGTAACTTTTGTTGTTTGTTTTGTAGTTGCTTGAAACTTGGGTTGTGTTTAGCTCTCTATTTTGCTACAAGGGTCTTTTTGATTCCTTTCTCTGGGCCTAATTTTAGCTGCAGGATTATTTTTTAAATTTTATTTATAAATATATTGCAACTTTTCCATTGGTGCTTGAATTCATGAGATACATAAGATGCGCTTTATACTTTTCTTGAAATTTTCTTCATCTTTACACTGTTTCATGTTCTAGTTTTAGAACTCTTTTCTTTTTCAGAATTTTGGTTGAGAATTCTTCTTCATGTGTCTGTACCTCCTACCTGAGTGCCTTTCTAATTGAGGATTACATTCATCTGTAACAATATTTGAACAGGAAATGGCTAGAATTCCCATCTTCTTGATGGGACTTCTTTTCTTATGTTTCTACATAGCCATGGCTGAAGCACAATACATTAATTATAGAGACCCCAAACAGCCATTAAATTCTAGAATCAAGGATTTAGTAAGCCGGATGACTTTGGAGGAAAAGATTGGCCAAATGGTGCAGATAGATCGCAGTGTTGCTTCAGCTGAGGTGATGAAGAAGTACTTCATTGGTAAATATCACCATCATTTTTCTTTTCTCTGTGAACAAAACCTATGTAGATTAAAAAAGAAAAGTGTCACTTCTTCATTTGTATGTAAGTTGGATTTAATGGAAGCAGAAATCTGTTTTGGGCAGGGAGCATATTAAGCGGGGGTGGGAGCGTTCCAGCACAAAAGGCTTCTGCAGAAACTTGGATTAACATGGTCAATGATTTTCAAAAGGGTTCTTTATCAACTCGGCTGGGAATTCCATTGATTTATGGTATTGATGCTGTTCATGGCCACAACAACGTCTACAAGGCAACAATCTTTCCTCACAATATTGGGCTCGGAGCCACCAGGCAAGTAGTATGCCCTCAATATTCAAATTTTGGTTAGTTGTTTTGTAATCCTAGTCTCAAGATGCCATGTTAATGTTTTCTTTTCCTGTCTCTGGTGCTGTAATATTCAAAGCCTGATAGAAGTAAAGTTGTGTAAAGATGGAGATGAGCCAATTCCATATATGAGAAATTTGAGAAATTTGTTTCTTCAACTGCTAGCCTTTAGTCTTCTTAAGAGTTCAAACTATAGAAAATTCAACAAAGAGAAAATTTGTACTAATATAAACTTCCTCAAACTTTAAATCAACCAGGGATCCGGAACTTGTTAAGAGGATCGGAGCTGCAACTGCACTTGAAGCTAGAGCTACAGGCATTCCATATGTCTTTGCCCCTTGTATAGCGGTAACTAGAATTATATCATTAATCTGACAAGTATCAACATAAGTCACTTTAAGCTGAGCTGTGATTCCTCTTAATTCTATCTGTGCAGGTTTGCAGAGATCCAAGATGGGGTCGCTGTTATGAAAGCTACAGTGAAGATCCTAAGATTGTTCAAGCAATGACTGAGATCATTCCTGGCTTACAAGGGGAGATACCAGCTAACTCTAGAAAGGGTGTTCCCTTCGTAGCAGGAAAGTAAGAATTTTAATTCCTTGGTTTTTGACTTAAGTTGTCTATGTTTGTTTAATAAACTATTTTGGTTAAGGTAATTAATTGTACATAATTAGACTTAAACTTTCATGGTATCTGTATTGCAATTTCATTCTATGAAAAATGTAGAAAGAGATTATTTCTCGAAACCAGAAGGACTCTGGAGCCTTAACATGCAAGGCTGTTTTGGCCTAATTATGTCGTAGGTTTGTGAAAAATATTTGTAACCCTGAGTTTTGTCCATCTCAAAATTGATCATCTGATGTTATAGGTTAGTGCTTAATTTTTTTTATAGTTTGCATCGTTTTTGTCATCTCTTATTTGTAACCTCAGTTCCATCCATTTCAGTGTGCTTGGTACATTGGTCATAATGGTCCTATGAAAGTAACATTTTTGTATTCATGTATCTGTTTGTGGACTTATATGAATGGACCATGTTCCACTAACTGTGTAAATCAAAAGTAAAAGTCGAGCACTAAAATAGCAAACAAAAATTAAAAGAGAGAGAGAGAGAGAGAGAGAGAGATTTATCCTGTAGTATGAAGTTTGATTTGGTCCTAGTTTGCTTTTTTGGCCCACATAAATCCAGTACGGCATCCTTGGTTCCTATAGGAATTCCTTCCCTTCCCTTTCCTTTTTCTTTATCTTTCTTTTTATCCTTATCTTTGGAGGAGGGTGGTGTTGGTTATTGAATAAAGTAAGAGATGAAGAGTGCATTTAAGCTCCTTCAGAGAAATATCAGTAGGTACTCTAGGAACTGCAAAGCTAATTTACTGTGGTCGCAAAGGCCACTGTTCTCCCCATATTGTTGCACTCTGATTTGTGCATAAAAGGACTGTTAATATTAGTAATTAGAATTATCAATCACCAAGCGTATTTACAATTCCAGTTCTCGTTACACATTATCTAAAAAATCATTAATAATTTTTTGATTCCAAACAATAAGTTTGTTATTAATTTTACAAGCTATTTTGTTTATAATATTCTGTTATTTCTTTTGGAAGTAAAAAGGTTGCAGCTTGTGCAAAGCATTTTGTGGGTGACGGTGGAACAACCAAAGGCATCAATGAGAATAACACTGTGATTAACAGACACGGCTTGCTCAGCATTCACATGCCAGGCTACTATAACTCAATTATCAAGGGTGTGGCAACCATTATGGTATCCTACTCAAGCTGGAATGGAGTAAAGATGCATGCTAATCATGATCTTGTCACTGCCTTCCTTAAGAATACGCTACGTTTCAGGGTAAAATCATATTTCTGTTTTTATTTCCGTTCTTGGTCCGTTTCACTAATATCAATTTAAAAACTAAAGCATTATTGTACAACCTTGTGGATTGTTTCAGGGTTTTGTCATTTCAGATTGGGAGGGTATTGATAGGATCACCTCTCCACCTCATGCCAACTACTCTTATTCAATTCAGGCAGGAATCAATGCTGGCATTGACATGGTAATAATCTGCATCTCTTTTTGTTGGCATTTTTTTTTTCATTCTTTCTTTCTTTCTTAAATTAAATTGAATAACTTGATGATGTTAGTTAGTTGACTTCTAACACACCTATTTCTCTGCATCTTAAAGGTCATGGTTCCATACAACTATACGGAATTCATTGACGGTTTAACCTTCCTGGTGAAGAATAATATCATTCCCATAAGCAGAATTGATGATGCAGTAAAGAGAATTTTGCGAGTTAAGTTTGTCATGGGCCTATTTGAGGAACCATTCGCTGATATGAGCCTGGTCCACCAGCTTGGCAGTCAGGTAGTTATTGATAAACTTGACACCATTCTACAAGCAATCCTAATGTGGAAAACTTAATCTAGTGTTTTGTATTACTAATTTCACAGGAACATAGAGAACTGGCTAGGGAAGCTGTGAGGAGATCGCTGGTGCTGCTAAAGAATGGTGAATCTGCTGAAAAGCCATTGCTACCCCTTCCCAAGAAGACATCAAAAATACTTGTAGCTGGCAGTCATGCAGATAATCTTGGCTATCAGTGTGGTGGGTGGACTATTGAGTGGCAGGGATTAAGTGGCAACAATCTCACAGAAGGTAAATTGAGAGCCTCATCTTTCGGGTGTGTGAAAGTCATCATTATTTGGAGTTGACCTAATGGTACTGCAGAGAAGAGCTTTTATACCATGATCAAAACCTATTTTAAAAGATAAAAGGATAATGGTCATTGGAAAAAATTACATGTTTTCAATTTGTCTAATTTTTTTGTTTTTTGCAAGGATGATCTATGAATGAAGATTTGAAAACTAGACGGTTCGGATTGTCAAAATAAAATTTCTAGCTCAATAGAAGAGGACTGAATGTTTGCCTATGAGGCCTGGCGGGATTACTAAAATCTTATATGAAACTTTTCTTCAACAAGAAACAATCTCATAGAAGGTGTTTTTGAGTGCCTTATCTTTCTGTTGCTCGAAAAATTGCTCCTCATTATAGTAAAAGATAATGTTAACCTAATGGTACTGCAGAGAAGAGCTTTTATACTATGATCAAAACCTATTTTGAAAAATAAAGGACTGGAGACATGTTTGTCTGAGGCCTGACAGGGACTAATAAAATCTTACATGAAACTGAATTTTTTTTTTTTCAACAGGTACCACAATTCTTACTGCCATAAAGGACACAGTGGATCCAAAAGCACAAGTAGTCTACAAAGAGAATCCTGACGCTGACTTTGTGAAGTCAAATAATTTCTCGTATGCCATTGTTATAGTTGGAGAACATCCATATGCCGAGACATTTGGTGACAGCTTAAATTTGACTATCCCCGACCCTGGCCCGACCACCATCACTAATGTTTGCGGAGCTGTGAAATGTGTTGTTATTGTCATCTCCGGCCGTCCTGTTGTGATCCAACCTTATGTTGTTTCGATTGATGCCCTTGTCGCAGCTTGGCTTCCAGGAACCGAAGGCCAAGGAGTAGCTGATGTTTTATTTGGTGACTATGGTTTCACTGGAAAGCTTTCTCGCACTTGGTTCAAAACAGTCGATCAGCTACCTATGAATGTTGGAGATGCACATTATGACCCTCTCTTCCCATTTGGATTTGGCCTCACTACAACCCCCACCCATTTCAACTAGGTATTCATGTAGTACTCTTCAAAATGGATGGTTATTTATCTGAATAATAAAAGTATTAATTAGAGGCTTATTCATTTATGAGCCTTTAATTTAAATTCGTAAGTAAAGTTTCTCAATGAATCCAATTGGTATTTTTTTCAGACATGCATTCTAGTGAACTAACATTCATTCATAAGTATTCGTATTGCACGAGAAATTATGGTAATGCTTTAGCAATGTTTAACATGACTAGTTCATATGTTGTGAGATACAGGTCATGGATACACTTACATTAAAAGCGTTGGCTCTTCGTCATGCTCGTCAGTGTGCGCTTAGATTACGACTCTCCAATATAGAGATTGAGAGAGATTAAAAGGTTTTGCAAATTGTCAATAAAGATATCCGACTACAGTGGAATATTCGTTCTGTCATCCAGAATATTTGGCATATGATGAACCAAATCTTCACTTTTTGCGTTCGACATATCTTCAGAGAAGAAAATATGGTTGCAGATAATTTCACAGGTCTTGGCCATGTACATGATCATCCGTGCATTTGGTCTTATATTTTTCTAGTACAGTATAAAATAAGTTGTTGTCATGTCATATTATTACTAGCCCCTTCTGACAGACGCTCATATAGCCTTCAACTTGGAGTGATTGGTTGTTGTTTAACTATTTAATTCAGTAATTTATGATTATTATATTTTTTAATACAATCGTTAGTCTAAACTAGAAAGGGAGGGTGTTTCTTACACACACTTCCAACGTGTCATGGGGTTCCTATACGAGTCAAGGTTATATTAGATGTTGCTCTGTTTAGCATTTTGTGAATTAAAGGCGTTTCTTGCTCTCTTTAGTATTACTGCTTATGGTAATTGGAACAATAGAGAGTAGCAGATAATTTATGAGTACATGAATGAAGAAGCAAACAAATTTACGTTCCTAGAAGTCAGTTTTCTGCACCCGCTAAGATAAAAGTATCATATCAAAGCTTTCAATCAATTGACTTGACACCCAACTTCCTTTGAAGGCTTGCTGTGCTTTTAAAATAAGCAGCTTATTTTAAAAATTCTGAATGAAACGGTGTTTGGTAAATCAAGAAAAAGCTGCTTTTTTTCAAGTTCCAATTTTACATTTTTCATGCAACTCTCTCTGCCTCTCACTCTCTTCCTTCAACCGAGCAGAGGTCATTGCCTCTTGGGTCTCTTTTACTTCTCTGTAAGTTCTGAGTTCTTTCTCACTTTCTAGTGTTTCTTGTTCCACATGCAAGTTCTTTAATGCCATGTTTGTTTGCTGAGAAACAAGAAACTTTTAGTTTCCAGAATGATGAAGTCCTCCATTCAACTGAGCCTAGTGGTGATTCAATTACAGAGCTCTCAGTTGGGTTTAATCAGGAAATGGCAACAAACCGTATATAAATTCATAGTCACAATTCTCTTTAAATTTTCCTTTGTTTTCTTAGAAACCAAACAGCTACTATGCATGTGTTCTGTTTCTGACTTGAAGAAATGTAACTTTTTTATTGTCTTTTAGTTGCTTAAAAACTGGGTGCTCTTTAATTCTCTATTTCAATATAAGGGTCCTTTTCATTTCTCTCTTTAAACATAGTAAGATGGTTGCTTAATACTTTTCTTTTCTTTTTCTTTTTTAAAAAAGGTTGACCTTTTACTGTTTCATTTCTGGCTGTAGAGTTTCTACTTTTTCATAATTTTGGTTGATCATTCCTCTTCCTACCTTAAAGTGGCTTTTCTACTTGGGTATTGCGTTCATGTGTAAATATTTTGGGACAGGAAATGGCTAGACTTCCCGTCTTCTTGGCGGGGCTTCTTCTCTTATGTTTCTGCAGCATAGCGATAGCAGAAGCAGAATACATTAAATATAAGGACCCCAAACAACCATTAAATACTAGAATCAAGGATCTGATAAGCCGGATGACTTTGGAGGAAAAGATTGGCCAAATGGTGCAGATAGATCGCCGTGTTGCGTCAGCTGAGGTGATGAAGAAGTACTTCATTGGTAAAACATGACTTCCATTTTTCTTTTCTTTTCTCTATCACTGGAATCAAAAGTCTAATTTTATGTAGGTAAGTTTTGTTTAGGGGAAGAAGAAATTTGTTTTGGGCAGGGAGTATATTAAGTGGGGCTGTGAATGTTAGAGTACAAAAGGCTTCTGCAGAAACTTGGGTTAAACTGGTGAATGATTTTCAAAAGGCTTCTTTATCAACTCGGCTTGGAATTCCATTGATTTATGGTATTGATGCTGTTCATGGCCACAACAATGTCTACAAGGCAACAATCTTTCTCCACAATGTTGGCCTTGGAGCTACCAGGCAAGTAGATATGCCTTCAACCATACTAACATTTCCCTTTTCTTTTCTAATCCTAGTCTCAAAGTCTTGAATATTGATTAAGTTTAGAAAATAAAAAAGTGTTGTCCTAGCATTTAGTTTGGAGAGAGGCAAAAATCAGCGCCAAGTATCAATATATTTCTCAAAATCCAAACTACCATAGTACACATCTGATGCCATTCAATTGAGAAATTTGTTTCTTTAGTCTTCTTAGGAGTTGAAACTATACAGAATTAAAGAAAAAGTAAATTTGTACTAATGTCAATTTCCTCAAACTGAAATCAAGCAGAGACCCTCAACTTGTTAAGAGTATCGGAGGTGCAACGGCACTTGAAGTTAGAGCTACAGGCATTCCACATGTCTTTGCACCATGTATAGCGGTAAATAAATAATTAGTATCCACATAGGTCACTTTAATTTAAGCTGAGCTCTAATTCCTCTCTTCTGTCTGTGTGTGCAGGTTTGCAGAGATCCAAGATGGGGTCGATGTTATGAAAGCTACAGTGAAGATCCCAAGATTGTTCAAGCAATGACCGAGATCATTCCTGGCTTGCAAGGGGAGATACCGGCTAACTCTACAAAGGGCGTTCCCTTCATAGCAGGAAAGTAAGAATTTCATTGGTTTGCTTCATAGTAAAAACATTAGATAGTGCTAAGCTTTCACCTTTCATCAGATAAGGTAATTCTAAATAGATAATTACATACCTTAACATTCAAGGCTTGGTGCATAGAGCTTTTGGCCTAAATATAAGTTAGGGTTGTGCAAAGTTTTTATTATTCAGTAATTTCTGTCAAAGTTTGTGCATCCCTTTTGTTATTTGGAATGGTCCAACATTGCTATCAATGATGCTTGATTGGAGTTTGAAAGGTCTTCTTCTTTTATCCATTTGCCAGGGATTTGAGATTGATACTTTTGCCTTATAGGAATGGTCTTGTGAAGACTTATAGGAATGAGCCATGTGTTCCACTAAATTTGAAAATGAAGAAACAGAAACCGACTATATGTTGGGATAGGATTTCCATCCCATAATGGAGTCAAATATAATTATTTAATGTTAATAATAATGGGTTAGAACATAATGATGGCTGGTGTAAGACATAAAGTAATGGTGGTAGATAATTTAGTCGTATTTCTATTCCTCACATTGAAAGAAGTTCCAAATTCGAATCTTCAATTATTTTTAAAATTAAAAAAGAAAATGCATTAAGCTCTTTCAGAGAAACATCAGTAGGTACTGTATGAAAAAATAGACAAGTCCTAGCCCAACCAAACTTTGGGGTACTAGATAATTTAGTGTTGTTGCACTCTGATTTGTGCCTAAAAGGGACTTTGTTAATTTTAGTAATTAGAATTCATATCACAGAAAAGAATCAACATATGTTTACGGTTTCGGTTCTCGTAACACATTGATCTTACTGAGAAGTTAATCAGTTTGAGATTCGAAACAACAAACTTGTTTCATAGTTAATACTTAATGTTCCATGATTTTCTGTTGGTGGTATGTTATGGCAGTAAAAAGGTTGCAGCTTGTGCAAAGCATTATGTGGCAGATGGTGGAACAAACAACGGCATCAATGAGAATAACACACTGATAAACAAACATGGGTTGCTCAGCATTCACATGCCACCCCACTATGACTCAATTATCGAAGGTGTGGCAACCATTATGGTATCTTACTCAAGCTCGAATGGAGTAAAGATGAATGCTAACCGTGATCTTGTCACCAGCTTCCTTAAGAACACTCTCCGTTTTAGGGTAAATACGCGTTTCTGAGTTTCAATTTCAGCCTTTATCCATTTCACTAAAACTTGGTGGATTGTTTCAGGGGTTTGTCATCTCAGACTGGGAGGGTATTGACAGAATCACCTCTCCACCTCATGCCAACTACTCTTATTCAATTCAGGTAGGAATCAATGCTGACATTGACATGGTAATAATCAACATCTCTGTTTGTTGACCTGTTTTTTTTTTTCCTTTCTTCTTTCTTTCTTGAATTGAAGAACACCTAATTCTCTGCATGTTACAGGTCATGCTTCCATACAACTATACAGAATTCATCGACGGTTTAACCTTCCTGGTAAAAAATAAAATCATTCCCATGAGCAGAATTGATGATGCAGTAAAGAGAATTTTGTGAGTTAAGTTTGTCATGGGACTATTTGAGGAACCGTTGGCTGATCTCAGCCTGGTCAACCAGCTTGGCAGTCAGGTAGCTCTTGATAAACTTGACACAATTCTGCAAGCAATATTAATTCATGCTGGAAACTGATTAATCTTATCCCTTCTGTTAGTGATAATTTCACAGGAACATAGAGAATTGGCTAGGGAAGCTGTGAGGAAATCACTGGTGCTGCTCAAGAATGGTGAATCTGCTGACAAGCCATTGCTACCCCTTCCCAAGAAGGCCTCAAAAATACTTGTAGCTGGAGTGGAGGGTGGACTATGGAGTGGCAGGGTTTAAGCGGCAACAATCTCACACAAGGTAAATTTGAGAGCCTTATCTTTCCGGTGTTTCAAAAGTTGCTCATCATTATTTAAAAAATAATTAAGTTAAATTAATACGGCGCTAACCATTTGTTTGGACTCACTTGACAACGTCATCTCATGACCAGGACTGTTTAGTTATTAGGTCAACATGCAAGGACTGCCCTCAAAAAATTAGGCAATTGGAAATTGGTTCATCATTTGATTATTATTGTGAATATTTTCATTGGTTAAGGACAAATTTGCCTAATTTTTTGTCAGAGCGATCTTTGAATGTTGACCTAAAAAAAGGGTTTTGATCATGAGTAGAGGTGTCAAACGGGACTGGCCGGCCCAGCATGGCACGATCCCTTAAATGAGGCACGGCACAGCCATGGTCCGAGCCCGCTTCAAGCACGGCACGAGCCCAAGCCCGCTTCAAGCACGGCCCAAGCTTGGCCCACTTAACTTTTGTTTTCTTCTCAAATTCAAAATGCAATAATTTGACATCTAATGTCATTCTTTATATGTTTCTTTTAATCATAAACATATATTTGATGTCTTTCATTTTAGGAAAATTACTTGGGTCCTTAATTAATTAAATATATGAACTACAAATTAATTAAACAACATTGGACTTGATATCTAATTAATACATATGACACATACGTTTCTCTTATAATCAAAGCAAGACATTTCTTCACATATAAAATAATAAGCTATTTAAAGATGAAAAGTTGAAGTGGACTTTGTGGAGTTAGACACTTTTTGCCATCCGCTCCTTTATATTGTTTGGATGTTTGATTGATTAATGTTTTCAAGTAGTTCATCATTTCTTGCCTCTAATTATATTTTTAATGTTTATAATTTGAATTATGTAGTGGGCAAAAAAAGTCCAGGGAAAAAAAATTCAAATTGAATACGTTAGTTCTTGGGCCCGATTATGGCACAAGCACGAGCATAGGCACGACACGAGTCTGGCCCGGCCCGTTTAAATATGGACATGGGCTTTGGGCCGAGCCGGGATCAATGATTTTACTAAATGGGCTAGCTAAGCATGACCCAATAAATTAAATGGGCTGGCACATCACGGCACAGAAATGTTAAAAGCACAAGTTTAAATGGGACGGCCTAGCCCGGCACAGCCCGTTTGATACCACTACATGGAACTGCTCAATCTGTACTCGGAGACTTAGCGGATAAACCCGTTCTAAAGAAAGAAAGGTGGACGGCGTCGTCAAGCCACAGTCGACAAGAGACAGTAGTACGGTGACGAAGGCCAGGATCCGAGCCTTCAAGCCCTACATTTTCGCGAAATGGTGGTGGCGAAACTCGAGAGAGGTATAAAGTTGGAGATGTTGAGGTTTGAAGTTGGAGATGGAGGCGAAATAGTGGTGGCGAGACTCGAGAGAGGTCTAAAGTTGGAGATGCTGAGTTCGAGATGGAACTTTTAGTTTTCACTAAAAATGCAAAAGCTTTTAATGCATGATGTGTCTTAAAGATTCTTCATGAGTTGTTGTTGCCAAGCTTACACATGCTTGAGGTTTTCAAAAAAGTTGAGTCCGAAGAAGGTATAGAGAAGGGTTGAAATAGATGGGATCGTAAGAATAAGGGTGGATAGGAATGAGTTTCTCATACTGTGAGACATTGGTTTGGAGGTGGAGGTGTCAAACGGGACGGGCCGGCCCAGCACTGCACAACCCATCCCGTTTAAATGAGGCACGGCACGGCATGAGAACGAATATTAATGGGCCGTGCTTGACACGGGACGAAAACTTGGGCCGGGCCGGGATCAAAAAATAGGTCCAATGGACCGGGCCGGCCCATGGCCCGACATGGGCAGGGCTTGGCCCGAGCCCGCATCAAGCACGACATGAGCCCAAGCCAACTTCAAGCACGGCCTAAGCCCGGCCCACTTAACTTTTTTTTCTTCTCAAAATTCAAAATGCAATAATTTGACATCTAATGTCATTCTTTATATGTTTTTTTTTTATAATCATAAACATATATTTGATGTCTTTCATTTTAGGAAAAGTACTTGCGTCCTTAATTAATTAAACATATGAACTACAAATTAATTAAACAACATTGGACTTGATATCTAATTAATACATATGACACATACGCTTCTCTTATAATCAAAGCAATACATTTCTTTACATATAAAATAATAAGCTATTTAAAGATGAAAAGTTGAAGTAGACTTTGTGGAGTTGGACACTTTTTGCCCTCCGCCCCTTTGTATTGTTTGGATGTTTGATTGATTTATGTTTTCAAGTAGTTCATCATTTCTTGCCTCTAATTATATTTTTAATGTTTATAATTTGAATTATCTAGTGGGCAAAAAAAGTCAAGTGAAAAAAAATTCAAATTGAATAGGTTAGTTCTTGGGCCCGATTATGGCACGAGCACGAGCATAGGCACGGCACGAGTCTGGCCCGGCCGGTTTCAATATGGACATGGACTTTGGGTCGGGCCGGGATCAATGATTTTACTAAATGGGCTAGCACGGCATGGCCCAATAAATTAAATGGGCCGGCACGACATGACACGGAAATGTTAAAAGCACAAGTTTAAATGGGACGGGCTGGCCCAACACGGCCAGTTTGACACCAGTACTTGGAGCTACTTGATCTGTACTCGGTGACTCGGCGGATAAACCCGTTCTAAAGAAAGAAATGTGGACGGCGTCGTGGTGGCGAAACCCGAGAGAGGTCTAAAGTTGGAGATGTTGAGGTTTGAAGTTGGAGATGGAGGCGAAATGGTGGTGGCGAGACTCGAGAGAGGTCTAAAGTTGGAGATGTGGAGTTCGAGATGAAACTTATAATTTTCACTAAAAATGCAAAAGCTTTTAATGGATGATGTGTCTTAAAGATTCTTCCTGAGTCGTTGTTGCCAAGCTTACACACGCTTGAGGTTTTCAAAAAAGTTGAGTCCGAAGAAGGTATAGAGAAGGTTTGAAATAGATAGGATCGTAAGAATAAGGGTGGATAGGAATGAGTTTCTCATACTGTGAGACATTGGTTTGGAGGAAGAGGTGTCATACGGGACGGGCCGGCCTAGCACTGGACGAACCCATCCCGTTTAAATGAGGCACGGCACGGCATGAGAATGAATATTAATGGGCCGTGCTCGACATGGGACGAAAACTTGGGCCGGGCCGGGATCGAATAATAGGTCCAATGGACCGGGCGGGCCCATGGCTCGACATGGGCAGGGCTTGGCCCGAGCCCGCATCAAGCACAACACGAGGCCAAGCCTTTTTCAAGCACGGCCTAAGCCCGGCCCACTTAACTTTTTTTTCTTCTCAAAATTTAAAATGCAATAATTTGACATCTAATGTCATTCTTTATATGTTTTTTTTAATCATAAACATATATTTGATGTCTTTCATTTTAGGAAAATTACTTGTGTCCTTAATTAATTTAACATATCAACTACAAATTAATTAAACAACATTGGACTTGATATCTAATTAATACATATGACACATACGCTTATCTTATAATCAAGGCAAGACATTTCTTCACATACAAAATAATAAGCAATTTAAAGATGTAAAGTGGAAGTGGACTTTGTGGAGTTGGACACTTTTTGCCATCCGCCCCTTTATATTGTTTGGATATTTGATTGATTTATGTTTTCAAGTAGTTCATCATTTCTTGCCTCTAATTATATTTTTAATGTTTATAATTTGAATTATCTAGTGGGCAAAAAAAGTCAAGTGAAAAAAACATTCAAATTGAATAGGTTAGTTCTTGGGCCCGATTATGACACGAGCACGAGCATAGGCACGACTCGTTTCAATATGGACATGGGCTTTGGGTCGGGCCGGGATCAATGATTTTACTAAACGGGCTAGCACGGCACGGCCCAATAAATTAAATGGGCCGGCCCGACACAACACAGAAATGTTAAAAGCATAAGTTTAAATGGGACGGGCTGGCCCGACATGGCCCGTTTGACACCACTAATTGGAGCTGCTCGATATGTACTTGGTAACTCGGCGGATAACCCGTTCTAAAGAAAGAAAGGCGGACGGCATCGTCAAGCCACAGTCGACAAGAGATAGTAGTACGACGACGGAGGCTAGGATCCGAGCCTTCAAGCCCTGCATTTCCGCGAAATGGTGGTGGTGAAACTCGAGAGAGGTCTAAAGTTGGAGATGTTGAGATTTGAAGTTGGAGATGGAGGCGAAATGGTGGTGGCGAGACTCGAGAGAGGTCTAAAGTTGGAGATGTGGAGTTCGAGATGGAACTTTTAATTTTCACTAAAAATGCAAAAGCTTTTAATGCATGATGTGTCTTAAAGATTCTTCCTGAGTCATTGTTGCCAAGTTTACACGTGCTTGAGGTTTTCCAAAAAGTTGAGTCTGAAGAAGGTATAGAGAAGGGTTGAAATAGATAGGATCCTAATAATAAGGGTAGATAGGAATGAGTTTCTTATACTGTGAGACATTGGTTTGGATGTAGAGGTGTCAAACAGGACGGGCCGGCCCAACACTGCACGAACCCATCCCGTTTAAATGAGGCACGGCACGGCACGATAACGAATATTAATGGGCCGTGCTCGACACGGCACGAAAACTTGGGCCGGGCTGGGATCAAAAAATAGGTCTGAAGTTGGAGATGGGACGAACACGAGCATAGGCATGGCACGAGTCTGGCCCAGTCCGTTTCAATATGGACATGGGCTTTGGGCCGGGCCGGGATAAATGATTTTACTAAGTGGGCTAGCACGGCACGGCCCAATAAATGAAATAGGCCGGCACGAAACGGCACAGAAATGTTAAAAGCACAAGTTTAAATGGGACGGGTTGGCCCGACACGGCCCGTTTGACACCACTACTTGGAGCTGCTCGATCTGTACTCGGTGATTGGGCGGATAAACCCGTTCTAAAGAAAGAAAGGTGGACAGCATCGTCAAGCCACAGTCGACAAGAGACAGCAACATGGCGACAGAGGCCAAGATCCGAGCCTTCAAGCCTTGCATTTCCGCGAAATAGTGGTGGCGAGACTCGAGAGAGGTCTGAAGTAGGAGATGGAGTAGAGATGGTGGTGGCGACACTCGAGAGAGGTCTGAAGTTGGAGATGGAGGCGAAATGGTGGTGGCGAGACTCGATAGAGGTCTACAGTTGGAGATGTCAAGTTCGAGATGAAACTTTTAATTTTCACTAAAAATGCAAAAGCTTTTAATGCATGATGTGTCTTAAAGATTCTTCCTGAGTCGTTGTTGCCAAGCTTAAACGTGCTTGAGGTTTTCAAAAAAGTTGAGCCCGAATAAGGTATAGAGAAGGGTTGAAATAGATGAGATCGTAAGAATAAGGGTGGATAGGAATGAGTTTCTCATACTGTGAGACATTAGTTTGGAGGTAGAGGTTTCAAACGAGACGTGCCGACTTAGCACTGCACGAACCCATCCCGTTTAAATGAGGCACGACACAACACGAGAAAGAACATTAAGGGTCCGTGCTCGACACAGGACGAAAACTTGGGCCGCTCCGGGATCAAAAAATAGGTCCAATGGACCAGGCCGGCCCATGGCCCGACATGGGCAGGGCTTGGCCCGAGCCCGCATCAAGCACGACATGAGCCCAAGCCTGCTTCAGGCACGGCCCAAGTCTGGCCCACTTAACTTTTTTTTCTTCTCAAACTTCAAAATGCAATAATTTGACATCTAATGTCATTCTTTATATGTTTTGTTAGTACAAAATCTAGCCAAACACTCCTAAGCTGATCCAACACAAAGGGAGGAGAGTCCCACATTGACAAAACACAAAAAGAGGGGACTCTCCCTCACTTCTAAAAGGAAACCCATCTCCTTCAAGAAAAGAGAGAGTTAGGCAGGCTACTAGGGCACCATATGGCTCATAAGGGCCTCATGGGCTTACTCCTAAGCCCATTTACAAGCCCACGGATCATTTGCCTTCAGCCAGATCCTCAGCCTTCGGCCCTCTACCTTTGGCCCTCCGCCTTCGGCCATCAGCCTCCGGCATTCTTCCTCCTCTTCTTGGGTCTAACCCTATGTGCAATGTATACAATCTTTATCATAATGAGAACATACTTCTCTGTGGACGTAGCCCATTCTTCGGGTGAGCCACGTACATTTGTCTTATGTATGCATGCCTATGTATTTACCGAATGCTCTCACATACTGAGGGTCCTCACCTTCATCATCCTCCTCCTCATCTTTAATTTGGTCTAATTACTATTGTCTAGTTTTTACCTCCAACAGATTGGCGCCATCTATGGGAAACGACACAAAGGGCTATGTCGTTCTCCTTCTCCAGTGCCCTCAGCACCCTACAACAAGTGCCTCTCGGAATCGGCACCCTTCCATCATTCGGCGCGTGTAATGGCATGAGTCTGGCCCGAGCCGTTTCAATATGGACATGGGCTTTGGGCCGGGCCGGGATAAATGATTTTACTAAATGGGCTAGCACGGCACGGTCCAATAAATTAAATGGGCAGCACGACACGACATGTAAATGTTAAAAGCAAAAGTTTAAATGGGACGGGTTGGCCCGGCACTGCCCGTTTGACACCACTACTTGGAGCTGCTCCATCTGTACTCGGTGACTCGGTGGATAAACCCGTTCTAAAGAAAGAATGGTGGACAGCGTCATCAAGCCATAGTCGACAAGAGACAGCAGCACGGCGACGGAGGCCAGGATCCGAGCCTTCAAGCCCTGCATTTCCGCGAAATGGTGGTGGTGAGACTCGAGAGAGGTCTAAAGTAGGAGATGGAGGCAAAATGGTGGTGGCGACACTCGAGAGAGGTCTGAAGTTGGAGATGGAGGCGATATGGTGGTGGCGAGACTCGATAGAGGTCTACAGTTAGAGATGTCAAGTTCGAGATGGAACTTTTAATTTTCACTAAAAATGCAAAAGCTTTTAATGCATGATTCTTAAAGATTCTTCCTGAGTCGTTGTTGCCAAGCTTAAACGTGCTTGAGGTTTTCAAAAAGTTGAGTCCGAAGAAGGTATAGAGAAGGGTTGAAATAGATCGGATCATAAGAATAAGGGTGGATAGGAATGAGTTTCTCATATTCCGAGACATTGGTTTGGAGGTAGAGGTGTCAAACGGGACGGGCTAGCTCAGTACTGCACGAGCCCATTCCGTTTAAATGAGGCACGGCACGACACAAGAAAGAACATTAATGGACCGTGCTCGACACGGCACGAAAACTTGGGCCTAGCCGGGATCGAAAAATAGGTCCAATGGATCGGGCCAGCCCATGGCCCGACATGGGCAGGGCTTGGCCCGAGCCCGCATCAAGCACGACATGAGCCCATGCCTGCTTCAAGGACGGCCCAAGTCTGGCCCACTTAACTTTTTTTTCTTCTCAAAATTCAAAATGCAATAATTTGACATCTAATGTCATTCTTTATATGTTTTGTTAGTACAATATCTGGCCAAACACTCCTAAGCTAATCCAACACAAAGGGAGGAGAGTCCCACATCGACAAAACACAAAAAGAGGGGACACCCCCTCACTTATAAAAGGAGACTCATCTCCTTCAAGAAAGGGGAGAGTTAAACAGGCTACTAGGGCACCATATAGCTCATAAGGGCCTCATGGGCTTACTCCTAAGCCCATTTACAAGCCCACGGATCATTTGCCTTCAACCAGATCCTCAGCCTTCGGCCCTCTGCCTTCTGCCCTCCGCCTTCGGCCATCAGCCTTCCGCCTTCCGCCTTCGGCCCTCAGCTTTCGGCCATCAGCCTTCGGCCATCAACCTCCGGCATTCTTCCACCTCTCCTTGGGTCTAACCCTATGTGTAATGTATATAGCCTTTATCATAATGAGAACATACTTCTCCATGGACGTAGCCCATTATTCGGGTGAACCACATACATTTGTCTTATGTATGCAAGCCTATGTATTTACCGAATGCTCTCACATACCGAGGGTCCTCACCTTCATCATCCTCCTCCTCATCTTTAAGTTGGTCTAATTACTACTCTCTAGTTTTTACCTCCAACATGTTTTTTTTTTAATCATAAACATATATTTGATGTCTTTCATTTTAAGAAAATTACTTGGGTCCTTAATTAATTAAACATATGAACTACAAATTAATTAAACAACATTGGACTTGATATCTAATTAATACATATGACACATACGCTTATCTTATAATCAAAGCAAGACATTTCTTCACATATAAAATAATAAGCTATTTAAAGATGAAAAGTTGAAGTGGACTTTGTGGAGTTGGACACTTTTTGCCCTTTGCCCCTTTATATTGTTTGGATATTTGATTGATTAATGTTTTCAAGTAGTTCATCATTTCTTGCCTCTAATTATATTTTTAATGTTTATAATTTGAATTGTCTAGTGAGCAAAAAAATTCAAGTGAAAAAAAATTCAAATTGAATAGGTTAGTTCTTGGGCCAGATTATGGCACGAGCACAAGCATAGGCATGGCACGAGTCTGGCCCGAGCCGTTTCAATATGGACATGGGTTTTGGGCCGGGCCGGGATCAATGATTTTACTAAATGGGCTAGCACGGCATGGCCTAATAAATTAAATGGGCTGGCACGACACGGCACAGAAATGTTAAAAGCACAAGTTTAAATGGGACGGGCTGGCCCGGCACGGCCCGTTTGACACCACTACTTGGAGCTGCTTGATCTGTACTCGGTGACTCGGCGGATAAACCCGTTCTAAAGAAAGAAAGGTGGACAGTGTCTTCAAGCCACAGTCGACAGGAGACAGCAACACGGTGATGGAGGCTAGGATTTGAGCCTTCAAGCCCTGCATTTCCGCGAAATGGTGGTGGCGAGACTCGAGAGAGGTCTGAAGTAGGAGATGGAGGCGAAATGGTGGTGGCGAGACTCGAGAGAGGTCTAAAGTTGGAGATGTCAAGTTCGAGATGGAACTTTTAATTTTCACTAAAAATGCAAAAGCTTTTAATGCATGAGGTGTTTTAAAGATTCTTCCTGAGTCGTTGTTGCCAAGTTTACATGTGCTTGAGGTTTTCAAAAAAGTTGAGTCCGAAGAAGGTATAGAGAAAGGTTGAAACAGATGGGATCATAAGAATAAGGGTGGATGGGAATGAGTTTCTCATACTGTAAGACATTGGTTTGGAGGTAGAGCTGTCAAACGGGGCCGGCCCAGCACAGCATGAGCCCATCCCGTTTAAATGAGGTACGGCACAACACGAGCACGAATATTAATGGGCCGTGCTCGGCACGGTACTAAAACTTGGGCCAAGCCGGGATAAAAAAATAAGTCTAATGGATTAGGCCAGCCCATAGCCTGACATGGGCCAGGCTTGGCCTGAGCCCGCTTCAACCACGGCACGAGCCCAAGCCCGGCCCACTTAACTTTTTTTTTCTTCTCAAAATTCAAAATGCAATAATTTGACATCTAATGTCATTGTTTATATGTTTTTTTTAAAATCATAAACCTATATTTGATGTCTTTCATTTTAGGAAAATTACTTAGGTCCTTAATTAATTAAACATATCAACTACAAATTAATTAAACAACATTGGACTTGATATCTAATCAATACATGTGACACATACGCTTCTCTTATAATCAAAGTAAGACATTTCTTCACATATAAAATAATATGTTGTTTAAAGATGAAAAGTTGAAGTGGACTTTGTGGAGTTGGACACTTTTTGCCTTTCGTCATTTTATATTGTTTGGATGTTTGATTGATTAATGTTTTCAAGTAGTTCATCATTTCTTGCCTCTAATTATATTTTTAATGTTTATAATTTGAATTATCTAGTGGGCAAAAAAAAATCAAGTGAAAAAAATTCAAATTGAATAGGTTAGTTCTTGGGCCCGATTATGGCACGAGCACAAGCACGAGCACGAGTACGAGCACGGCACGAGTCTGGCCTGGCTCGTTTCAATATGGACATGGGCTTCGGGCCGGGCTGGGATCAATGATTTTACTAAATGGGCTAGCATGGGACGACCTGATAAATTAAATGGCCCGGCACAGCATGGCACGAAAATGTTAAAAGCACGAGTTTAAATGAGACGGGTCGGCCCGGCATGGCCCGTTTGATACCACTAATCATGAGGTGACATTGTTGAGTGTTCCCAAACAATAATAACTTAAAATCACTTAAAGTGATGGAGGAGCACCTCCCACGTAAGTGATTTTGACATATCCATAATCACTCCCAAATGAGCCATAATGCTTCAAAATGCTCCAACAAAACCTATTTTAAAAGAAAAAGGATCACGGACATGTTTCCTTACAAGGCATGCGAACTACTAAAAATCTTATATGAAACTTATTTTTCCTCAACAGGTACCAGTATTCTCATCGCCATAAAAAACACAGTGGATCCAAAAACCCAACTTGGGTACAAGGCGAATCTTGACACTGAATTTGTAAAGTCATATAATTTCTCGTATGCCATTGTTGTGGTTGGAGAACATCCATATGCCGAGACATATGGTTATAGCTTAAATTTGACAATCCCTGACCCTGGCCCGACCACTCTCTGGCCGTCCTGTCTTAAGAAAGTGAATGGTTGAATATTGTGTTGTATTCTCAACGTCAAATAGTACAATACATATATACAACAATAGCCTTCTATCAACCCTGCTGTTAAGGCTGTGAAGACGTGATCCAATATTAGTGGGATTTGACCTACACTAATTTGGGCAAGTAAAGATATTACAATATTTACAAAGATATTTCCTAATACTCCCCCTCAAGTTGGAGAGTGAATATCATGAAGTCCCAACTTGTCGCGCAATGTCACAAATTGATCATTCCCTAAGGCCTTCGTAAAAATATCTGCCAATTGGAAGTGTGTAGGTACATACGAAGGACTAATTATTCCAGCTTGTAGTTTTTCTCGAACTATGTGACAATCAATTTCGATGTGCTTTGTACGCTCATGGAAAACAGGATTAGCGGCAATATACAAAGCTGACTGATTATCACAAAACAATGGTGCAGGAGCTATCTGTGGGACTTTTAAATCCTGTAGTATAAAGCGTAACCAAGTCAACTCCAAACATGTGTTGGCCATAGCTCGATATTCAGCTTCTGCTGATGATCTTGAAACATTGGTTTGTTTCTTGGATTTCCATGAGATGAGTGAATTTCCAAGAAAAACACAGTATCCTGTAACTGATCTCCTTGTCGCACGACAACCTCCCCAGTCTGAATCACAAAAAGCTTTTAATGTAAGATTGTTGGTGGCAGAAAATAACAAACCCTGACCTGGAGTCCCCTTGAGGTATTTAAGGACCCGTATGGCGGCATCCCAATGAGGTCTGCGAGGCTGATGCATGAATTGACTTAGTGTTCGAACAGGATAGACTATATCAGGCCTTGTGACAGTAAGGTAGATCAATCGGCCAACCAGTCTCCTGTATTTGGTTGGATCATTCAGTAATTCTCCATCTGTGGGAGTGAGTTTCAAATTCTGTTCCATTGGGAACTTGTCTGGGCGTGCGCCTAGAAGTCCTGAATCCTGCAAAATATCAAGTGCGTACTTTCTTTGAGACATGAAAATACCTTTCTTGGAACGAGAGAATTCAATGCCCAGAAAATATTTCAAATCTCCAAGATCTTTGATGCGGAAGCGTTTGAGAAGGAACTTTTTGAGACGTTCCATTTCTTGAAGATTATTTCCTGTGAGAAGTATGTCATCAACATAGATAAGAACTGCAGTAAATGAAGTGCCTTCAGCCTTGGTAAAAAGAGAATAATCAGCTTTAGACTGTTGATAACCGGCCTTTTGAATGGTATCTGAAAAGGTGGAAAACCAGTTTCTGGAAGCCTGTTTGAGACCATAGAGAGATTTGTTGAGCCGACATACAACGTTCTCCCCCTGTCGGCGAAGACCAGGAGGAGGCTCCATGTACACCACCTCATGTAAATCGCCATGGAGAAAAGCATTCTGAACGTCTAATTGGTGGAGGAACCAATGGCGTGCAGCAGCAACAGTAAGGAGACAGCGGAGGGTAGTGAGTTTGGCTGTAGGGGAGAAAGTCTCCTGATAATCAATGCCCTCAATTTGCGTGTAGCCTTTAGCAACGAGCCGAGCCTTGTAGCGCTCAATGGTGCCGTCGGACTTGTATTTGATTTTGTAGACCCATTTGCAGCCGATCGGTTTATGACCAACAGGCAGTGGAACCAAACTCCAAGTGTTATTGTGCTGTA
>NC_024133.1:574165-633035 GCF_000346735.1 Prunus mume | reverse complement strand
GCTGGTGGTTGGTTGGTTGGGGGGTTGGGCGGATGGGCTGGTGGGTTGGGCGGATCGATGGGTGGGGTCCAGCTGTTAAGAAAATCAGAGGAAAGGTAGGGCTGGGGAGTATATGGGGAAAGTGAGGCCGAAAATTGAGAGAAAGGGAAGGTATTTTCACAGAATCGGACATCACGGCTTACAAAGAATTTGTTTGTCTCCAAATTGTAGAGTTTGTAACCTTTTTGGCCAGTAGGATATCCAACAAAAACACAACGTATGGCACGGGGATCAAATTTATGAATAAGATGGACAACAGTTGCATAACAGAGACAACCAAAGACTTTCAAGTGGTTGAGTGATGGGGGACGGTTGTATAACAATTCAAAAGGTGATTTATTGGAAAGTAATGGTGAAGGTAATCGGTTAATAAGATAGACAGCGGTCAAGACACATTCACCCCAGAAAATAATGGGTAAGTGAGACTGAAAAAGTAATGCACGTGCGACAGTGAGAATGTGGCGATGCTTGCGTTCGACGACTCCATTTTGTTGTGGAGTGTAAACACAAGTGCGCTGATATTCAATGCCATTATTTTGAAAAAAATCCCTCATGGAGAAAAATTCAGACCCGTTGTCTACCCGAATGGTTTTAATGTTGGCATGGAATTGAGAGTGGGCAAAAGCAACAAAAGATTTGAGAAGGTTTTGGGTTTCAGATTTATGATGCATCAAAAATATCCATGTGCACCTAGTAAAGTCATCCACAATGGTAAGGAAAAAACGTGCACCTGAATGTGTGGTAACTTTGTGCGGACCCCAAATATCACAATGTAACAAATCAAAAGGAGCTTTAGTTGATATTGAACTTAGAGGAAATGGAAGTCTTGTTTGTTTGGCCATGGGACAAACACTACAATTATTATCAAAAGAAATGGTATTGGAAGGCAATAATGAAGAAGCTAATCGAAGACGAGCAGGGGACGGGTGTCCAAGTCGCATGTGCCATAAATCAGATGAGAGTGAAACTTGATATGAGACAGGTGTCTTTTGCAACGGAGACATGTAATAGAGACCACCACGTTGTTTACCCGAGCCAATCATCTTCCTCGTAGCCAAATCCTGCAAGACACAGAAGGTAGGAAACAAAATGGCACAACAGTTTAGAGAAGTAGTGAGTTTGCTGGCAGACATAAGATTTAAGCGAAAAGATGGAACACACAAAACTTTGTCTAATGTGATATTTGAATTGAATGGTATAGTGCCAGTGGAAGTGATTGGGGCATGAGAACCAGTAGGTAAATTAACAATGGGCATTTGTGATGATTCAGTTTTGGTGAAAAGTGTGGGGTCATGAGTGATGTGATCAGTAGCTCCGCTATCTAAAATCCAAGGTTTAGTGAACACAGAATTTATGGAGGGAATGGAAAAAGGAGCCAGACCTGCAGCATTTGCATAAGCATTGCTATTACCAGAGGAATGAGTTGAACTCATCATAGAAACGGCATGTGCTAGTTGTTGGAGTTGCTCTGCAGAAAGCCCATGTAAAGGGTTGGATTGAGAGGCTGGCTGGGTTGTTGCATTGAAACCATATGACTGGGCCTCATGCGCTGGAGCTGTGTCTGCTGCGTGGGCAGTAGAAAAAGACCCACGCGAAATGTGCCCTTTAGACCCTTGACGTTGTTGCTTAGATTGATTGTGCTTACTGCCTTGAATTCTTGTGTCATTGGGAACCCATGTCCCATTTTTAAATTTACATCTATCCTCAGTGTGGCCTCTCCTATCACAATACTTGCAATGGAATTTGAGGGTCCGACATTCTTCAATTGTATGACCGTTTCTATCACAGTGCTCACAGTGTTTGTTCATCGAATTATTCGACATATTGTTTGATCGGCTGTGAATCGCAGCAGCAATGGAAAAATTCTCTGTTGGTCCTGATGTTATTTGTCGCTGTGTTTCGTCTTGAACGACGAGTGAATAGGCTTGGCGGACATTAGGCAATGGCGACATCATGAGGATATTGCCGCGAACACCGTTGTAGGTGTCGTTGAGGCCCATAAGGAATTGCATCATCCGATCTTATTCCTTTTGTGTATTGTGTGCTTTCATCTCGTTACATATGAGAGGTGTTTGATATGTTTCTAAGTCGTCCCAGAGATCCTTGAGTTTCTTGTAATAGTCTGAAACCGTCATGGTGCCTTGTGAGAGAGAGGCGATGGATTTCTGTATCTGATATATGGTTGGTGCATTCTTTTGTGAGAATTGATCTTTGAAATCTTGCCACACTTGATAGACAGTCTTGGCATGAACAACTGCTTTGGCCAGATCGGGTTCCACCGAGTGTGCAAGCCATGATAAAATCATACTATTGCATTGATTCCAGAGAGCATATTCAGCTGGTTGTTCAGTTTCTGAAGGAGGTTGAACGGATCCGTTGACAAAGCCAACTTTGTTCTTGGCCGTAAGAGCATGGAGCATGGATTTACTCCAAGATGGGTAATTGGTGCCGTTCAACTTTATGGGAACGAGCATGAGACCGGGGTGATCTGATTGATGAACAAAATATGGATGTGATGAATCCATACCAGGATTTTTGGTGTTGGTGCTTGAATTTTTGGAATTATTGTTTCTGGTTTCTGGTGGTGTTTGATCTGACATGGTGTTTGAAGGTGGCTAGGAAGTAGAAAGGGTCAAGTACCAGGATGAAGCTCTGATACCATCTTAAGAAAGTGAATGGTTGAATATTGTGTTGTATTCTCAACGTCAAATAGTACAATACATATATACAACAATAGCCTTCTATCAACCCTGCTGTTAAGGCTGTGAAGACGTGATCCAATATTAGTGGGATTTGACCTACACTAATTTGGGCAAGTAAAGATATTACAATATTTACAAAGATATTTCCTAATATCCTGTTGTGATCCAGCCCTATGTCACTTCGATTGATGTACTTGTTGCAGCTTCGCTTCCGGGAACTGAAGGCCAAGGAGTAGCTGATGTTTTATTTGGTGACTATGGTTTCACCGGCAAGCTTTCTCGCACTTGGTTTAAAACTGTTGATCAGCTACCTATGAATGTTGGAGATGCGCATTATGACCCTCTCTTCCCCTTTGGATTTGGCCTCACTACAACACCGACCAATGCCAACTAGGAAATCAGTTAGCTACTCATATTTCCTTATTAAGCCTGACATTTTAGCTACTCTTGAATAAGGATCCGGCTCATCTAACTTTGGACGAAACAGATTATTTATCTAAATAATAAAGATTATAGTCTAAAGGCACAATAAATCACCAAAAGAATAACATTTACAGTTTTCTGGCATCATTTTCAACATTACTAATTTCATGGCACATCTTTCTGTTTCCTTTATTTTTACCAATCTGTATTGATTAAAACAACAACTTCCATTGGTACTTTATTTATCCTTCCGTGTATTCAAGGTCCTCAGCCTCATCCAGCTTCTCCTCCTAGCCTTCATCCGAGCGTGCATTAAGTTCTGCCCTTATAGCCTTTTCAAAAAATAAACAAACAAACAAAATTAAACATTCTTGCACCTCATATGGGAGTGCTTCTATATCAAGCACTTTTGCTAGAAGTGCTTCGCGGAAGAGAGCTTTTTATAATGCAGAAACACTTATAAGAGCACTTCCAGCAGTTTGCCCGTTGCCATGGCAAGGGGGGAGCTAGGGCAGCTACTATTCACTTGAATAGTGGCTGCCCTTACAAAAAGCAATGTGTGTTTCCAGCAGTTGCCCTTTGCTATGGCAAATACTATTCATTTTTTTGTTTTTTTCACAACTTGTTTTACCTAAACAATTAATTTGGATAATATTTTCGGAAAAGATTTTTGGGTTCCTACGTGTCAATACTATTCATATCTCATAATCAGATAAAATTTTGGTGTTAAAAGTGAAGAATATTGGTTGGTATTTATAGAAAAAAAAAAATAGTAATTTTTTGGTTTTTTTTTTAAAAAAAATTTCTACTTTTTTTCTTTCTTTTTATTGCAGAAAAATTGGCTGCTGTTGGATTGGAGGAAAAAATCAGATCGAAGAGCCTAGACGCTGACACGTGGAAGCTAGCCGTTGGCAACTACTGTAGTGCAAGTGTGCAATTTTTTTTTAAGCATTGCACGCGCCAATGTTAACAAAAATTCAAACAGCAAGTGCTGACGCCAGGCTGGCATCAACGATGACATCACCCAGCCCTCAGGCTCACGCTCGGGTTAAACTCCACCTCGAGCCCTGTCGAATGTTGTTAGAAGTGCGTTCGGTTATCAAAAACCCCTTTTTTGGAAGCGTTAAAAACGATCATTTGATTAATAAGCATCCTTTAGCACTTGGTTCCTTATTCTAATAAGCATGACATACATATATTCCGCTTGCACCTCATTCAAATCTAGTATGACACCCACATGCAGATGTATGCGTTACTTGCACCACCCATGCGAATCCGTTGCCAAACATCTCAATGCAAGTCAAGTAATTGGCAATCTACAAATGATTAATTCAGGTAGAGATCCCAAATATAAAAAAAGGCACCAAATACTTGAAAGAACAAATGATACCACTATATACATATACATAAGGAGTATAGAGAGGCCTTTACCTATTACGCGTGATAATATAGTGGTGAATTCATGGAAAAAACAAACAAACGAACAAATCAGACACATGGCAACAACAAAATAAGAACATTCTTCATCTGCTAAAGCTCTGTTTCACGTATTAATCATTTGTATGCGCCTGCAACAGGCCTATACTACTTAAACACCAAACAGGAAAAGAAAAGAAATTCAAAATAAAGAGGGAGAGAGGGAGTATAAAGAACATGTCGTGTTAAAGATAATGATAGGACCAATCGGAATGAGAATGAGAAACCATGTGATGTATTAAGCAAACTGCAACATTAAAGCACAGTGGAAATAAGTTTAGACAGATGATCGAGGCCAAGTAAGACACCCTCCATTCAATTACATTGAAATATTGGTATAAGAGTTTTGGTTTCACTAGTTTAAAAAAATTGTGGAAAAAATAGTTGAATATGTATCAGTTATGATGGCTCACTCCTTATGTCTCTCTTCTCTTCAAGGAATCTAGGCATCCATTCCAAAATCAATTGCCAATGGAAAAGTAGCTCAACCCCTTTATAAGCCACTATGCAAGATCTCACATTTTTTATGTGAGATCTCTCTCAATACGCAACTGCACATGTTGAGTTACTTAAACCTTAACAATGGACAATTCATAATGGGTGATGTGAGAGTATGCTTGACCGTTAGACACATCATGTGAATAGTATGCTCTAATACCATGAAGGCATCTAGGCATCCATCCCAAAACCCATACGCAATGGAAAGAATAACCCAAATGCTTATAAGCCACTATGCAAGACCTCACATTTTCTAAGTGAGATATTTCTCTCAACACTCAGTGGGTATCATCAAAACGATGCAAAATTAAAATTGTTTTCAAAACCTAAAATAGAAATGAAGCAAATTCACATTATATAATTTTCATTTCACCACAATATCAATTAGATACCTTTTTATGAGCCAAACACATGGACAATATATACTTATATTGGGTGACAGCAGCACGTGTGGCCACTCGGCCTAACAAATGTAGGTGAGCATGCTCTTATTCTATAAAAGAATCTAGGCATCCATATCAAAATCAACTGGCAAAGGTCAAGACCCTTATAAGAACTTACTCATATAAACATAACGAGGAAATAATTAAGATTGCTAAAGCACACTATACAACTTTAATAATAAAAAAAGATAGTCAATTTGTAATAAGAAAAATGAAGGAAAAGAAATTGGAATTTCTGAAGCACAGCTAGCTTTTTTATGGAGTGATTCTTAGGGTTTAAGCATTGTGTCAAATAATTGAAAATACCAATTACGTTCAACCAATTCAGGATCTAGTTTATCCTTAGACAATAAATCAACTACCCATTTCATGGTTGAATCATCCGCAGAGAAACCCCTCTCTACCATTTCTTGAACAAGTCCGATTGCCCTTGATGTCTCTTTATTATTGATACACCCTCGGATAATTGTGTTGTAGGTGCAACCATTTGGACAACAACCCCTCTCCTTCATTAGTGTAAGTAAGTTTTCTGCTTCACTTATTCGGCCCTTGCTACAAAGTCCACTAATTGTGTTTGCCAAGACCGATAAGCAACGGCCCATTTGGCCCATTTGGCCCGATGACATTAGGAACAATTGGCAACAGCTCCATTTGCTTACACAAAGAGATTGCAGCAGAATAATGTTTCAATTTCGCAACTTGACCCAATAATGGATTGAAATCGACAATTGAAGGCAGAGGACATGTTTGAAGCATCGAATTGAACATATTCAACGCGTCCTCAAGATTAGTTATTTCGGGTGAGTTTGAGTTTCTGTCAAACTGCCAAGCGTTGCATCTGTTTTTATATTTCCTTCCCAACCATCTTTGAACGTTGGCTGGCTCAGACAGACTTGGAGACAGTGCAGATGATCATGATGATTATGATGCGGAGATCAGCTTCTTCTTATTGCAATCGACGACGCAGAGGTAATCTTTGTCTGCAACTGCAATCTAGGTCTAGGGTTTTTTTCTCCAACAATAATTACTTGGCTTTATTTCATGGTTCTTCTCAGTCCTCAAACCCTAGCAAATCTAAATCTAGAGACCCCCAACACCCATTTGATGTCACTAATCTCGAGGAGGCATCAAATATGTTCAAAAAGATGCTTAAACAGCGTCCTCGACCTTCTATTGTCCGCTTCACTCAATTATTGGGTCAAGTTGCAAAATTAGAGCATTATTCGGTAGCCATATCTTGGTATAAGCAAATTACTCTGTTGGGAATGGGACTTGTTCCTGATGCCTTTACTTTAAACATTATCGTGAATTGTTTTTGTCGTTCAAACCAAATGGGCGGCAGTTTTTCAGTCTTGGCACTGTTCTTTAAATTGGGGCTTCAACCAGATGTCACCACCCTCAACATTTTGATAAGGGGCCTTGGCCATGATAATAGAGTTGATGAAGCCGCTTCACTTGTCCACAAAATGGCAGCCTTTGGAGAAGGATGTAAGCCCAATGTTATTACTTTTGGTACGTTAATAGCTGCCTCATGCAAACAAGGTCAAAATGACAGGGCTATTCAAATGCTTCGGATGATGGAAAAAAATGACTGTAAACCTAATGTAGTTGTCTACAGCACAATAATTGACAGCCTTTGTAAGGACAAGCTTGTTGATGAGGCATTCAAGCTCTTCTCAGAAATGAAAAGTAAGGGTATTCCACCAAACATCGTCACCTATACATCTTTGTTTCAGGGTTTATGCAGATTAGGTCAGTGGAAGGAAGCGTCACGATTCTTCAAAGAGATGAACAGTAACGGTATCTCTCCAAACGTTCAAACCTTCAGTGCCCTTGTTGACTGTTTGTGTAAGGAGGGCAAGTTGAAGGAAGCTAATCAAGTAATTGATATTATGACTGCTAGAGGTATGGAACCTAATACTGTTACTTACAATTCGCTCATGGAGGGTTATTGCTTGCAAGGAGATATGGATAAAGCAAAACGCATTTTTGATCTAATGCTTAAGAAGGGCTCTATTGTTGATGTTTTTAGTTATAGTATACTGATAAACGGATATTGCAATGAAAGAAGAATGAAGAAAGCAATGTTATTGTTTGAGGAAATGACTCGTAAGGGAATGGTTCCAGATACTGTTACTTATACAACACTTATTGGCGGCTTTTGCAAAGAGGGAAGAATAGATGATGCGCAAAACATGTTCTCAAAAATGAAAGTTGGTGGTCCACTTCCAAATATTCATACTTATAGTGTTTTACTGGATGGACTGTGTAGAAACCGCCAGATTGATATGGCTTTGAAATTGTTTGGAGAGTTGGAAGGGAGTAGCTTGGATTTTGGGATCAGTCTCTACAATATTCTTATCAATGGTTTATGCACAGCAAGAAGAATTGAATGTGCAAGGGATCTCTTTCGCAGTTTCCCTTCAAAAGGACTTCAACCGGATGTCAAGACCTATACAATACTGATAATTGCTCTTTCTACTAAGGGCCTATTTAGTGAAGCAGAAGCATTGCTTAGAGGAATGGAAGAGAAAGGCTGTTCCCCAGATACCGTTACCTACAACACAATCATCCAGGGATTTCTCCGTAATGATGAGCTATCAAGGGCACAAGAACTTATTCAAGAAATGATGACCAAGGGTTTCTGTGCAGATGATTCAACAGCAAAAATGATAACTGACTTAATTACTGAGGGCAAACTATATCCTGCTTTTCATCCAGTGGAAAAAAAAATCTGAGTGAATTTAATTTGCATCTTGAAATGAACAAAAAATTTGTAGAGATGCGGAAATTCTAGTATTTTTAGTGTGAAAACTAGTTTAAGTATTTCTTACGGGATGTGTTTTCATTTAGAAGCAGTCATGTGTTGTGAGTTTCTTGTTTTATAAATTTTCAAAACTGGTGTTTAGAACTGCAAAATTCTTCATCATATATCTTGCCTTCTAATATACATTCTGTATCAGGGAACTGGAATGAGGCTTGCTCTTTGAGGAAGAGAAATAAAAGAAAAAGGTGTGGCAAAGGTTCACGGATGTAGTTGGATTGTAGTGGGACAGAGAACAAATTTATTTGTTGCAGGGGAAAAGTCTCATCCAAATGCTATGAAATCATGGCAACTTTAAAGTATTGGACAGCAATAATGAAAGAAGAGGGCTATGTTGGTGACACAGATTCTTTCTTGCATGAATAAGAGTGAGAGAAGCCCCTGTGGTATTGACTATTGATGCCAAGTGCATATGGTTATTACTACGCGTACTACATCCCAAGGCCTCTCTCAGCAAGATTACAAAGTAAACCAGAATTACTACCCCATCAGTATTCTGCAACTTTGCTCTGCACTTCCTTATGTAATCTCTCTCTCTCTCTCTCTCTCTCTCTCTATATATATATATCCCTTTTGAGGATTTTATAATTAGAATTAGACTGCCTTCTTAACCAATAGTTGGGTTTGTGTGGTAAGGTATGCTGGGTTTGTTGATGTGGATATTTATGCCTGGAGGTGCTTTGTTTTACTACTTCGTTGAAGCAGAAACAGACACTGACAAAGAAGCCCTTCATTCTTTGTCTCAATAGTGGTGGGTTTCTTTGATCCTATTCACCAGATCTGGTGGTGAGGTTGCCTAATCAGCCAAATGTTGGGTTCAAGCAGTATGTTGATGTGGATGTGAAAGCTAGGAGGAGCAAGGAGCCTGGCAAGAAGCCCCTCACTCTTTGGCTCAATAGAGGTTAGTTGAATCCTGTGTTCCTGAACTTCCTGTTCAATTGATTTTTTTTCAATTTGATACTTGGAAACTCAGCCTTTTTTGGTTTTCCTGAGAGAATGAGTTGGACTCTGTTGCATAATTGATTGATGTATTTTTTTTATTTTCTTGTAATTTCTACTAGTGAATTCTTCAAATTATATAAAAAAGGCTGTGCATCAAAGCTTTTAATAATCCTTGTCTTCAGTTGGACTCTTGTTCAAATCTGCTGCATTTTTTAAAGGATTCTTTGCATCTTAATACTGCCAATTCCATTTGGTAACCTTTTCTAACTGTAACCATTGCAATTTCTTTGTGGTTTTAATTTCTTCCTTTTGCACACTTACTCTCTCCATGACCTGTCATCTGGAATCAGTTTTTACCATCTTTACTTTTTGTGTACAGGGCATTGCATACCGCGATTGGCTATTGCTACGTACCACAAGAGTATGAAAGAAAAAGGGGGACAAGTGTAGGAAAGAATATTTCAATGGCATTTGCAAAAACATTAATTTGAGCCCATTGAAGAACTTGTCTACATTCTTTGTTTCTTGTTGGACTTACATTTCATCAATAGCTCAGCGCTTGCTTTTGATACATATGCAATACAATATGGGAAGATATTCAGGCAGTTGATTATCACTTTTGTGTTTGAATTGAATCATATAAAATGAAACTGATGTTTCCATAAGCGGCCGAGGCAAATATAAACGCAGATGTTTTCAATCCATTCCATATATAGCAAGCATTTGATCATATATTGATTGTGCTGAAAAATGTACCTTCTGATGAAGATCCCTCCATTGAAGTTTCAATTGGTACAATAAAAGGGAGACTTTGGAAAAACACAAAGCAGAAATTTGTAAAACAAGCCAAAATAGACAAAATTGCCCTTATTTATTTTTGGATTTCCTAAGGAATCCTTTACATTTGCATGTTTTTGATTTGAAAGTTGAGAGGTTTTTCTATCTTTTTTGAAAAAGCTTTGGCTTTTTCCAAAAGTGAAAAAAATTTTTTGGCTAAAACCTAAATTTACTTAAAAGGGGATGGCTGCAAAACGTACATGGGTTTTTCCTTTGTGAAAAAAAAAACACGAATACGTAAAATTACAAAACAAAGAAACAAATTTAAAACTTAATTTGTTTTTTATTTAAAAAAAGATCTAATAAAAATTTCCAAATTATAAAACAAAGAAACAACTTTAGCAATTAAAGTATAGCTTAGTTGGTTGAGCTCTTCCATCTCCAGTCATGTGGGCAAAGATTCGAAACCCCATGAATTATGATGATTGGGATGGAATTACTGATTTTTATGAATTATGAATGGAAGTACCATGAATTATGATGTTGTAGCTTATAATGTTCTTTTTACCATAAAATACGAATGAAAATATCATCATTTAATTTTTCAGTGTTAAGTTCATCTACAAAAAATTTGGGAAATTTTATACCATGACCCCTTTGGCCCAATATTTCTGGATCTGCCACTGATGGTACATATAATTTCTGTTTTACTTTTGTGGGTTTGTGATGCATATCGTTTCTAATTTATTTGTATTGGTTTGTGATGCATAATCAAAGTAAACTGATCAGGTAGTTAGATTTATTTTTTCTTTTGGGTATATAGAATCGTTAAGAGTTCTTGATCAATAGAACTGCTTTCTTCTTGCTAGTACATCTGAGATTTGGTATCTCTAGAATTTCTTTATGCAAGCTAAGCTGACTTGCTCATCTCATATGCACTTGAAATTGGATTTGATTGCATATGCATAAGGAGTGCTCTAATAATGGTTAATAGAAGGTTGAAGGTTCACATGAAAACATCAGAAGGTCACATCTGTGTCGCAGCACTTCAGCATTAACAAGTATTTACAAGTTTACAAATCAAGTTTATGAACTATCCAATCACCGTGCCTGCCTTTCAGTGTTTTTAAGGTGCCATTGAGTGACTTTTCTGTTGTAGTGAACTGAGTGAAACCACATAGTCATGAGTCAATGCGCCTCAGACCTCCCTCCAAACCCTTACCCTCTTTCAACCAAAAGCACACCCAGCCTCTCAACGATTCCATCCAAATCAATCCTCCCAGCATCTCTTGCAAATCTGTATACAGCAATGTAAGCATATCAAAACCCATGAAATGCCTGAAAGGCTGCTGGCTCAAGCTTCAAGAACCTGCAAGGATAATACAGTGTATCCAAAATCCCAAGTTAGTCTACATGGAGAATCCTGACGCTGACTTTGCAAAGTGAAATGATTTCTCGTATGCCATTGTCGTAGTCGGAGAACATCCATATGCGGAGACATTTGGTGACAGCTTAAATTTGACAATCCCCGACCCTGGCCCGAGCACCATCACTAATGTTTGTGGTGCTGTGAAATGCGTTGTTATCGTCATCTCCGGCCATCCTATTGTGATTCAACCCTATGTTGCTTCGATTGATGCTCTGGTTGCAGCTTGGCTTCCATGAACTGAAGGCCAAGGAGTAGCTATTTTTTATTAGGTGACTGGTTTTACTAGCAAGCTTTCTCGCACTTGGTTCAAAACCGTTAATCAGCTCCCTATGAATGTTGGAGATGAGCATTATGATCCTCTCTTCCCATTTGGATTTGGCCTCACTACAACAACCACCAATGCCAATTAGGAAATCATTTAGCTACTCATATTTCCTTATTAAGCCTGACATTTTAGCTACTCTTCAATAAGGATCCGGCTCCTCTGTCTTTGGAAATGTGCAGTTCGGGAAACAGATTATTCATTCTAAATGATAAAGATTATGGTCTAGAGGCTTATAATTTATAAGTCCTCCTTGGAGACTATTCACATCTGAATGACATCAAGGAACTCATGCTAAATTTGCAAGTTAAATCAACTAAGGCATGTTTATAGAGAAGCAGACATGAACTTGGTGACATTGGTCGTGATAAGAGTAATACTTGTATCTGGCTTGCTATGATTTGATAAAAATTAAATGTATGATTGTAGAAATTTAGAGATCCTTAGAGGATGCTCTCTATAAGTTTGTTCGTCTATTAAAAAAAAAAAAACTAACTTCTCGTGCTCTCTATAACTCGGTTAGACTGAACGAAAACAAAAAATTGATTGAAAGTTTTTTATTTTATGTATATTAAAGAATATAGTGACAGTTTCTTCAAATTAATAGTGTTACATGCACTCATTATCATAGGATAATAAAAGTGCTAGAAACCACGTTTGTAAAACGAACCGCAAATTATTCATGTGATTTGCTGGAGTCCCAGAGGGGTCAGTTGTAATACACTACTTACAAATTACAAATTACTAGAGCTAAGCACCCTTGTTGCTATTCCACGGCTTGAGCACGGCCACCACAATGATTATAACAATGATGAGAAGGATAAGGATTGCAATGCACATCCATTTCCTGGAACTCTTCTGTAGCTTCTTCGCCTTCTGAAGAGCAGTATTCCCTTGCTGTACATGATCTACTGCACTCGATACCTGGAGAAAGAAATTAAAGACAAATTACGTTATCATTTGCCAAAGTATGATGCAAGAGTAGCAGTCGTCATTTTTCAAACTCATGTCTTCTTTTTCTGTTTAATAATTTTGAGAGATTCATGGGGACCTCATGCTTTGACATTCTGGTAAAATACCTGGGTTTCTATGTTGTCAAGTAAGTCCCCTTGTGCATCCACCAACACCGCCATATCCAGAAATATCTGTGCATAAGAGATGGTTTTTAACATATATTTCCAAATTTTATCAACTATTATGGGCAGAATGCAAATAGCAATGCAATTTCCTTTTCATTTTTTACACATCCAAGTATCTATGGACAATCGGGCATGCATCTCTTATATCATACTAGGGCGTGCCAAAAGCAATTTTATGGCATTAAAAGTGGACATACACTTAGTTCCAAGAGGAAGATGACGAGGCCCAGGCTCAGAACATTTTGAGACAAATACATTATCAAACTGATCCATTACATTTTTACAAAATACCATAAAGCAAGATTCAAAACTAACAAGACACCCATTGTAAATCCACAAGGTTCCCCTCAAGATACCATTTGATCGGAAAAGATTCCATTTAATTCTATGTCAAGCCCCTTTCAAGGCTGTTGGGCTATTTTCCAGGTCAGACGTGATCAAATTACGGCATTAAAAGTGGAACATAACATAACATGGTTTTATAAGCCACAAACCACAGGCTCAACACATCATGAGACAACCTCAGGATCAAACTGATCCTACACATTCTTACAGAACACCATGAAGCAAGATTCAACAGTTTGATTCTTTATAATCAACATGGCAAAGCGAACTTTAAAATTTAGACATCTGCATTATATAGCAACTTGATATTTTTATCAAATAGTAAGCATGATTGCACAAACTAATAAGATACCTGCTGTAAATCAAGAAGCTTTCTCTCAAGATCTCTAACCGCATCATGGCGCTCTTGAATCTCTGCCAGAGTGTCCATTATCTACAATTTGATACACGAATATTGAAATCAGATGTGATCAATCTTAACCATCATTGTTAGTGGCTCATGGTATCTCCCAAACGTATAATTTTCACTTTAACAAAAAGGAGAAGAAAAAAATGAGAAAAAGGAAAAAGAAAATACAAATTAGTAAATCTGATGATTCATTAGACCAAGCTAACAACTTCAGCAGATGAGATTGCAGTTTGGACTAAATTGTTTGATACGTCAAAAAAATAAAAATAAATTGCTTAAGTTCTCAAAATTTCCAATTTTGATAGTTAAACGTGCTCAATTAGGGGAAGAGAAGGTAACAATGAAAAAAGTGACAAACCTGGCCTCGTCCTTGTTCCTGGATTGCCTTCTGAAAAATTTGTTCACTGTCTCCTGTCTCAATTAATCTTTCAATTGTCTGTACATTGATAACTAATTAGAACACGACGTTTTACAATGGTGTAGATATACTGGAATTTTAACAGAGCAATAAGTTTCACCTCTTCATCAGCTCTTGTGCCCGTTACTGATAATCACAAAAAGCAAGAGAAATAAAAAATTTGTTAAGGTCACGAGAAATCTGGCGCATCAAGTTTCAGAAGTAATAGCCACATATGAGTGACAAGTGAAAGGTTCAAACCTGTAAAAACTCGCCTCTCGACAACATCCCGATACTCTTGATGGATGGTTTCTCTTAGAGTCTACATATTTTAAATAAATAAAAAATTGAGAGAATATAATAGAAGATGAAAGAAACAAGATTAAAACACTAATCTTATGAGAAAATGTGTGCACATGACCTACCTGAAATTCAGCCATCTTTTCCTTTAATTTTTTTTTCAAGGCACTGTAACAATAGATGGCAATGGACACTTGACAAAGTCAGATTCGGTTGATTGACAAATATAATCCCATTAAGTCAGACTTTTGAGTTCCATGCAGACATGTTCTTATAATGATTAAGGAAAAGCAAACCCCTTAAATGAAGTTGTGGTTGAACAATCTTTAAAATCGAAAAGAACACACCGGTAAATGATAAGCCATATTGAAAAGTAGAACTATACTGCAACACTGCAACATTTGCCCATAACAATCAAATCAAATACACATCTAAAGAATAACAATATAAGAGGAAACCACAATGATCAATAGATTATCCACAAGAGGCAAAACTTCTATAATGCTTAATAAAACAACAAAGAACACCAAAATGATTACTTTTCTGGCCAATCACTAAACTATTAGTAACTTACAGGGTTGTTGCTGTTCGGGATCGATCTACACCTGTTCCTTTTCCGCACCCAGGCTTCTGTCTATTTGCTAAATTCTGAACCCAGAAGGAAAGGTCAGTCAGACGAGCAATTAAAATTACTTCTGATCACATAATTAAAAGCAGCTATCTGTTGAATCAGGTTAAACCTCTTTGTCAAGTTCTTCAATTTTTGACTTTATCCAACGAGCAATTTTTCCAACTTCATCGACATCTTTCTCCATCCGCTGCTTGATTGCTGCATGTGATGAAAGGATCCATCATCAGTGAAGACTTAATCAGGAAGAAATCAAATTTAAGTTGTTGAATGCAAACAGACGAGATAACACCATAAAAAAAATTATGGGTGTGATCCATCCCCTTTATTAAATCCACTTGTCCACAGAAAAGCACACAAATAAGCACATGTATATGCTATCTTTTTAAGAAGTTAGCACTTAACACAAAAATGAGAATGCCAAACATTTACCATCAAATTACATAAAAGTGCATTTTATAAAGAAATCAACAAGTTTGAGATTACATTTCATTGAAGGAGCCTTAGTCACAGCCTTGGACTCCTCATGTGCATCCTGCATACAAATTTCATAACGAAATTACATAAAACTGCATGTTATATCTCAAAGACTCATTTTAAAAAAAAACACTTTCTAATTGTTTATGCTATTGTGTAAGGCATATAAAAGCTAACACAATATTTTCAAACAATAGTTTATACAATACTTAATTACAAATCTGGATGCTGCATTGGCATGCAAATAAGCAAAGCTTGTTCTAGTTGCTATACAATTCCAAACATTGTATATGTTTGGGTTCCTTGTAGTTACATTTGTTCATCACCTTATAACTAAAATTCCCAAATGAAGACCCTTCCTATCTATATACCTACAAATGCAATTACAATATCATTGAACCACCATCTACTGGCATCAAACACATAATTCCAAAGACAACAACACTAAACAAAAATGGGACTCAATTTTTCAGGCTACTAGGAAAAATAAATTGATCTCAACTCAATCTAACAGCTACGTTCATAAGCGCAAGACTAAAATGACTCCTAGTTCAGAGTAATAAATTTATAAAAATCAGAGAATAACCCATGCATTAGGAACCATGATCATGAAATGATTTGGAAAATACTAACAGGCTCGAACTATCAAACTAACTTTCATGGTTCTGGCAATGTACGAAAAACATTAGATACCTGGAGTTTTTTTAGGAGCTTATTAAGCTTCTCATTTTGCTTCTCAATCTCTTGAACCTGGGGGCAAAAATCATGAAATCATTAGACAGAAGCAACACAAAATAAACATATTTTAAATTCCATACTTATGTAAAGGAAAAGTTGAAGCAAAATAAAATAATTACATTTGGATGTGTGAAATAAAATATTTTAAATTCCATGCTTATGTATTCAAGGGAAATCGAAGAAAAGGATGCAAGAACGCTAACGAACCTTTTTAAAGAAATTCTCCAAACCAAATTCTCCAGAATTCATTGAACCATTTGTTCCTAGTTCGATATCTCCATCTCTAGATGCTTGACCCCGAGGGATCTCAAAAGAATCCTGCAAGTTTTAAATTAGTAAATAGGTCAGACAGACAAGGAACTTAACTCTAAAACACAGTAATCCAGATTACTTGAGTTCAATTGAATGGATCCTTTCGCCACTGAACTCTATGGAAATATATACAAACAGAAATAAATAAATTTAAAAAAAAAATTTATATCTATACACACACACACACACACATTATATATGCTGGAGAATTATGCAACCACATTGTAACACTGCTATTTATCTTTTTAAGGATACAGTCTAGTATATGTTCAGTAGTATAAACAAGGAAATCCCATCCAGACATACAAGGAAAAACCAAGCCTCAATCACTAATGAAATCCAGTTATGTAAAGTGTTCTTCCGTTCAGCATTTATAAAAGTATAATACTCGTCTGAAAACTTCCATTCATATCCTTGTTTCCCTTTTTAATTGTTTAAACTCCAACTTCAAATTATTAATATGACAACATTCATAAAAACCGATACCATAATTCCAAAAATGAGAAAGAGATGTACTTCTCATTAACTATAACATCAAAGTTTAATTTAGAAAGATCTAAAGAGGTTCAAACAGAAATGCAGATCCATTATTTTTGATAGCTGACAAACCGAATATAAGAAGAAAAGGAGGAAAAGAAATCAACTTTTTCCTTCTTTCTTTTTTTTGCTGGTCTACACTAGTTCATGTTGTTTGAACTAGAATGAAGTAAACCAAACACTTGTAGTCAAGCAAACTGCATTCTCCTCAGGAGGGATCTCCAGCCAACGCAAAATCACATGATTCTATTTCTAAAACTTTCAATTTCCTATACTTTCCCTCCTTTTCTCAACAACCAAACAAAGACAACCCAAAAACAAAATCCCATAATCCAAAAGTTCAAAATACTCGTTTAAAAATGCAGATCCAATATCAAAGACAGCCGGATCATGACAAAAACAGAACATGAAAAAGTCCAAAAATGTAGAAACAAACCAGCCACGGCATAAATTAATGGACCAATACAGAAATAAATTACCTTTAGCAGGTCGTTCATTGTCGAGGGCAGCTGAGCAATGCAACTTAGACACTACAATTTGCGGAAAAAAAAAAGCCTGCAACTTTTTTTCTACCCAAAATTTTTTTTTTTTTTAAAATTAAGTTCTCTCCTCTGAGGACCTGGTTAATGAAAAAAAAAAAAAAAAACCAGGTCACTTAGGGTTTCCAGAAAGGAGAGAAAAGGAAACCAATGAAAGAGAAAGACAGAATGTGCTTTTTGTGTTGGAAAGTTGGGAAAGAAAGAGAGGGAGAGAGATCAGAGACGGAGCGTGAAGGCAGCGATTTTATTTTATTTTTTCGAATTTTGTTACTTTTCATGTTCTTTTATTACTTTATTTAAAATAAAATATCGTTTATTACTTAATGGGGAAATCTGAGAGAGAAAGAAGTGGCACATTCTATTTTTGAACTTCCTTAAAAGGACGAATATATCCTTTGATCTCGGTTGCGTTTCTCCGCACATTACATGACGTGCGCGGGTTGGAGGAGTGAGGGTGTTTGTGTCATTTTATTCAATCCTATGCAGACAGAGTTGGTTCTCGTCTTGGAGTCGTGAGTTTTTTTACGTACCATGATTTGTTTGTTCAAGATCTGGAAAATGGTATTAATGATTTTTTATTTGTCAAAATTAATGGCTTTTGGTTGAGAGCTGCCTACTCTTTCGACAGTAAGATTTGCTGTACACAAAACGTCCGTGGCCACTCCATCTCATATTCTATTTTGCGTCATCTCTTCACTTACTTTAACAACAGCTTTAAACTCGGTCAAAATGCAAATATGAAATAGGTCAGTTGGAGAGGGCAATGAGTTGCATCAAGGTTCAAATTCCCCTTTATGTAGATTAGATTAATTTAAAGTAAAAATTAAATAACAAACTCTGTCAAGAATTTATTAAAAAAATTATGAGTCATACACCATGTGATATAATCTAAGCCCTACACTTGTTAGCTAAAGATTAAACCAGTAAAGAATTTACATTTCAACAAAATACTCTATCCGAGGAAGTAGGCATGATTTTGCCAAACCTCGTCAATCTATTATGCACTATCTTTATTCTTTGTTTATATTATTATGTTCAATCGTGGTTTATATTATACAAATGTGTCAACAATATAAGCTTGACATTTGGCACAAATCTAAGACATATGAGTCATACACCATGTGATCTAATCTAAGCCCTACACTTGTTAGCTAAAGATTAAACCAGTAAAGAATTTACATTTCAACAAAGTACTCTATCCGAGGAAGTAGGCATGATTTTGCCAAACCTCGTCAATCTATTATGCACTATCTTTATTCTTTGTTTATATTATTATGTTCAATTGTGGTTTATATTGTGGTGTGGTTATTTTTGAATCTCACAGTAAAAAAAGGCACAAGTGAGAATCAGATTCGTTCACCATGAGTGTTGCAACAACTTGCAATTTTCAGTTGAGCAGTTTAATGGTAAAGGCAGCTTTATTGTTTGGCAGAGAAGAGTAAAGGACCTCTTGGGTCAACAAGGTTTGGCTAGACCTCTAAGGGGAAAAGATGGAACGCCTTAAGGAATGAAAGATGGGACGTGGGAAAAGCTAGAGATGTAAGATTTGCATTCTAATACAAACTCTAAGATGGTCTTCTAATCACTTAAGGATAACTAGTCCAATGTCAATTAGGATTACATGGATCGATTTAATTTTAAGGCTTGATATATGACTGTTTCAGATAAATACAAGTGCTTAAGATTTCCTAACTCTAAATGGATTGAGATACCTAATCCTTTTGGTTAAAGGAGTTTAAGCAATCCATGATGAGGAGGATTCTTAAACTATGCCTATAAAAGGGAGGTCCCTATGCTAACGGCAAATACACTCTCAAATTATTCTACCCCATCAAGAAGAGATTCAAGAGCCGGATAGCATAGAGAAACTACCCTACTGCAAATCTGCCTAAAACCAGTGAACCAGTCAAGAATACAACTGCAGAGTTCCAGTTTCCTTCCAGAGCAAGAAATCAAGTTCTTGTGCAATAATTATCATAATGTCAAATCAAGGTATGTGTTTTGAGTATATAAACCTATTAAAGTTTAACATGTGGTATCAGAGCATAGGTTATATGTTCTTAACCTAATTACAAGATAAAATTCGCCTAAAAGGATTGAAATATGTTTTATATCGTCATTATAAGCATGTATGTTTTGATTGCATATCTTAATTGTTAAAGGTATGAATTAAGCATAAAGTTTTCTGCTTAAATCGTGCTTGAAAGATTGATTGATCAAAGTTTGGGGAGGATCTTGAATCGATTAAGTGAGCCACAGCAACTAAATCGATGCAGGAAATTCTTCATTCAAAGTTCCTGATCAAGATTGCATTATATTCAATCTCTCTTGTACGAATCTCTGTCCACAGATGTGAATTGTGCAAGAAGGATTGATTATAATGGAACAATTTAGAAAAACAAATTGTATGAGCAAACAATGGGTGTTTCTCCATCCACAGATGTGGAATCATTCGTTGTTTCAAGACTGCTTCTACAGATTTGTTGTTCTAAGATCATGGAACGTGTTTGATTTGTGACCTACAGGTGCAAATCAATAATGTTTAATTAAGGTTATTGGGGATTTGTATTTATGTTTTCTTGAAATTACAGTCAATGCTACAAGCTACAACTCCATCGAAATCTTGACCGGTTCAAACTATCTAAAGTGGAAAGAAGAGCTGAAAATTTCACTAGGGCTAATGGACTATGATACAGCTCTAAAATGGAATGCACTTAAGGAACTTGCTGCAGATGCAACTGCAGATGTCAAAAGGAAATATGAAAGATGGGAAAAAACCAACAGGATGGCTACACTGATTATTCTGAAAACCATGACACCTTCTTTAAGAGGAAGTATTCCAAGATCAGAAAGTGCCAAAGATTTTCTTGTTGCCATCGGTCAGAAATTTAAAGAATCTGAGAAAGGAGAGAAAGGTGTCCTGCTTAACAAATTGACTGAGATGCAGTATGATGGGCGAGGTTGTGTAAGAGCTCACATAATGAATATGGCAAACATTGTGAACAAGCTAAAGGGACTAAACATGACTATAGATGATGATATGATGGTGCATTTTGCATTTAATTCATTGCCAAAAGAATTCAAAACTCTTAAGAGTTCTTATGTAGCTCAAAAGGAAAGTTGGACATTGAATGATCTCATAACAATAAGTGTTCAAGAAGAAAATAATATCATCATGGAAAGAGGTCAAAAAACTGTGAATATGGTACAAGATTATTGTGTCAAACAATTTAAAGAAAAGAAGGTAAATTTTGCAGAAAAGAAAGATAAGGAAAATACCAAGATGAAAGAGGGAAAGCCAACTGGATTAAAATGTTATTTCTGCAGAAAATTTGGACACATGAAAAGGAAGTGCACAAGGTACCAGAGGAGGTTAGAAAAGCAGAAGAACAAAGGCAAAAATGAAGGTAAGATTGAAAACGCTTTGGTCTGTTTTGAATCAAATTTGATTGATGTTTCAACTGATACTTGGTGGTTAGATAGTGGTGCTTCAATACATGTTGCTAATTCTTTGTAGAGGTTCATAACCAAGAGGCCACCAAACAAGGATGAGGTGAAGGTGTTCGTAGGAAATGGAGTCAAAGTACAAGTGGAGTTCATTGGAGTAGTTAGGATTCAATTAGATTCTGGTTTTGTTTTGGATTTGGTGGATGTAGTATATATTCCTTCTATGACAAGGAACCTTATTTCAGTTGCTAAGCTTGTAAAATCAAAGCTCACTTTGAGTTTTGATGAATTTGGTATCTCAATTTTCAATAATAAAGAGTTAGTTGGAAATGGAATTCTTGTTGGCAATATGTTTCAGTTAAACTGCAAGACTCCTCAAATGGTTATGAACATTACAAGCACAAAACGTAAGAATCAAACATCTGCAAAAATTTGACACAAAAGACTCGGCCATATTTCAAAAGAAAGACTGAACACCCTATGCAAAGAATCTGTGTTAGCACCACTTGACTTTAATGAGTTGGATGAAAACTGTGTTGAATGCATAAAAGGAAAACTAACCACCTTAAGGAAGAAAGGAGTAGTAAGAAGTGAAAATTTGTTGGAATTAATTCACACTGATATTTGTGGCCCTTTTCCAAATCCAACACATGAAGCATACAAGTATTTTATCACCTTCACAGAGGATCACTCAAGATATGGACATATCTATTTAATAAAAGAAAAATCATAAGCCTTAGATATGTTCAAAATCTATAAAGCTGAGGTGGAAAAACAATTGGAACTTAAAATTAAAGTGGTAAGGTCAAACAAAGGTGGAGAATATTATGGCAAATTTGATAAAGCTGGAAGAAATCCAGGTCCTTTTGCAAGATATCTCCAGGAAGAAGGTATAATAGCTCAGTATACCAATACAGGTACACCTAAGCAGAATGGAGTTTCTGAGAGAATGAATAGGACTTTAAAAGACATGGTAAGAAGCATGATGTGTTGTACCAATCGTCTTATTTTCCTGTGGGGAGAAGCCTTGAAGACTGCAAATTATATCTTGAATAGAGTTCCAACAAAAAGTGTTAACAAAATCCCTTTCGAAATTTGGAATAAAAGGAAACCAAGCTTAAACCACTTAAAGGTTTGGGGTTGCAAAGCAGAGGCAAAACTCTACAACCTTGTGGAAAAGAAACTAGACTCAAGAACTATGAGCTGTTTTTTTATTGGCTATCCTGAAGGATCCAAAGGGTATAGGTTCTACTGTCCAAAGAACACTACAAGATTTGTTAAGACTCAAAGAGCAGTTTTCATGGAAAATGAATATGATAAAATAGAAGATAGAGTCTTGGATTTTGAAGAAGAATCAATGAAGATTGATAACAATGCTGGATCTGAGACAAGTAAAGGCATTGTTATAATACCTGAAGTTGAGACAAACTGTGAAAACCTTGACAATATGGAAGAAGACACGGATCAGGCACAAGACACAATTCAAGCATAAATTATGAATCCACATGTGCAAGACAATAATGATATTCTAGACACAGTTCAAGCAGGAATTTTGAATCTACCTGTGCAAAATAATAATGACATTCAAGGCACAGACCAAAATATGCAGGATATGGAGTTGAGAAGGTCAAAAAGGGCAAGAAGGTCTGCATTGCCGGATTTCTATGTATATCTACAAGAATCTGAGCTTGACATACTTTGAAAGGATGATCCTGAGAATTTCAAGCAAGCCATAATGGGTGAAGACAATGAAATGTGGTTGGCTGCAATGAAATCTCAGTTATAGTCAATGAGAAAGAATGGTGTTTGGGAATTAAAAGTTTTACCTCAAGGGTGTAAACCTATAGGCTGCAAATGGGTTTATAAGACTAAAAGGGACTTTAAAGGGGCAATAGACAGGTACAAAGCTAGGCTGGTTGCAAAGGGGTACACACAATAAGAGGGCATTGATTATACAGAAACTTTCTCACCAGTATCCACTAAAGACTCATTCAGAGTAATACTAAAGACTCATTCAGAGTAATCATGGCGTTGGTCACACATTTTGACCTGCACCTTCACCACATGGATGTCAAAACTGCATTCCTAAATGGACATTTGAAGGAAGAAATTTACATGCAGCAGCCTGAGGGTTTTGTTCAAAAGGGACAGGAAAACATGGTCTGCAAATTGAACAAATCACTATATGGCTTAAAACAAGCTTCTAGACAGTGGTACATGAGATTTGATGAAGTTATTAAGACATATGGTTTCACAGAAAATGTCCTAGATTCATGCATATATGTCAAGATCAGTGGGAGGCACTATGTTTTACTTGTACTCTATGTGGATGACATTCTCCTAGCAAGCACTAATCTCATATTGTTACATGATGTTAAGGTCTTCCTATCTAAGCATTTTGAAATGACTGATTTGGGAGAGGCATCTTATGTTCTTGGAATAGAAATTAGCTGAGATAGGAAAAGAGGCTTATTAGGACTTTCACAAAAGGGGTGCATTGAGAAAATACTCAAAAGGTTCAATATGATGGACTGTGCAGGGGGTGATGTGCCTATTAATAAAGGAGATAAGTTCAGCCGTGAACAAGCGCCAAAAACATATCAAGAGAAGTTAGAGATGGCAGATAAGCCTTATGCTTCATTGGTTGGCAGCCTTATGTATGCTCAAGTCTGCATAAGGCCTGATCTAGCTTTTCCTTTAAGTGTGTTAGGGAGGTTTCAATCAAATCCAGGATAGGCTCATTGGGTTGCAGGGAAGAAAACCATGAGATACTTGCAGAGGACAAAGGATTTCAAGATAGTTTACAAAAGAAATGAGAGCTTAGAATTGGTTGGCTATGCAGATGCTGATTTTGCAGGTTGTGTAGATGACTTAAAGTCTACTTCAGGTTTTGTTTTTCTATTTGGAGGAGTTGTAGTTTCTTGGAAAAGTGTTAAGCAGTCTATTGTGACCACCTCAACTATGCAGGCAGAGTTCATAGCTTGTTATGAAGCAACATGTCAGGCTATTTGGCTGAAGAATTTTCTAACTAGCCTGAAATTTTTGAGAACAATTGAGAAGCCTATTCAGATTTGGAATGATAATAACTCAGCTGTATTGTTTGCAAAAGGAAACAAAAGGTCAATCGGAGGGAAGCCTCTATCGCTAAAGTTCTTATCAATGAAAGAAAAGATCAGTGAAGGAAGCATTGCCATGGATCATATTAATACAGAGTCTAATCTAGCAGATCCATTCAATAAAGGGCTACCAAATAATGTTTTCAAGAGGCATGTAACTAGTATGGGGGTGTTATTCGGTTTTGATTCATAAAAACAGTGGGAGCAGAATGAACGTAGCGGGAATTTGCAGTTTTGTCGTCCGATCTCTGATTGAGGTGGATGATACCTTTCTAAAAAGGGCACGAAGCCAGGAATCAAATTCACGGCTTTGCCCAGACACACGGTGTTTTTTGGCCATCTGAGGTCGTTTAGCCTTCCAAAAACGCATTTAAAGAGTTGAAAGTATTAATTTTGATGTTGTTTTTTGCTTATTTTGTTTGGTCAATTTGTTCTACATAAACTGTTTTGTTATTTAAATGTAATTAACAGTGAATGATTTGTTGCTAGCTTAAGGTTAACTGTTAAAGTATTGCATTCATAACAATGATGTCTTTTACCTAGAGTAAAAGAAAGGATCTTGGACAATCCTATAAGTCAGACTAAAAGAATGATCATAGCAGTTATGTCAATTTGGTTAGCTGTGATTGTTCTATGATTTCAATCTTGATGGCAGCCCTATGTGACATTGGATTTGATAACTATAGTTGTAAAGACTTCATGGAAGTTTCTTTGCTCAGTCTTGATAACTCATTATCATTTTCACTGTTGACAAGTGGCTTGATGAGGAAACAAAATTGAACTGTATTCCACAAGGCCTTATAGTAATTGACATTGTGCTTTAGTGATTATTTGACCAAGTGGGAGAATGTAAGATTTGCATTCTAATACAAACTCTAAGATGGTCTTCTAATGACTTAAGGATAACTAGTCTAATGTCAATTAGGATTACATGGATCGATTTAATTTTAAGGCTTGATATATGACTGCTTCAGATAGATACAAGTGCTTAAGATTTCCTAACTCTAAATGGATTGAGATACCTAATCCTTTTGGTTAAAGGAGTTTAAGCAATCCATGATGAGGAGGATTCTTAAACTATGCATATAAAAGGGAGGTCCCTATGCTAACGGCAAATACACTCTCAAATTATTCTACCCCATCAAGAAGAGATTCAAGAGCCGGATAGCATAGAGAAACTACCCTACTGCAAATCTGCCTAAAACCAATAAACCAGTCAAGAATACAATTACAGAGTTCCAGTTTCCTTCCATAGCAAGAAATCAAGTTCTTATGCAGTAATTATCATAATGTCAGATCAAGGTATGTGTTTTGAGTATATAAACCTATTAAAGTCTAATAGAGTCATGGTGCGTTAGCACAATACAACATTGTATTGCTGATAACATTATCAATAATTTTATGGATGAGGATTCTGCGCCTACTCTGTGGGAGAAGTTGGAGTAGCTCTATATTGCTAAGAGCCTAACCAACAAGTTACATTTGAAGCGGCAAAAGTACAAGCTGAAGATGGAGGAAGGTGGGAATCTAATGGACCACATGAACGTGTTCAACGGATGCATGGATCAACTGCGAAAAGTTGATGTTAAGACTGAGGAAGAAGATAAGGCATTTTTCCTTCTTTCCTCTCTTCCCAATAGTATGAAAATCTTGTTACAACTTTGCTGTATGGTAAAGATATAATGAGCTTGGAACATGTGCATGCATTATTGGTGTCGCATGATATATAGAAGAAATCATCTACTAGTGATGGTGGGCACGAGTCTACGTTAGCAATTTAAGGAAGGAATTGCTGAAGGACATCTGATGATAGATTTTAGAGAGACAACAGGTTTAGATCTAGTTCCAAAGGAAGGGGTGTGCAGTGCTACAGATGTAAATAATTCAGTCATATCAAACGTTTTTGTCCTTTGAATAAAAATAAGAAAAAAAGATGAAGGTGGTTAAAGTGTTAATTCTTTTATAGCAGAAGAAGATTTCGGATTTGTCCTCATGGTATTCGAAGGTAAAAACACTTCTCCTAGTGATGCTTGGATTTTAGATTCTGGTTGTACTATGGATGTTTCCTCCAAGAAATATTATTTTGACACATTCCATGAATGTAAGGATGGTAACCTTTTTATGGGTGATGGATATTCTTGCAAAGTTCAGGATTTGAAACTGTCAAAATAGTGATGTATAATGGAGTGGTTCGCACAATAGGTGATGTGGCATATGTACCAAAGGTGAGAAAGAATCTAATATCTCTTGGAAGATTGAACTCTTTGGGATGCAAATACTTTGTTGCAGGTGGAGCCATGAAAATCACGCATGGTGGATTGGTCCTAATGAAAGGGAGGAAGTGTGGTGGTTCGTATTGTCTGGATGGTAGTACCATGAAGATCTTGATGGGTTATTGCTGGAAACGGGAAGTGTTGACAAGTGTTCATGGTAGAGACAATTGTGAGGGGATAAAGCTTGTTGGTGGAGACAAGGGTGCATCGAGACCTTCCTCTGAAGCTAACTAGCGGAGTTGGCTTGATGCCGCTACACATGTTTATTGGTCGTGTAACATGAATCAGGATTTGACCAAATTTGTTGATTTATGTGATGTGTAGCTGGTGTGTTTTGTGAAGGCCAATGGTTTAATTATTCTTAGTGATGCTCCGAGTTTTTCATGGTATTTTCACCAAGGTGGAGATTGTTAAAATTGGTGAAAATATTATGGTAATTGGACCCACATAAATATGGTGTACCAATCTTTGACTTTTGGTATAGCTAATAGGCAGTGCATCAAGTGGTAGTTTCATGCAATGATGGCTTTGGTAAAAGTTGTGTGGAGGTAAAGTCTTCAAATTGAAGAAAGTTTGTTGCAAACACTTCTCCCTAGCTTCGTGCCCACTCAAGGCTTCTATATAAATAGAAGTGTAGCTTGTTTTGTGTTGGTTGCATTCCGTGAGAAAGTTAGAGAGCACAGAGAGAGTGAAAATTTGGGAGAAATATGTGGGTGAGAGATAGAGTTCTTGGTAAACATTGTGAGTGGGTGTACTATGAGAATGTGAAAGTAAAAAGTTCCACATTGGAAAGTTGAGAAACCTAGCAAGGGCTTATAAGGAGTTGAGCTACTCCCCCCATTGCCAATTAGTTTTGGGGTGGAACCTTAACTTCCTTCATAGTATCAGAGCAGGTTAGCCCGCGTGTGAAAGCTCAACGGCCACACGTGCTCCACGTCACCCAAAATGTGTTCTCCACGTGTTAGGCTTGAAAACTCGTCACACATGCGGGGGCATGTGAGAATGTGAAAGTAAAAAGTCCCACATTGGAAAGTTAAGAAACCTAGCAAGGGCTTATAAGGCGTTGAGCTACTCCTCCCATTGCCAATTGGTTTTGAGGTGGAACCTCAGCTTCCTTCATTGGGTTACGGGAGTTACCATAGTTAAGGGTCTTCAATGACAATACATTAGTGTTTCAGCTGTTATGTTGTTATTAGCCTTTATTAGGATATAATGGGCTTTCTGTTTCATTGTAACCACTAGGAAGATATCTTATAGTTTGTGTATAAATATTGGTTGTAGTATCTCAAATATAATAATCGAATATACAGTTTCTACATAGTATCAGAGTTAATGGCTAATGCCAATTAGCGATCCTTCATTTGCCAACATTGAGAGTCGTTGGCTCTCCTCGCCCGAAAGGGTGTTTGCTTCTGTATAGTTCTCCATCTTCTCCTCCCTTCTATAATCAGTAATTGTTTTTATTTCTCTCTACCTCTGCCATTTCCTTTTATTTTTCAACGCTCCCTGTCAAGCTCTCTGCTCATTGATGAGCCTTTATCTTTCACTCTCTTCGTGTCTAGCTCTCTGTTGAAGATTGAGCCATGCATTTCTCCATGTAATGCTGTCTGATTGAGCCATTTCTCCTTCTTATGCTCTCTATTGAAGATTGAGCCTTCTCCCTCTTGTCAGTTGTCATCGCTCGCAAAGCCTTATCCTAGCCGACCTTTGTCTCTATCCTGCTGTGCTTCACTGTCGTTAGTCCCTTTGCACAACCGTCGTCCTCATGTGCTCTATCCTCTCTCTCTCTCTCTCTCTCTCTCTCTCTCCAGGATCTCATTCCTTTTTCTCTATCAAAACTCCCTTTTGAACTCTCTCTTTTTCTCTGGTTATATCAAGACTCCCTTTCTTTCTCTTTGTTGTCATGAGCCCCCCCATTTTTCCAATCTACACGCATGCTTCCCCTTCATTCCCTTAAGCTTAATCTCTCTCTCTCTCCTGCCCAAACACTCGTGCTCCTCACCTTAATGCTTCCCTTCCTTTATTTTGTTTTTATTTTTTTTTATTAGAAGCCCATATCTAAAATTAAATAAATAAATAAATAATAAAAAACTTCCTTTCCTTTCACTTTTCCTAGTCTGCAATTGCGGTTTCTCTCTCTCATGTATTTCTGATGGTTTCTCTATCTGGTGTCCATACTTTCCCCTTGTTTGTTGATGTTGCCTCTCATCGCTCACCGAGCCGTCTCTCTTTCCTCCGTGAGCCTCGTCAACGCTCGCCGAGCCTTCTCTACCGTGCTACACTGCTAGTGTTCCCTTTGCACAGCCCCTGTTTCTTCCTCTGTGTTGCTGAGTTGGTATCGGCCACTCAAGCCCTATCACTATGTTGCTGCCTTGGTATCAGCCTCTCACGCTTTATCTATGCTCAACTTGTGTTCTCCTCCCCTCTTAAGCCCAATCTCTTTCTTTGATTTTACTTTTGGTCTCTGTCTTCTTAAATGCTCTCTTGCCCTGCCTTTCTCCTTCTTTGTTTACAAGGGTATTGTCTTCTTTTCTTTATAATTCTTTTATGTTACTCGGGTATTCTATTCTCTTCTTTTCAATTGTGTTGTCTCTCTCCCTGTCATGGGTTGTCTTTGGCATCTTGAGTTTTCATTCCTTTTTATAGGTTGTCTCTTGCATCTTGTTCTCTCTTCCTCTCTTGACTACTTTCTCCTTTTGATGGGTGTTACCTTTTGTCATCTCTTTCTTTCTCTCCTTTTTCCGTCTTTATTTTGAAAGGATTTTAACTCTATGTGTTTTCCCCACACTATCTTTTCCTTTCTCTGTGTCACTTGGTTTCCTATTTTATTTCTTATTTTTGTTTTTTTGGGTCAATTATCCCTCTTTATTTTAATCTATATAGGCCTTTATCCTCTTGTGATAATCTTCTCTTTATTATTTCTCTATTCCCCCGTGGTTTCTTCCCCATACCTTATTGTCTCTATGGTGCTTTGAAATTCAAACTTGCCCATGCTATCGTTTTCTTTTCTCTGTGTCCCAGGTTGGTTTCACCTCCTATCCTCTACTATTGTGCTGCATCCTCTCTTTATTCCCTTCAAATATTCATTCTTTTCTCTCTGCACGCATCCTTTTCTGCTTTCCATGTGATGAATTTTCCTTTGTTTCCATTCCTCATCTTTATTATATTCCTTCTTTTCACGTCTTATTTCCAAACTTGTCACCTCTCCGGCGTCAAGTTTGCGGGGGAGTGTTAGGGGGTTACGGGAGTTACCATAGTTAAGGGTCTTCAATGACAATACATTAGTGTTTTAGCTGTTATGTTGTTATTAGCCTTTATTAGAATATAATGGGCTTTCCGTTTCATTGTAACCACTAGGAAGATATCTTATAGTTTGTGTATAAATATTGGTTGTAATATCTCAAATATAATAATTGAATATACAGTTTCTACATGTACAAGGGTTTCGGGTTTGGGTTATGTTGATTTAACTCAAGTGTATCTTATACTGTTAGTATTCTCATAGTGAAGTATTCTATTCGGGGATGTAGGCATGATTTTGCCAAACCTTGTCAATCTCTTGTGCACTATTTTTATTTCTTATTTATATTATTCCCATCCAAGTGTAGTTTATATTATGGTGTGGTTAATTATGAATTTCACAGTAAAAAAGCACAACACAAGTTATACAACGTGACTGTACTCTCGTACTACATTATAACTACTCGCAAGTAGGGCCAATTTCATCATCATCTCCCCAATTTGGAGCAAAATTAGGCAAAGCAAAAGCCACATTCAACACGTGGGCTCCAGTTTGCCAGATAAGTTGCCAAATTTGATTGGCTCAATTGTGCAAATTTATCAAAATATTCACGTAACGTCATCAAAATTAATAGATTTTTGGATGAAGTTGAGGGTAGGTAATAAAATGGTTGGTCAGGTAGGAGAGTAAAATGGATCACTTAGTTTCAAAGGGACTACAGTAAATAATGAAATAAAACTTCCAATAAACCGCGTCAGAAGTGTGATATTTGTCAAGTCGCAGCTGTCGCAAGTGTTGGAGAATTAAGAACCGACGTGGAAGGGAGGGAGTTGAAGACAACCATGGATACGTACGCAAAGGTTTAAGGTCCGTCCGTGTAAAATTTCGGTCCTTTCCGTGTTGACGAATAGACTGACAGGTGGCTACCTGTGAAGTAATCAATGCCCAAACAGCCATTCGTAGTAGGCTATATATACATACAGAACAAATAGTCACACCACTTTTCACACTCTAAGCTAACCTGCAAAACCACAGGCTCTCTCGCTCTCTCTCTCACGCTGTTACGTACAAACACAACACAGCAATCTGTATCGGGTTCTTCTTTTCCTTTGAGGAAACACAAATTAAGGTACACACAGAATTGGAGTTGTTGCCAATTTTTCTTGCAAATCACTATAGGTCTAGCTGCTGCTACTTTGTCTTTGGAATTGTGAATGAGAAATGAAGTTTTGTTGTTGTTGCTTTTACTTGATGCGAGGCAGAAGCTTTGCCTATATTTTTGTATTCATCTTGGTTTGTTTACTTACTGGTTTCACAATTTAAGCACACAATTAGATAGTTGAGTAAGTACAGATCCTTAATTCCTGACTATTCAAGTGCACTGTCTCTCTCTTGAATCTGTAAATGGCTTCTTTTTCTTCTTCTTTCTTTTATCAGTTTAGTTTGATTTTATCAAATTATTTACTTACTTGTATAGTGGGAATGTAGAGAAAAAGTTATAAAATACTTTACGTATTCTGTACTCAAACCGTTGTTTAGAAAAATATATAGCAGTGAAGGACCAAAAAGGTTTCCTTCAGTCAAGTTTCAGGTGATCAAAATGTGTTTTGTGTTGAAAATAAAAAATAAAAGTTAATTTGGAAGAAACCCCCTAATGTTCAAAGAATATAGGCTATAACAAAATCAACTGAAATTAATCTCTCCAAGACATACATACGACTGTCATCGAATACGGCTTTCCAAGGGATTCTAATGCTTTTGCTAAGATATTTTGTAGACTAGACAAGCCTCAAAATTCCTGTTTGTAGCAAACTTGGATAGAGTGATAGTTTTTCCTCAGAACCAATCATATCACAGTAGATGAAAGAATCCCCTTTTATCTGGGGAGAGCCTTACTTTTACTTTCAGGAACTAGTGTGTGCAACAAAGCAGAATTTTATGAGGTCTATGGTCTATAATCCAATCTTGCAGTCCTACCGAATTTCACATCTTTGAAATTTTTCATTGCTTGAGATCCATCTTCCATACCTTTTCAAGTTGTCAGTTTTGCACACCAAAATTGATAGTCAGTCTATAGTAATATTCTAGGAACTATATACTAAAAAGACGAGACATTTGATATAACTTTCTAGCAGTGATCAGTCAAAACTGCATATTTTGAAGCTTAAATATATATTTTAATTAGTACATGTGTATAGCCTCTTTGTCTCGTTTTTGCTTGCCACAAAAGATATGCATAACCTTTTCCCACATCCATAAGCTCTTTGGAAGGCTCTTTGGGTCGATTTTTCATGAGGATTGAAGAAAGGAATATAAGTTTCATTCGCTTGCATTTTTTTAGTAAAACATGTAGATGAAATATTTGTAATCTTCCAATTGTTTAAGCATTGGCTGTGATGTGCTGACTACAGAGCTCTAAACCTAAACAATTTATTCTTATTTAGGCAAACACAATGGCTTTTCTTGTTCTTGTTAATTATGAGATTTTATAATTCACCAAGTATTAGGATTTTCATATTCTACTGCATTTGTTCTCAGATTACTCGTCTTACATTTACATTTGTTTTGGGTAATCTCAGGTCCAGAGGAAACAGTTTTACGTTTAAAATTTTAGGATATAATCTGGTGATGGAAGACAAAATTGAACATACAGGGGAAGAAAGGGTTGAAAAGGAAGAATCCCATGTAGTGATCAAGACCAAGGATGCACAACCAGGTGACTTAAAGAAGGAGAAGGCTGAGGTGGAACTTGAATTAAAGACCAAGTCAGTGGTAAAAGAGAAGCCAAAATATAAAAAGGATGAGGAGGAATCAAAGAAGAAGGAGAAAGACATAACCAAGAAGGAAAAGAAGAAAGAAAACAACAGTGGCAAAGGGAAGGACGAGGAAGAGAAAGAGAGCAAGGGGGATAAAAAGAAGGACAAGGAAGAGAAGAAGAAGAAAAAGGAGAAGAACAAAGATATTATAGGCTCAGAAGATAAAGAAGATGATAGAGAGGGGGAAGAAAAAGATAAAAAGAAGAAAAATAAAAAAGAGAAGAAGGAAAAGGGTAAAGATTTAGACGAAGGGGAAGAAGAGATTGAAGGCAAGGATGATTATAAACACAAAGAGAAAGATATGGATGAAAAAGAGTCGAAGAAGGATAAGGTCAAGGTGAAAGAAGATGAAGAGAAAAGGAAGGACACAGATAAAAAAGAGGATGTGGATAATGTGGATGAGGAAAAAGAAGGGAATAAGAAGAAGAAGAAAGAGAAGAAAGGGAAGGGACATGAGAATGATGATGATGGAACAGAGAAGAAAAATGATGAGGAAAAGGTTGATGACATTAAAAAAGAAGGGGAGAAGAAGAAAGATGTGGAGGACAAAAAGAAGAAACACAAGGGTGATGATGATGAGAAGGAGAAGAAAAAGGATGAGGAAAAAGACGATGACAACAAAAAAGAAGGGAAGAAGCAGAAAGATGTGGAGGAGAAAAAAAAGAAACACAAGGGTGATGATGATGAGAAGGAGAAGAAAAAGGAGGAGGAAAAAGACAATGACAGCAAAAAAGAAGGGAAGAAGAAGAAACACAAAGATGATAAAAAGAAGAAACACAAGGGTGATGATGATGGGAACGAGAAGAAGAAGGACGAGAAAAAAGAAGAGAAAATAGACAAGAAGGAGAGAAAGGAGAAACACAATAATGTAGATGATGAGGAAAAGACCAAGGTTGAAGTTACTTCTAGGGAGATTGAAATAGAAGAACATGTCAAGGAATCAGAGGGTGAAATGGAGGAACACAGCCAGAAAGATGAAGTAAAGGAAGGTAAAGAGAAGAAAGACAAAGATAAAAAGGAGAAGGGCGAGAAGAAAAGAAAAGTTGATAAGAAGGACAAGTCCAAGGATGTTGGAAAGTTGAAACAGAAGCTAGAGAAGATTAATGGCAAAATAGAAGCCCTTTGTGAAACAAAATTAGACATCACGAGGCAGATAAAAGAAGCTGAAGGTGAAAGTCTCACTCTTGCTGAAAAGCCCACAGATGCGGCACTGGCGGCTACTGATGCAGCATAAAACCTCTGTGGTAGTGCATTTCAGCTCTCCGTGGTCCATGCTTTGCAATCTATGTTTTATCTATATGTTGTGTGAATAAAGCGTGTTAACAGTAATGAATAAAACTAATCTGTTATGTTTTATTTACATGTGGAAGCTAATGTTTGTATGAAACTAAGATTACAACAACCTCCCATTCTGGTGAGTGTTTGTTAGGGTACTGCAAATAATGGTAAGCTGTAGCAAGCAAGTTTGCATGAGTAACAATTAACAACAATGCGATGACAGATACGTGGTTTAAGTTACTGCGAGTTTTGGTTTGTTTAAACAATTATTTAGGACTCTCTCGGAACTTTCTTTATGAAATTAAAGTTGGATTTAATTTTGTTTCTTCTAAGGAATCATGCAGTTACTCCGATTTGTATTTTTACCTTTTTACATGCGAGTGCTTCAACTTTGTGCTGTTAAAGATAACTAGCTCTAGTTGAAGACGTGCTCGAAATTTTGAGCTGTCAATATTCTTTATTGGGTAAATATTTGTGCAAGTACCAAATATCAACATAGAAGCTCATCCGTAAATTTCCAAAGCTTGATCACTTAACCATGGAGATGCTGCACCACTATTCACTACAAAACAACATAAAGCTTCAAAGTAATTCATGCCCGTGAAAAAGGAGAAACAACCAAGATTCCACTGAAATGCGGCATCCAACTTCAACCGCGTATGAACAAACCATTGTGACTTGCTGTCAAAGCAAAGCTCATTTTGACAGGAAATGAAACCAACAAAAGAATCAATTTCCAATAAAAATTTAACAAAAGATCCGCAGTGAATCATCCAGGTACTTGTCATTTGTTCTCTATATTAAAAAAAAAAAAAGAATAAATATTACACAGGTGGCTTATCTAACATGTAGTCCTATGGTTGAAAAGCTTCAATATGGCTAAAAAGGTGTACAAACTCTGATCAGCTTACCCCAAGTTCATTGATCTTACCCGATCCTCATTTCGCAGTAAGCTACACAAATAACTCCTGTTGTTATAGTAAACCCAAGAATCGACCCAAAGAATATGTTTGAATACCTATACCTCTCCAAATGGCAAAGTTGGAACCGGGAATCAAACCTTAGTATTACTCTACCTCCAAAACTTTTCCATTTCAGAAGAAAATGATGGAAACTGAATGCCGCCTTACAGTAAAAAGAACTTGTATCATATGGAAATCCAATTTTAGTCATTTGGGTCCATTTCATCATCCTGATCAAAGACTAGACTTGTATTAGTTCTGTCACTGTCAATTGATTCTGGTTGCTCAACCAGAGTACTTCCGTACTCTGACAATTCATTGTCCTCCACTTTATCCTCTTCCCCAGCCGATTCCAAAGGAACTTCCTGACCATGCTGCATCCACTTGGGGCACTCTTCTTCGCCTCCATGCACACTTCGTCCGTCATTACCTTTTACATGAACTGGAACCTCAGCAGAAGATATTCTACAAGAGCATTCGGGGAGTGGGTGTGAAATGAATACGCCTGGCTTCGACAAAAGGGATTGCCTTATTAGGCCTTCCTCACCCAAGCTTTTCTTAAGATGTTCCTGCACCGAGAGTGTCCAATTATGCTTGGGATGGTATACATTGCCCCTGGTCATGTTGAAAAGCTCTGCTACAACTTTCCTGTTCGAAAAGAGCACATACAAAGTCAAATGAGAATATTTATCACACAAAGTCAAAAAATAAAATTCTTGTTTTTTCTATTACATACAAACAAGAATTATTTGTTAAACAAGAGCTCTTCCTAGAAGTAAAAAGCAGACAATTTTTAACCTTTTGCAACCAATAATCTTATGGAAATGGTTAAACATCAGCACAGGCTCTCTGAAAACTATTATTTTATTAAAGAGAATCAGCTAACTATTCAAGAAAGTAGAAAGTTAATATAGCACTTCAAAGCGGAAGCGAACACGTATATTTCAATATATTGCTTTAATGAGGTCGCACGTATTTCCCAGACCCACACCCCGACAAATATATGTCCATCTGTGTGCATGAATATACACACAATTGAGCACGCAGATATGCCCCATGTAGTACATGATATTGCAAAGGAAAAAACATTTTGTGTTCACCATATTATCCTTTTAAAAAAAACAAAAACAAGAGGTCCAAAACCATGTATGCAAACCAACAACTTTCAATAAATCCTCACAATTACCTATCAAAAAACTAAATAAAGAAGTAAATTCTTCAAATGTACGAATAGAAGTATACTATTAACCAATCACCATCAAACCATTCTTTCCCTTCTCCACCAACCCAAACCCACCACCAGTGGCCTTTTAGGATTCAAATGAACTTAGGGCATTGTAGAATAAATTAAGCTAAATTAACCCAAAATCCTTCATATGCCATTTGAAACATTGACTAAATCAATTTTAATGGGTCATTCACACTTCATGAAATTACTTTCAAGTCCATCTAATCATACCTGTCTGGTCGGTATGTTCTAGAAGAAGCAGTCTCATACAAACGATGTCCCATAACCAAGCTTGAAAAATCCGGCCATCCACTGCCATCGTTACTAAAGCCAGGAAAGAATGTGTCTGCTTCCACGGAGACAATATAGTCAAGAGCATCCCAAATTAGTCTATGTGCTTGCATCCTTAGATCCACAGCTGAAAGGTCTGGTTCGGTGGCAGTCTCAGTAATCCAACCATACCAGCCTTCTTTTTCATGTTGATAGATAGGTCTACCAGGAGGTGGAGGAAGAGGCCGAGGCCTAGGACCAGCCTTCTTCCATTCTTCTTTAAGTTGTGCCTCACTTTTTGCTGGAGGTGGTTGAAAAGGATTTAGAGGAAGAGGTGTTTCAGGTCCAAGTATATCCAACAATTCTTTATTGCTGCACAAAGAAGTGCGATCCACTAAGTTGGGAAACATGGCACGCAAAGGGACCAGAACACGTTGACCCCCAAATGTTTCAGAACCAGCCAAATATACAATTGTTTTAGGAGGATACCCCATTGCACGAAGAAGAATTCCAACCTGTGAAAGTTCCAATAAGAATAAATGAGCTAATGCACCAGCAGAAATTTTACCTTCAAACTTGGTTCATACATATTTACACCTAAAAGAATCATTCTTTATTCTTTACACATAAGTGACGTCAAATGTAGATTTAGTCAAGTTAACTAAGTAGGCTGATTTATCAATTAATAAGTCCTTACATTGTACTTTATAAGTTATAAGATGATTCATTGATGCACCTTTAGCAAATAAAAGATCACATTATATAGCATGTATACAAAATTGTAATATTTAAATATATATATATATATATATCAAATTTATTCTATGTTTCCTTGTAACAAGCTTGCTCACAGACGTATGGAGTTGGGCTTCTCTATTAATCAAGGCAAGAAATACAGGCTTGAGGTTGCTTTCACAATTATACAAAGGAAAATATGCAAGGTTGTTTTCAAGTCGGCCGCGTTATTTATGAACACCCTTGTTTGTTTTCAGTACTATTTACAATGTAGAAAGAAGACAGTGCATTTCATTAGCAAACCCGAACTCTAGTTGTATTTCTTCCCCACACATTTTTTTTCTATTTTTCCTTTTTCTTTTTTTAAATTTATAAAAAAAATAAAAAAAAAATAAAAAAGGCATTCTGTGAAGGTGATGACCCAATTAGGGCCAGCCAACTAGGTAATCTAGGAATCACAGTGACCAAAATTCACATTTTAAGTGGATATCTTTAAAAAGGATCATTTCTAATTCTTATTCACTGTCTATTCCATCATTTTCCCCTTCGAAAATAAAATTTTGCAAGTAAAAATATTTTTTATTTTTTATTTTTATTTTTTTATAATTATAATAAGATAGGGTTCAATTAACTAGTGCTAAAGTCATTCCATCCTCTATTTTTGTTTTTTGGCCTGCATTCTCTACTTATCAAACATATAACGCAGAACTTTTTGGAAATACAAATTCACTCCAGATATTAGTATTTAAAATTAAGGATGGAATTGATGAAAGGATGCTTGAGGTTCTGCTTTTGCTGAACTCCTGAAATCAATTCCGAATTAGGTGCCTAGAAACTTAAAATCACAATCAGCAAAGAAGTTCACTACTAATATGTAAGAATTCCTATGGGACTGTAAAAAAAATTAAAAAAATCAAGAAAAACCAGGGAAAGGAAACACCACTACACAATACAACAGTGCTTACATAAACATACACTGGATATGAAAGTTAGAACTGAGCTTACCTCTTCAGGCATCAGAGGGCATGAACCATTTTCTCTACGCAAGTGTGAGTCTATGCTTAGTTCCTCATGAACAATGCCCCGTTTAATCATTTGTGCCCTTCGATATTGTATGAGTTCAGTGTGAACATCCTACACAAATTTACCAAGTTAACATGATAACTTTGATAACCATGAAAGTGAATGAATAAGCTGTTTAGATTTTGGAGTTATTTTAAGGTGGAATCACTTTTACCCGCAGGGAGGGGTAGAGGGCTCTGAAACAGAATTTATATTGGAATTAAATCTAACCAAGGAACAAAATACAACAATTTGTTTACCACTAACTTCGACTTCAGAGGCAGAAATATGGAAAGTTTTATACCCGACAGCTTAAGCTGGTAGGACGTGGGACAATAATTATGTTTAAGTTGGAACACCCCCTCACATGTGGACCTCTTTCAATCACTGAAGGCCAACATGTGGAAGCAATTGCAGGGATTTGAACTCCTGCTCTGATACCATGATAAAGTTTCCCGAAATATTAAGCTATTAGCATGTGGATCAACAATTTTTTTATTTTCTCACAAATATAAAAGATAGACAGGCTTAAACATCGTACCTGAAAAAGTTCAGCGCAACCATGATACGCCAAGGTTTCTCTCAATAAACCAGGATGAAATGCTAGAAAAGGTTGGCCCCATGCACGTAACCTATGGAAATATAGTATAAAACCAACATTGATCAACTGAAGGCAAATAGTTCTTAGAGCAATTCTAGTCTAAGTACTACCCGAAGGATATAACCACACTACCAGATATTTAGTTTTACCCATGCTTTTTGCTTGTTTTTGGAGTCAGTACATAATACTTACTAGAAAGTTCAGGAGATGAGCTGTAAAATTATGCCATGCAAATATCATTATTGGTCAAGCTGCGTTATTAGAACCTTGTGTGTGGTCTTTGGTAGTTTTGATGTAGAAGAGCAAGGGAAGGATTAGATGAATTCGTTCAGGTTAAAAGTATGAGTGGCAGATGGTAGAAAGTTTAGAAATAACCAAAACATAAGAATCACTAGAGTAGAAGTTAGGAATATATGTACTAGTTTAGAACAAGGATGGCAGACTTATATGCTCTATATGAGGTTTGACCATGAGAACTAGTCTCCAGAGAGCATACATGCTTTCTAGAAAATTTTGTTATATCTTCAATATTGAAAATGGGCCTAAGTCTCATATCTTATGGTAGCTCCAAAATATGTGTTAGCAGTAGTCATTCTTGAGTTTATAAGGATCTGTATGCCTTGTTCGAAGTGTCTTGAACATACTCTTGGGATAGTGTTCCAACTGAATTCATACCCTCAAACGAATTCAACTTACAGTCAATTTTCTAGCTCCCATTTTCACGATGTCTGACCCGAAGGACATCGTATGATGAGGCAACCATACAATATTTGAAAGCATCTAGAGATCATGATGATGTAGAGAACATCTCCCATGATCAGATCGTTTCTACCAGTAATGGAGGATATAATCAAATGGAGACAGCGACCACCTTAAGCTTGTACTTGGAACGCATAATCAGAGAAGCAACAGCTTAATTCAGATTTCTATGAGGAACACCAAAGTCTTGACTCGCCAGATCCAAATTTTGTTGAACCAGGGAGAACCCCTTTGAAAGTGTATAAGCAAACAAAGAAGAAACTTATTCCTCAGCCCAGTACTGTAAATTGGTGGGATCAAGTTGCAGTAGGACCTAGTATGGCACAGAATAATTTTGCTGATTTTTTTTCAGTAAAAACATAATGTTGAAGAGTCACAAGAAGTCTAGAGGTCCAGATTCTTAAATTAAGTCTAAGAGTCTTATGTACCAGGAAATTTAATTATGTTCATGCTTGTGAATACTATAAGTCATTGGGAGACTAAAATAAGAGGTTAAAATAAAACTTATGACTTCAAGTAATGTGTGGCAGGATAAAGTCATGGGTTACACATCCATATAAAGCATGTAAGTCTGTGGTTTGTTGAATAGTATTTACAGAAAAATCTACTTCTTGTGACTAATTCAAAAATCTAGAGAGGCTAAAAGGCCTTGTTTCACAAATAAGAGAGATTCTAGCTCCTAGTGCGATTCAAGTAGTTTTAAACTTGTTCGTCTAACTTTCTCCTTTATTTTATGATTATTTCTACATTTTCCAGCATCTGCCACTCTTGTTCACTTAAACATGTTCCTTTTCTGAAGTCTTTTAGTCCCAAAAGGAAATACTATACTAATTCGGAACCACGAATGCCAGGAGCCTACAACACTTCTGCCAAAACTTTGAAGGATTATCGTAGAAAGTCTGAATATTTTATATAAAACAAAAGGATTTTAACAAAATTATTATAGAAAATTTCAGGCAGCCTTTGAAGCTCTTTAAGACAATGATGCGTTCACTTTGCCTGTCTAGAAAACCCAGGCATAACCACCAAGGATTATACTTTCAATTTTCATATTTCGTGCATATTTATATCTTATTTGCCAGAAAGCCATACCTAACATGTATTGGTTCAATTCCCTAATCCCATAACCTTATCCCTCCAGTCTAGCCGTTACTATGCGTAATTCCAACCCGCCCATAACCTTCAAATAAAAAATTCATTTTATTGTCTAAGAGCAGTCTGTACCAATCAAGTTCCCTAAACACCTATATCGCTCAATCGATACAAATCTTAGCCAAAAAAAAAGTGGGTTGGTAGATTCATACCTCTCCACCATACGGTGACCAAGAATTTGAATTTCTGGCCTGAATTGAAGTGCATGGAAAGCAACCCTGCATCTAAGCCTTTGAAGCTCTGCCATGCCTGGTGGAAGGATTGACTGAAAAGAGGATTTTATTATTTCAAGAATACTTAAAACTCAATTGTCAAGCATGCAAGCTGAGAATGCAGAAATCGATAAAGCAAAAAAGAAAGGAAAAGACACTGGCTACTGACAACCATATCAATGATCATGAGAGAAAAGAATGGTCTCTCTGGACCAATAGCAAAGCGGAAGAAAAATTTCAATCAGGCCAACAGAGTGTAAAAATGATAGATCATGCCCACATGTATCAACTAATGGAGCTAAGATCCTCATGATGGCACCTTTTCATATAAATTTTTTTATATACTACAGAACACATATTTTAAATGCACCTAGGGTAATACAGAGAATAATCATGTTATTATTGATTATAAACAGTGTAATCATCCAAGGGGCAGCGAAAGTCTAATAAAATAGTGCTAACTAAGTTCCTGAGGCAATTCAAAAATAAATAAACTAAAACTCCTGTGGCCTTCCTGTTCTGTTACTCACCTCATCTTAAAGTAGTGTAGTGGAACATCAACATCAGATCTAGTGTAGTTATAGTAACTGATTTTTTTGGAATTTCTTTTTCTTCACAAAAAATATTCATAGTTGACAGCTCTAGGGCACAAAAGAATACATGGTTATCAACGTTAATAGAACATGTATGCTTCCTCAAGAAGATGACTTTTTTTCAATAGCTAAGTATATTATTAATAATAGTAGAACAATGACTACCTGCAGACATCCACCATCAGCAATAACCAAGCCAATAACCTTGGCTTTCTTTAACTTTGGTAGAACTTCTTTAATATAAAACTTAGGAGAAGCTGAATTCTTGGGTCTAAAAGAAGGGTATTCATTCCTTTTCCTTGCTGCCTTCAAATTGTCTGGCAGGCTCTTCACAATGATTACATCATTTTTAAGAGATGCAATAAACTGCTCCTCGTCGTAGAGATATGTAAAACTCTTGAAACGATGGCTGACAAAGTTAGAGCAAAAAAATGGTAAGAAGAAATGAACTATATGATCTACTATTACAGAAAATTGGCATTTGAAAAAAAACACTAAGCAAGCTAGAATAAGAACCTGATGCCTTTTGAGCGAGTACTTTCTTGAATGTCTGGAATGACAAGAGTAGCATTTAGAAGCCTGGATATGGTGACCAGATCACAGATCTAGAAAATTAACAAAGATTTATGAACACCATATGCAAACTATCATGGAATTACTTTGACACATTTGACAAATCGTACCGTAGATCTTATCTTTGAAAATCCACCAAATATTTTCGCATAAATGAAGCCATTGCTCTGTTCATTTGGAACTGTAAAGAAAATAAAAGTAATCAATCAGCTTAAAAATTAACGGTTGAAGCTCAGCAAACCCTCCAGTGACAAGCAAGAACAAAGAAAGATGGAATTCAATTAAAAGTCAGAATGCCAAGGATATCGGTTTGTTGAAAAGGATTAACTATTGCAGTTCTCAAGATCTTGGACAGGTGACAGAAGCATCGCGACTACAAAATGTGTTGTTTCATGGATGCAACGTAACCGATTTGTCAATTTACCATTGTAAGTGTCTCATGGACACCTCCTACTTAAATACCAAAATTGGTCGCAAAAACAAGTCATCTAGGTCCTATCTCCTAACTGTCAAATTCTTAAACTATTTCATACAAGATTATGAAAACCCAGCAACGAAATAAATGAGAAAACACACAAATGGAAGAATAAGAGCAAAATCATCACCAGGATAGTTGCTCCTGGGGTTGGCATAAGGCTGCAAAGACTGCAAGGGCTTTACAGGTTCCCATAGCTTCTTATTAGGAATACTCTGCCAGATTGTAACAAAGAAAACAAACCCATCATTAAACAACCCAAAACACACACTCAAAACACCTGCATACACACACACAAATTAATCAAATCCCACCTGTCTCCCGGATAGGGTATCGAAATCGTTATGGAATGCAGTCAATGCACTATACTGGACTAAATCGACAGTGGAATACTTAGCTATAGAGAGGTGCCGAAGCAATGATGCAAAAGATAAAACGAGGACAAACAGAGCAACCCATTTTATCTTAGATTTGAATGCCATCTTGGTTCATCAAACACAGAATTCGACTTCCCCAATAACATCACATTCCAAATCCAATTTCAAGTAGAATTCCTACTCAAGATCAACATCCATGTAAGAAAAGATAATAACAAAATCAAAATTAGTTAACCAAGAAAGCTAAGAGGATAAATTAATAAAGAAATGCCCATGTAATGCTCACTTTGGTAGCTGGGAATCTTTCATATCCTTCTTTAATTCCAAACAAATGCCAATTCCGAATCAACTGATCTGGGCTATTATACCAGATATGCAAAATTAAAATAATGATAATTAAAGTCAACGAACCTTGGAAGCAGGGACTATTAACTGATTAAAATCCAAATAAAAAATCGATCATGAAAATATTTTCTGGGGAAAAAAACAGCGAGCAGATGGAGGAAGATCAAATCTGGTGTCTAGAGTAAGTTTTTATGAAATATATGGGTTTTAGTGTATTGGAAAGAAGGAATTTCTCAGGAAAGATGGGATTTTTCCGGTAAAATGGAAGGAACGGAAAGAGGATAGAGAGAGTATGGCAGTGGCACCTTGTCCTTGAATCTGGAGGGAAGGTAAAATATGTATGCTGTGGAATTTTCTCTCTTTTCTTTTGTGGTGAAGTGTACTCGGATTGTACCCTTTAGAAGATCTTGAGTTTTGTTTTGTTTGCTTTTACTTTCCTAACATGAATAGTAACTTTGCTACTTTGATTCTCTATTTCATTCTTCTTCTTTTTTCTTTAAATAAATTAAAATGACTTTTTTTTTTCTTTTTTTGCTATTTTCTTTTTGCCAAGTTCTTTTCTTTATTCTTGATCTTGCTTAGGAAACACTTTAGAAAATTCTTCCAAAATGACACGTTTACATCAGCTAATTTACAAAGGTCAAAAGCCATTTTGCTACTTGCAATTACCATTAAGGTCCTTGAAATTTTCATAATATCAATTTGATCAATTTTGACTCAATAATTGTGAACGCAAAGCAATTCAAGGACAATCCCCAATTTCTGTTAAATTACCCTAATTATATTCACGTGTAGGGGTATTTTGGTCCAATCTTGCAACTTCTCCCCAACCACTCCCACAACCACCCCATAAGCCCTTGTGGTAGCTTTTCTTTTGCTTTCAAGTCTCGAAGTCCTTCACCTTCAATCTTGAATAATAAAAAATTGTGCGACTCTTTACTCTTAATCTCTAGCTTTTGATTTTGGGAATTTGGGTTCATGAGGAAAGGTTTTAGGCAATGCATAGAATAAGGGTTGGAGTTTGATAATTGAGAGATGGGGAAAGGTGATTGTGGAAGAGGGGAGCAAAATATTGGGGGAAGAGGGAGGGGAGAAGGTGGTTGTGTGGGTGATTTGGTTGTGGCTATAGGGTGTTGAGCGGGTTGGGTCTAGAGGAGGAGATTTGGTCAGGAAAGGAGGAGGTTTGTTTGGGAAGGGAGAAAGGATGAGAGAAGGTGGTTGTTGGGGTGGTTGTGGAGGGGCTTTAAGATTGGACCAAAATGCCCCTCTATGTGTACAAAAATTAGAGTAATTTGACAGAAAATTGGAGATTGTCTTTAAATTGCTTGGAATTCAAACTACATGGACAAAATTGATCACATTCGAACTACAAGGACCTAAGTGGTAAACTACAGGGGCCTACAATGATTTTTTTACTATTCAAAAAAGGAGAAAATTTAGTTTTGGTCATTATAGTTTGTTGGTTTTACCACTTTGGTCCACATAGTTTCAATTTTGTTAAATTTATCCTTATAGTTTCACTTCTACGCAATTTAAGGACACGTTTCAATTTTTGTCAAATTCGTCCAAATTCCGTTGTTTTGACCAAGTGCCCCTCATGTGGAGAGATTTCAATTCACTCAAGCCATCTAAATGTAAAACACAAGCTCAAGCTCTTCTTATACACTACAAGCACGATAGAGTTTTTAAATTTTTTGCATCTCTTGGTTAAAATTTGAGTGAATTGAGAGGAACTTGGATAGGTTCATAAATATATTCATTTATATGCTCTTTTTTTAAGGATAATTTGTTGTAAAAAATGACTTTTGCTTTATTTTCTTCATTTCAACTTCCAGAGCACTTAATTGGGTTTCAATAGACGTAGGACTTTTTGGTGGAATTTGTGTGCAAAGCCAGTTGGAAAGCGAAGTTAAGACCTTGAAGATACTTGTGTAATTGTTCTAGAATTTTTGGAGGAGCCAATTATAGCAATTTTTCAAGTCAAGTCAACTTAGGGTGAAATTCTGATTCAGAGATGAGGATAACAATATCATTCTTGGCCTGTCACTAACAGGGGAATTTTAAAATTTAGGGATCCTACCACCCCCGATTTTGCCTGAAATATCCTCCCATTAGGGTCGGAGACCCGACCCATTGGGGATTTTTACCATCCGTAAACCTTATGTGGCTGTTGGAGATAAACCTTGTGTGTTTGATGTTGCCGATGTATTTCTATGTAAATTATAACACAACACTTGCCACTCTAGTGGTGAGGTGTTATAATTCAATGTTGGAGGTCAGGGATTCGACCGATTTGCTTGGTTCACGGTTTGAAATACTAAGCCCTAGTTAAGGCTTTGAGTTAATAAAACGTGTACCATTGAATTAATCCAACAGCTCTTGTGAAGTAGTTTCTCAGAGTCCCTCATTTTATGTTCCATAGGTAAGCGGGACAGTGAAAGCTTCTGAGTTTTAAGTTCCTTTTTAAAAGATTGTCATTTTCTTCTGTTCAAAGAAGGATAGAAAAGAGGAAGGAAGAAATTTTAAGCTAGAGGCATTTATAAAAAATCTCTATAGTTTTTTCTTATTTATTGGAAGTGAATTACAAATCAAAACATGGCCTCAGAAAATTACAAATCAGAACAAAGCCAGATTTTGAGGTTTAAGCTTGTAAGCTACGTTTACTATAAAAGAATATAACTATAAAAGAAATATATACATGAAGAAATCCAATTGAAATGGACAGAATCATGTAAAATGATTTGCTGATTTAGAATTTTCAAAAATTACTTGAGGTAACTGTCAAAAAACTTCGTCGTAGCCACAACTCGTACATAACCATGTAAAAAGCATCATAATCAATAGGAGAAAGATGCCATTGGAAATGTTTGCGCACCTTCAACACATTGCTTTGTAACCACGTATATTCCTCAGAGCTGATCCCTTTAAGGATTTTCTTAAGCAATGGGATATCTAGAGTGGCAACAATCACTGAGAAGCTCTTCCAGTTTAGTATGTCTGCGAATGGTAAATCATAGTAGTTGGCAATTATCACCGGGACACAACCATAATATAATGAATCTGCAATACGAGCTGTATTCACTTCAAAGCCTTTAACATGGAGGCAGAACTTGCTACCAAGCAGCTCATCCGCATAAGGTGTGGTAAGCCGACCAAAGTGTGCAAAAATCTCAGAGTCATTTCTCCACACTTGAAGAAGCTTTTCCCGTACTGGGGAGTTAATTCCTCCAGCAAAGAACGCAAGTTTTGTTCTGCACGTTTGTTTTTTTTATCAAAGGAAGAAAAATGAGTTCCAGTTCATGTAGAGATCAAGCAACATATTTCCAAAACATGCTTAAAGTTACAAATGCGCTATTCATTAAATGTTAAATTGTATTCTATCAAACACTTCCTTTTGGAGGCAAAAGGAAAAGATGAGCATACTTTCAAATTTTCACCCAGAGAAGGTCAATGATACAGCAATTCTGTTCACTCAAAGTCTTTTCTTCCTATGTCATAATTTTACGCTGCTATATCCAGTTAACATGATTCCCATCAGCTATCGGGAACCAAAAATGTTCACAAGTGTATGATCTAGGAATTTAACATTATGCAAAGCCACAAAGGTATACTCAAATGCCTGGCACAAGTAAACATCAGTTTCCAAGAAAAAGAAGAGAACATTTACATTGTAGTTTTACAAACCTGGCCTCGATTAGAAATTTATTTTCTTAGACATAAGAAATGATATAATTCAACCAAAACACTCTGACTTCCTCTGCATCACCTCATCATCATCATGCAGGCCCAAAACCCAAAGGGTGAAGAAACGATGAAAGAGGGGTACAGGCGCAATCAGAATAGTGCACATAGTTGAACATACGTATATTTAACCTTGTGGTTCATACCAACTATCTATCATATTACCAACTATCTTCTATGAGCTATAATTCAGCAGCATATTTTGAAAAGGAAACAGCCCAGCTGATAGAAACTACCAAAATAAATTTATAAAGAGAACATTGCATTTATTACTGCAAGATGAGTGCAACCCACCAATCTGAGAGAACTGCTACCCACACATCAGTAGATATCAAGGAGACTCAAAAGGATGCAAGGAAAAACTCACTTTTGATGAAGGTCTTGACTGATCATATTAAAAAATGCAACACTAAAAAGCAATATTAAGAAAAGAAGAAAAAAGAATCACTTTTTCATGCTTGCTTCTCCAAAATCTAATATTAACTATGGAAAATATAAGAACATGCTTTAACAAAAGAGAAATAGCAATGGACGAAAGTATATCCACCTATTTGATGAAAGAAGGTCATGTGGCTCTTCTTTTCTCGGCCATATTTGTGGCAGACATGCATCCTTGTGTGGTATGTAACCAGGAAGGAAGTAGCTTGAAGAGCACACAACTTGAATGGCATTAAATTTCACTTCACTTGCTTTTTCCATGGCTGACCGCCCAATAGAATGACAAGCAACATAAAAGTGATCTGCTCCACCTGTCCGGTTCCAATATTGGTACTTCTGACTAACATTGAATATGTAATCTCTTATAAAATCTTGGATACCTCCCACACCAACTCTAGGGTCATGTCGCAACCTTGCAATTGAGAAAGGCAGAAAGAAAAGATCTGCCTTGGTTGGATCATTTGTGATGAAATGACTTTTCATAAGGACCTTCTTGAAGAAACTTTCACTTGCATAATTACCCCCAGGTTCAGAATCCACAGGCAAAAGTGCATTTGCAAAGGAATCATCTTGCCTGTGAGGATAAACATATATCTTAAAGCTCCTTTTCATTTCTTTATAGTCTTCCAGAAAGATATGTCTATCATGGAACACCTCGTTGTTATTGACATGATTTCCTGGACCATAAAAACGAACGGTTTCCAGATACTGAAATTAAAAACATGAAAGTTAACAGAAACTTTCTCTAACCTGCCACTCACCCACCCATGCCAAAAGTTGTTTTTGTTAACATATTCAGGTGAACACCTTTGAGAAGTCCCACATCCAACAATCAATAGCAAGGACAAATATCTTTTAATTGGACATCTTCACATGGATCCGCTAAAATCTTTCCAACCTCCTAATTAGATTCAACTTATGATATATAATCCGAGAACCATCAAATGCATTAGTAGATTGTGCTGTAACCACCGAGCAGACTGCATGTATTAAAAATTTTTGTGGAAAGAAGCAATGTATCAATTCAATGCTAAGGGTACTTAGTTGTGTAACTGTACAAGACCTTATGCAATAGAAGTAGGACAAGTCCATGATCCTGTGTCCTGGTTAGATGAAAGACAAAACTATCGACTCCAGGATTTTCTTAAAGCATGTCATTTTTTGCTAATCATTCTTTGGCGCTGTTCATGCTGTATTCAATTGGTAAATTCTTCAAGCCTATACTTTTTATTATTATTAAAGTTTCTTTGCCCAAATCTCAAGCTTATAATTACCGTTACAATGCCAATTGCCAAATAAGAAAATGAATTTTCTTGGTTTTGTCCAAAAGTGAAGTCTGCATATGAATATAACGATAACCCATCAAACATATAAAAACAATTAGCATAATTAGCAAGTCCCAGAAGCAAAGATTCAAGATTGACATACCATCTGAACCCAGTTGAGGTCCTAGTGAGCGTTGACTCTCAATTCTCTGACCACCACCATCCTCTGTCAAAGGAGCTTCAATTGCAAAGGGTGTGGAGGAAGTTTTGTGACGTAGAATTGTGAAAGAAAAGGTAGATGAAGAAGAAGAAGAATTGATTTGAAGTGGTGTTTTTGGGTTGGGGTGATGATGACTGAAGAGATTGGAGGTTGTGGAAATGTAAAAGAGAATGAGGAGAGAGGTTACGAGAGCTAAGCTTGTGGGTATGAAGAAAAAATGTCTAAATGAGCGGCCTGGAACACGCCGCTGAGACAAATAGTACAACACCAGTGAAGAATACGCCATTGGAACAGAGATGGACTCGTCTCAAACTGTCCTAGACGGACGGACACATAGAGATGAATGAGAGAGAGAAAGAGAGAGAGAGAGAGAGTGAGAAAAAGACCTGTTTCATTTCCATTTTCTTTGAAATAAATTATTAAATTGGTAAAGAAACATTGAAAAATCCTATTCCTATTTAGAAAATTTGGGTTAAATACTAGTTTGGGTTTTTCATTTGCCAAAACGGTTGTTGACTTCTTCTGGATAAGTTTATATTTTTGGGTTAATGACCTAAATGGTCCCTCAACTATTGCTCCAATATCATTTTGGTCCACCAACTAAAATTTTCATTTCAAAAGTCATTAAACTTTTTATTTTGTACCAAGATGGTCCATCTGTCAAAGTCTGTGTATTATTTCGTGAAATCGAGGGACAAAACCGTATTTTTAGGTGAGTATCCTCCTCTAAAAGGGTTATTGATCACAATAGTCCCCCAACTATTGTTGTAGTATCATTTTGGTTCACCAACTAAAATTTTCATTTGAACCGTCCTTCAACTCTTTTATTTTTGTATCAAGATGGTCCTACTGTTAAAGTCTGTCAATTTTATTGTTAAATTGATAAGTAAAGATGTCTCTGTGAATTAAAATAGTAATATATAATTAAAAATTAAAGGAAACTATTATAAAACTTAGAAAATTTTAAAAAATTGAATCTCACTAGCCACATGGCTTTTTTTTTTTCGTGAGACTGACCTAACAATTAATAATAAAAAAATTTCTATTGTTTAAATTAATTAAAATCACATAAATATTTAAAAAAAATAACAAATTTTGTAAAAGAGTAAACAATAATTAAAAATTAAAGGAAACTATTATAGGAACTTGTACTTAATTTTAAAATTGAAAAAATTGAATCTCACCACCAACATGGCTTTTTTTTTTTTATGACATGGACTTAAAAAGTAATATTTTTTTCTCTATTTTTAAATTAATTAAAATTTTTAAAATAAGATAAATACAAAAATAAATAACAATAAAATTGACGGACTTTGACGGTAGGACCATCTTGATACCAAAAAAAAAAGTGAAAGGACAGTTCAAATGATAATTTTAGTTGATAGACCAAAATGATATTGGAACAATAGTTGAGGGACCATTTCAGTCATACCATTCGATAGAGCTTCTCAAAAAGTCACATATACCCTTCAAAACTCAATAACGTGACCATTACGTGATCAAAAGTGACGGAATCTGTCACAGATGGACCATCTTGGTACAAAATAAAAAGTTTAAGGACGTTTCAAATGAAAATTTTAGTTGGTGGACCAAAATGATACTGGAGCAATAGTTGGAGGACCATTTAGGTCATTAACCCTATATTTTTTGCACATGGGCTACTTGAGTTTAACTGCACTTTACGTTTTTTTCAGGACTAACATCAAAAGAACCCCCTGACCAAAAAAAAAAAAAAAAAAAAAACATCAAAAGAACCCCTTAAGGTTTGGGGTCATTCTTAATATGAGTCATCGGGTTTTAATTTCATCATTTTACCCCCCATAATTTTCAAATTCAGCCAATTTACACTGTCCGTCAAGTTCATCATTAGATTTTCAGTTAAATTGGTAACGTGACAATTGTGGTACCCACTTTAATGCTGATGTGTGAATAAAAATAATAAAAAATTCTTCAAAAAATATTATTAAATTAGACTTTTAAAAATAGAAGAAGAAAAAAATTCCCTTCTCTCTCTCTCTCTCTCTCTCTCTCTGCCTACAACTTGAAAACCCCTCCCTCTCCTTCTCTCTCTCTCTCTCTCTCTCTACTTCGGTGATGGAGAAGCGGAGATTATCGCTCGAATCGAAGCAACTGTTGATTTCCTTTATGTGTGTCGATTATGAGCTTGGAGAGGCGGCAGGAAGGGATGGCGGCGAGGATGGAGACAGCGGCGGCGCTGACGTCAAGGTCGGGGAAGTCGAGATTTGTGAGAATTCTAAAGCAAACGATGTCCCAGAATCGGCGGTGAGGCGGGTGGAGCGAATGAGATCAAAGGCGAGCTTTTTGCAGACGGCAGGGGCAGGCAAGGCGACGATCTCTTCGACAAAGAATTTGGTGATGACGGATATGTCGCGGTCTTCTGCGGATTGTTTGAGGGCTTGAAGGAGAGCGTTGGACTGGCGGAGAGCGTTGTTGGAATAGAGGTCCGCTTGGATCTGAGCGAAGAGTATGTCCATTTGGGAAGCTGAGATCAACTTCAACCGATTGAGCTGACCTGTTTTAAGGTTCGTTAGGATTTGAGAATTTGGGACATTGAGAGAGAGGAACTAAGAGTTTGGGCAGACTGCAGTAGAAATGAAGAGTATGCTAAGCTCTAGCTTTGCTTGTATTGGTTTTTAGTTTGAAGAAGAAAATGATGGGGGTAAAAATCATCAGGCTTCTTGGAGGTTCAGTTGGTTGGCACGCCCGGGTTGGCAACAATAAAGTTCATTGTAAAAAAAAACTGCACCAGCAACCCCCTCCCTCTCCCCCAACCCCTATAGCTTTCACCGCCGCCCCCCTTGTGAACCTTGACTCAACCCCATAGAAAGAAGAAGGCCAAGCGATCTGATAGTGCTAACGAAGCTCGTAATTTTCTCGCCGACCTTAGACAAATCCATCTCATCACCTAGGAACAACAAAAATGGGACCAAGAACAAAACCTTGGACTTTCCAAAATCTCCCAAACCCCAAATATTTCATCACTCCAAAATCTCATTTTTTGGCCTTTGCTGCGCGCCCTCTTTTCTGTCTTCCTCCATTTCTTCCATTTCTTCCATTTCTTCTCCTTCGTCTTCTTCTTCAAGCTTTGTACTCTCCCACAACCCGAAAACCCATAATTCTAAGCCTGCCCAGATGTCTCTAGAAAGACTTGAATCCAACTCCTCTCTTGCGAACTCAACCCAGACACAGAGACGGTGAGAGAGGAAGAGAATGAGATAGTGAGTCGGGGAGGGGCGGATATGTGGGTGGGGTTTTCAAGTTCAGAGAGAGAGAGAGAGAGAGAGAGAAGAGAGAGAGAGAGAGGAATTTTTTTTTCTTTCTGTTTTTAAAAATCTAATTTAATAATATTTTTAAAGAATTTTTTATTATTTTTGTTCACACATCAGCATCAAAGTGGGCACCACAATTGCCACATCAATTTAACAAAAAATCTAACGGTGAACTTAATAGACGGTGTAAATTGGCCGAATTTGAAAACTATGGGGTGTAAAATGATGAAATTAAAATCTGGTGACCCATATTAAGAATGTCCCCAAATCTTGAGGGGGTCTTTTGATGTTAGTCCTTTTTTTCTAAATTGGGGGTCAAAGTTAGGAAGTGGGAGGTGGGGAAACTCACACACATAGGTATTACAAGAGTTTGAACTCAAGACCACTTAGCATCTGGCGGACTTGGGAATTTTTCAAGAGAGGGCCAATATTTAACATGCTAAAAGTATGTGAGGGAAATCCTAGTGCAAGAAGTCCATGAATCCATCTACATTAGTTGACAGGGAAGGAGAGAAACTTTCAATAAATAAACGTGACATCTGCATAAAACAAAATTAAATTTTAGGTTGAGAAGTAAGAAAGGACATATGCCAAATAAGGGGATTAAAGCTCATGGATATTTATTAAATAGAGATACACCATTAAGCTAAGAAATCAAATTGAATCTTACAAAGTCTCTTTTAGACATTTAATCGAACATATAGTGGGCACTAAAAAAGAGACAAATTCCAGCCACCCTAAAGGATTTTCTGGCGAAGGGAGGTGGAGCTGCACCTCCTTGCTCATGTGTAGGTCCACTAGTGCCACTTAAAGTGAGTTTAACTTACTTTATAAAATATTAAAAAAACCGCATGTATGTACCACAATGTTACAAAAAAAAAAAATCATAATAATTCGTATAATATAGATCACATGCCCTTGCCTTGGTTATTTGTGGTCACATGCATATATGTACAGTGACTTGTCATTGAATATTCTGAAAGAGAATATCATCAAATGCCACATATCTCTATTATTTTACTACGAAATGATGCATTTCTATTCTATTCTTAAAATTAAAACAAAAACAAATTGGAATTTCTGAATTCTCTACAACGTCTGGGTGATCAAATGTTGACAAACATGCACAACTAGAATTGATAGTACGTGTTTAGTTCTCTAATAAAAGGGGCACTAGAAAATCAAAATACTAAGAGTCTCAAAAACCGAGTTTGATCTCTCCTTTGTTGCCTCATATCATGCTTGTTGATGCTCTTTTTCGGAGAGGGTCAACTTAGAGAAAAGGGGTTTGTCTTCAGCAGTGGAGAAGGTGAGGACCTTCGGCAAGGAAAGAGCCTGCATAAGACAAATTAGGAGAAGCAATCGTTAAGCTTTGGACACCGGTGTGGTGCTAGCCGAAGGCTCTCCGATGCTTAAGTTAGCTAAGAGTAGTAACTTTGGCAGAGTAACAGTAAAAGTGAGAAAGTAGTTACCCTTTTTACTTGGGTACTGTTCCCTATTTATAGGGAAGTGAAAGTGGGTGGTTTGCAAAGAATTTCGATGTGGGACTTTGTGCAAATTGATGTGGTGGTGACACGTGTCTTGGAGATTAGGTTCTGCAGTTTGGGAGCTTCGGCAGGTGTCTGGCACCTTAGAAGAGTATCTTCCTTCGGTAGGGGAGAAGGCGTGTATCTTGGTGCTAGTTGTTTTGAGGCTGGATATGCTTAGTTGATTATGGTGTAAACAGTAGTCCCCCAAGTTCGCTGTCAAGAAGTAACTTCTGGGTTGGGAACTTGTTAGATTCTTGTGTAATCATGACCGAGCATTCTAGGTTCAGTGGGAGCCGTGGGGCATTCCCCAGTCCCCCAAGTTGGCAAGCTAGAAGTTGCGTCATCACTTGGGAGATATGATAAAAAGCTATGTGAGCCTCTAGAATTGTTGGTAGCTGGGTACTTAGGTGTTTAGTTAAGGAACAGGTGGAGGGCTGGGCCCTATGGATATTCGGTGCTGGGTCTCTGAGTGGAGCCTAGCTCGTGGGCTCATTGAATTGGAGCTGGGCTTCGTCAGCGCCACTTGGAGGAGTCACCCTTGGACTTCGGTAGGAGCCAATGGCCTTAGTGAGGCCTTACTTTCCTTCACATGGCCCTTGTCGTTCAGCAAGGACCCCCCTTTTCTTTTTTTTTTTCTTTTTTTTTTGGTATAAAAATTTGGTAAGCTAGACCTTCGGCAGGTTCCAAAAGTTTGGGTGTGAGCTCGTGAGGACCTGGGTCATGGGTTTGGGCTGAGCCACAAATGAGCTTCGGAAATGGCATGGTGGTTGTGAGCTGGGCCCTTTGTAGGAGCCGGGCTTCGGCAAGGAAGCTAGGGTAGCCTACTGGAGCTGGGCTATGGGTATATTTGATGGAGCTAGGCTTTAGAATTGTGAGGAGTATAAATAAGTTTCTATAGCTCTTGTCGTTCGGCAAAGTCTATAGAAAGAGGGAAACGAGTTGTCTTCAGCAAGAGTCTAGGCTGCTCACGGTTTGGCATCACGATTCTTGCCGTTCGGCAAGGCATAACCAAGGCCAGTTTTCGTCGGAGATCCACTTCGTTTCTTCAAGAGTACTAGAGTAGTTTTAAGTCTTTGGTGCTGTGGTCTGGAACTAAATCCAAGGGGCATTATTCGAGGTCCTAGCTCCTTACTCAACCTAGTTGCCGATCAGCAAGCTCTGGTAAAAATGTTTCAGGAGTCTCTGTGCAGGCAAGGCTAGCTGTCGGCAGGGTTTTAGGCAGCTTTTAGATTGCTACGTGAGCTGGGCATCATGACCACGGATTGGGTCGTCCAACACGGGTTCGCATAGCTAGGTCCTGTTTCAGCAACAGCTTGAAGACTTGGAGCTGTGAAATTCGTGGGATTTGGGAGTTGGTTTGCTTGATTGGTAACTCTTCGTGAGCCTCCCTTTGCTTCTGCATAGGCCTTGCCGTTCGGCAAGGCCAATTTGGCTATACCTTGATATATATGTTTTTTTGTGGTTGGAACCTTCAGCAGGTAACAAGGGTCTCCGGCTGTTTGGTGCTCCAGCTTTGGCCACCACTTGCCGATCGGCAAGGGTTTGTTGAAGGAGTTTGTGGAGAGGAGTTGTGGAATTTGGGAGGATCTCGAGGTCTCCTATGGGCTGTTTGCTTTTCTGAAATTTCGCCTAGTCGGGCCATTGCAGATTCGGCAAGGCTTTGGGTTATGAAGGAGGGGACCAACGAATTGGAGCTGGGCCTCCGGTGAGCTGGTATTGTTTTGGCAAGCTAGACTTAGAGTTGGCCCCCTGTTACATTCGGCAAGAGACCAAACTTTGCTTACAAATCGGACCGGCTTGGAGCCGGGCTCCGTAGGGTTCTGAGGATTGGTTTTAGCTGCGTTCAAGCTTCGGCACTAAAGTATTTTTTGAATCCCCAAAATTTTTCTTGGGCCTTGCCGTTCTTTGCTCGTTTCAAAATGATGATAGTTGATTTTGGTGTTCGTTAGGCCTTCGGTAGGTGGCCCTGGTTTCCTTGTTTTAGCTAGGAGCTAGGCCTTTGGCTTTGGCAAGGACCTGGGTAGGGCTATTCAACTTCCCAACCTTGGTGAGTTTTGTAAGTCCCCATTTTTCTTCCGTATGGGCCTTGTCGTTCGGCAAGGCCAATTAGAGTTTGAGTGTGATGAACTTGATGTGTGCCTTGGTGGTTTTGACTTTGAGCAGGGTTTGGAAGGAGAATTGAAGCTAGGTTGCAAGAAACCTGAGTCCTTGAGCTTTTTGTCGCACCTTGTAGCCAGCTCAATCAAGTGTTCTCAAGGGCTTGGGTTTGCCAAGGCTTGGAGTTGAGTCAGCAAAGCTTGGGCAAGGTGAGAATTTTTTGTGGCCCCTTAATTGCTTCTACATGGGCCTTGCCGTTCGGAAAGGTCCTTTCAAGTTCCTCTCATTTTTTTGTTTGTGAATTTGAAATTGTTGCAGGTACAAGGGATTTGGGAGGGTAGGTGAAAGGGTGCTATGGTTTCTCGTGTACCCTTGGGACTTTATAAATAGGAGCTTGGAGTGACGAAGGCATCACACTTGAGTTTCTGAGAAAAATTTCTAGAAAGTGAGAAGGAGAGGAGTTCTTTGCTCCGTATACCTTTAGCAAGGTTCGAGTCTTGTTTAAAACCAAGTGCTTGGGTCTTTGGTTCTTCGACCGCTCCTCCTTGGCCATGCAAGCAACGCAAGATGACATTCTTTATGGATTAGAATATTGGAGCTTTTCAAAGTAACCGAATCTGGATAGCTCCTTGTGGTGAGGATGCAGAGTTGAGCAATTTTTTCTTGGCCATGCATGGTGATCTTGGTGCACATGGAATATTTGGCCACCTATAAATTGAGACACTTTCAACGTGACTGAAAGGTGATTCCTTCGGCTGAAATGGTGGCTTCCTCTTTTGGCCATGTAAGCCATACAAGGCATGCAAGGCGAGGAGGCAGAGGCATCGCCTACGTCAGAGAGGCTTGCCGAAGGCATCGCACGCGCCATCTGATGACAAGGTGCTGAAGGCATCGCGTGTGTCGAATGATGATGGGTGAGGAAAGGCATCGCTAGAGCGGAAGGACGACAAGGTGCCAAAGGCATCGCTCGCGTCAAATGGCAGCGAGGTGCCGAAGGCAGCGCTGACGGCGGGGTGCCGAAAGGCATCGCTAGAGCGGAAGGACGACGGGATGCCAAAGGCATTGCTCACGTCGAATGGCGGCGGGGTGCCGAAGGCAGCACACACATTGAATGATGGCGGGGTGCCGAAAGGCATCGCTAGAGCGGAAGGATGACGGGGTGCCGAAGGCATCCGTTGCTTCGAATGGCGGCGGGGTGCCAAAAGGCACTGAAGAAGGGGAGAATGACCTAAGCTTTTTGTATCGATTCCCACAGACGGCGCCAAACTGTTGATGCTCTTTTTCGATGTGGGACTTTGTGCAAGTCGCTATAGTGGTGACACATGTCTTGAAGATTAGGTTCGGCAGTTTGAGAGCTTCGACAGTCGGGAGCTTCGGCAGGTGTCTGGCACTTTGGAAGAGTGTCTTCCTTCGGCAAGGGAGAAGGCGTGTCTGCCTTGGTGCTAGTTGTTTTGAGGCTGGATATGCTCGGTTGATTATGGTGTAAACAATGCTCTCTGAGTCTCTGTGCAGCACAAACATTATTAGCATGAGTGGACAAAAAACGAAAGGTACAGAAGCATAATTACTGTTATTAATTAGAACCTATATATCTTACATGCATAGGAAGGTACAACTTAATCTACTCCTAGTAAACATCCATCCTCAGCCGCACTCGTGTTGCAGATAAACAAATAAACAAGTAACCCTAGTATCCTCCCTTGGTACATGATTTTCCCCTCAAATAGGTACATGTCTAGCAAATGCAACATATCACAAATTGTTAATGATGTCAATAATGCACTTGGAGAAACTCGGTGCAAGTAAGTCATCATGAAATATGCCAATTTTACACCAAATGGACCTTAAAAGGGCAACCAAAAAGCTTAGAATTGCTAGTGAAATAAATATTTCTTTGAGAAACATAATTAAGAAGCAGCCATCATTTCTTACCAGAACATTCCCTGAAATACCAAACGGGAAAAAATTGATACAAAGAGAAAAAGAAAAATGACCACAAGGCAATTGATGAACATATATAAACATAGGCAAGGCAAACTTAACGTCGCCTGTCATCCTTGTCATCCATAATTTGCATCTCATGTAACAACCCGGCCCTTAATTAATATTTAATTATTAATTTATTCTGGTAAAAGACACTTATACCCCTAGAATATTTTATTAGTTTAAAAGTTGACTTTTTGACCGGGAAAGAATTTGGGGATTTCAGTTGCACCGTTGCGTAGAGCGCGACGAAACGAGTCCGTAGACACGTAGTGGACTAAAATATGAGTTGTAACGAAGAAGTTACGTTCAAAAGAAGTTCAGTGGCATAACCGTAAATACTTCAGACTTCAGTTTTTAAAACCCAGTTTTCTTCCTCCTCCTCCAGTTTGACCAGCCGACTTTAGGAGAGGGTTTCTCTCAGCTCCGACCACCAAATTGAGCAAGACCAGTGCCAAACAAACCACCTCACTCCCCTCTTTCACTCCCCTCTCAACTTCGAAGCGTTATCGCTTTAGGCACCACGCGCTGCCGGCGCGTGGGCGGCGCGTGAGCAGCAGGGGGGGGACCACAGTCAGTCCTATAATAATCTCCTAGTCCCCACGAGCGCGTAGGATTTCGTGGATCTTAATTCGGATAACGTTTGAACCTCGAACGGATCTCGCCTAGTGTGTGATTTCCGGGTTCGATATGTTTGTACCGTTGGATCGCAGTCAATTTCAAATATGTTGATCTAGGTAATTTCAGGATCGTATAGCATTTGACGGATCGTAAAACGGAGTCTCGGATACTCCAGAAATGTCAGCCCTAGAGTGAGGTTTAGAGTAAAACAAACCAGTTACAGGTCAGGAACAGAGGAAAGAACTACGTGTGGCTTGATCCCTCAGTAAGGGTACGTAGGCAGCCTACAGTTATCAGGCGCAGCCACGAGTTAGGGGCTCAGGGTTTATGTTACAGTTTTCAGGGTATTTTGGTATTTTACGACCTACAGTCACTAGGTGTCAGTTTTAGACAGGATTCGGCTCGGATTTCAAAGTGGAATTTGGGTTGGGACGTTTCATCTCAAATTTGAAATATTGCTTCATAATATTCTTTA
>NC_024133.1:552031-563018 GCF_000346735.1 Prunus mume | reverse complement strand
GGAAGAGCATGAAATATATGCCATAGTACAAGTTAATTGACCAAGGAACACACCCACATCCTAGTTACAAAACATTTGTCAAATTTGGTTCCTATTGTAGGATTGTCAAATATGCCACCTCCTTTCAATCAAATACTCCTCTTACATATGCTATGCAAACAAGAAGAAACCATCTATTACATTTCTCAGCCAACTGGATCTAAATCAACCTCCGTGTCCATTCCACCGTCAATCATCCCAGCCTCGACTTCAGCATCTGCTTCCATCTGGCCTGCCTCTTGACCTACATCCGTATCAGAGATTTGCTTCTGATGTTCATCGGGGATTGGACTACCACCTTGGGACATGTCACCAGTTGCAACAGTGGCATCAGTGTCCGTTGGTGTCACTGAGGCTTCAAGCACAGCTCTGATTCCTTCACCATCTATCTCATTTGCAGCTGTTGCAATCTTCAGTAAAATTAAAAACAAAATATTATTGTGAAAATTCTTGGAGAACACTTCCACTCTGGATACGCATGCATGAATTTACCGGATCCTCAAATTTGAAAACACCTCTCCAAAGGAAAAAAGGAACACAAAATATACATATTTATTTCACACACATACATATTATTTTGTCATTTACATGTTCAACTTTCACAGGAATCAAAGATCTCAAGAAACATAAAATCTAGAAATCCACTACAATTCCAATTATACCTGATTTTCTTCTACTTGATGTGCAGCACGCTTTGTTTTTTCCTTTTTAGCACGTTTAGACTTGTCATTTGGTTTAGCTTGGTATTTAGATCGCTCTTCAGGTGTCAAAAGTTCCAGAGGCACTACTCCTTCAATACCAAATTCAGTAAACTGCAATTACATCAATACAATTCGTGTAAGCTCGGTGAAAAAAATTAATCATATATATTTTAAAATATTTGCATAGTCAGTTGTCATATTAATCATACTCTAGAAAACCCTTCCAAGTCTTGTCTAGCTGAAAATAGAAGACCTTTCCAGCAATAAACCTGCATAATGAAAATTTAGTATAGGATAAAATAAAATCTACTTGTAAGTTGAATGCTAGTTTCAACAATTCTAATAACTTCAAATAATAAAGAAAAACAAAGTAACACACATTTAATCACATGGTGAAGCTGTTGAAAAATCCAAACTACTAAATAAAATAGCACTCCATATTAACAATGAACAGTAGTCAAAAGTCCACAACTTTTATCTAAATCCTTTTCAAACGATTTACATATTTATCTTCTGATTCCGGAGGCCGGTTAGTTTTTCAAGATACCTTTTTGCTCATGTCAGTCTTTCTTATTTTTGGGACCTTTCCTATTGAGACGGGCAATAGTATACTAAACTCGCACACACTACACGGATGCTAGGACTCAACCCCAGAACCTTTCCTCAGAGCAATTGGTTCCTTTGCACTCATGTCAGTCTTAGAATAGCAATGAACCTTTACAGAAGACAGTTGATGAATTTTAAAAATACTCTTACCAATGTTTGATAAAGATCTACTATTTTTCTTTCTTTTTAAATATATATATATATAATAAATTCAAGATTACATAGGGAGATGGAGGAACAACTTACATGATGTGTAAGGTACTCTTCTGGTTTCAACACCATTGATGCACCAGCAAAGTTTAGATTAACTGCAGGAAAAACCTCAGCCAAACTGAAACATAAAATGTCATTTAGGTCTTCATAGTTTTTCTTCAGAGGGAAACTTAAAAAATATTTAGAGATAGAACCAACCTAGTGGTTACTTGATGACACTGGTTTTCTTCTGAAATGAAGGGAGTCAGGGATGGTGAAACAGCTGAAGTTATCTATACATCCCAACACAAAATGAGCTTTTAGTAAGGAGAAGATATCTTATGTTTCAGACCAAACACCACAAATCAACCAATAAATAAGACCAAGTGAATAAACTTACCGCACGAACAAAAGGAACGTAAGCTTCTTCAACAAGGTATGCCAATGTTGTTCCTGAGTCGATAATAGTTCCTCTGTCGTGTGATGTGAAGGCTGCTGGATCAATTGGCAAGATTTGATAGTATACTAAACTCGCACACACTACACGGATGCTAGGACTCGAACCCAGAACCTTTCCTCAGAGCAATTGGTTCCTTTGCACTCATGTCAGTCTTAGAATAGCAATGAACCTTTACAGAAGACAGTTGATGAATTTTAAAAATACTCTTACCAATGTTTGATAAAGATCTACTATTTTTCTTTCTTTTTAAATATATATATATATAATAAATTCAAGATTACATAGGGAGATGGAGGAACAACTTACATGATGTGTAAGGTACTCTTCTGGTTTCAACACCATTGATGCACCAGCAAAGTTTAGATTAACTGCAGGAAAAACCTCAGCCAAACTGAAACATAAAATGTCATTTAGGTCTTCATAGTTTTTCTTCAGAGGGAAACTTAAAAAATATTTAGAGATAGAACCAACCTAGTGGTTACTTGATGACACTGGTTTTCTTCTGAAATGAAGGGAGTCAGGGATGGTGAAACAGCTGAAGTTATCTATACATCCCAACACAAAATGAGCTTTTAGTAAGGAGAAGATATCTTATGTTTCAGACCAAACACCACAAATCAACCAATAAATAAGACCAAGTGAATAAACTTACCGCACGAACAAAAGGAACGTAAGCTTCTTCAACAAGGTATGCCAATGTTGTTCCTGAGTCGATAATAGTTCCTCTGTCGTGTGATGTGAAGGCTGCTGGATCAATTGGCAAGATTTTCCCATTGACAGCAATGCTCTGCAGATTTAAATAATAATGGTGCCTGAAAATAATGGTGAAGGACGTTATATGAAAAACTCAAAGACAAATAAGTAATATAAGATAGCTAAACAAGTAAAAGTTTAGAAAGCCAAAAGTGACAGCATCTCACCAACCCTTGGTGAATAAATTGATTTCATATAATAAATTGTAGCAACACACACTAGAAGAATTTTGGGCAATAATCACTATTTTTTTAACCAGTTATCATAAGTTACTATTGTCATTTAACTTAGGCAAATTTTACTCTTTATTGGTAAGTTGAGAGTTGAGACTATTAATGAGTTTGTTTTCCAGTAACCATTAGACAAAAATAGAATAGGTTAGAAATGTGGTTGTCTTGGTTATGCAAACCAACGGAAATTAGTGGCTATAAACCCTTGTCTTTATTTCCTTCTCCCATTCCCTAGTCTAAACCCTAGTCTTTATTTCCTTCCCCCATTTCCTTTCCCACCAAAATTCACAATTTGGTAGTAAATATTACAAGCATAAAGAAATAAGAGAAAGGTTTCCAAGAGACGTACCGTGGTGGAACAAGAGGACTGTAAACAATACTTGGCTCCAGAATCTCGCCAAGAACAAGTATACCCCCTCCTTTTTCATCTCCCTTCAAACAATGAGAGAACACTTTGGGAGTCAACCCTCGAGATGACAACTGCGATATAACGGACAGAGGCCCTTGGCTAAATCCAAATATCCCATCCAGTGTTGAAAGTGAACTAGAAATACCCCCAGACTCATAGGTAGTGCACCTGTATTTTTCCAACACCATCAGCCAAGGAAATTTCATAATTAATTCAATCAACACAACACAACATACTTATAATAAGAGAAATTATTCTACATAATATTAATTATTTTTGTTCTAAACGATGGGATTGAGAAATTGTATATGGGAATTAGATTTCATTGATGTGATCAACGAAGATACAGAGATGTCCTCATATAGGCCTGATACAACAATACAGATCTTACGGATTAGCTATTTACCATACATGGTTCCCATGTTAGACAATTTATGTCTTAAACCACTTTAATGTGGTCTTCTAATCATCATAGGAGATCTAGGTCTTTGTATTGATTAAGAACTTAATTAGAATTGGTGTTTTGGATCTCAGGGAAGTTGAGATTACCTTCTGTCCACAGATGTTGGTGATCTTGTTTATAGAAGTTTATTGTGGCGTGGTGCAAGACATGAGGTACATGAGTTAGTAGAGTTTTCTTTTTGTCCACAGATGTAAGAAAACTATCTATGAAAGAAATTCATGTATCGTGTCTTTTGGTGATCACTAAAACATGTTCAATTTTCTGCCTACAGGTGATAATTGATAATGTACAGAAATTGGGGAAAGTTTGTTTATATACTTGTCTGCTCTTTCAAATCTCAGTTATGAACACCACAAATTTAAACACCATCGAAACACTGACTGGTTCCAACTACAAGAGATGGAAAAGGGATCTTGAAATAGCTCTAGGTCTTTTGGATGTGGATATGGCAATTAAAGAACAAGCTCCTGAAAAACCAGAGGGATATGCAACCATTGAGGAAAAGACTCATTATGCCAAATGGGAAAGGGCAAACAGGATATCTATTCTGATCATCCAAAAATAAATGTCACCTACAATAAGAGATGAAATTCCACCCTTGAAAAATGCTAAAGATTTCCTTAAGACCATCAGCCTAAAATTCAAGGAATCTGAGAAGGTAGAGATGGGATTTCGGATCAAGAAACTAACAGATATGAGATATGAGATGGCTGTGTAAGAACATATATTCTGGACATGATGGGTATTGGCATGAAACTAAGAAACCTTGGTGCCTATATTGATGACAGCATGCTGATATATTAGCACTTAATTCACTGCCAAATGACTTCAAGCAGGTTAAGAGCACCTATGTGACACAAAAGGAATCATGGACACTGGATGAGTTGATTCAAGTTTCAGTGCAGGAAGAAATTTCAGTTTGCTTTGAATCGAACCTAGTTGATATATAGTGACTCTTGGTGGCTTGACAATGGAGCAACTATACATGTTTCTAATTCCTTGCAAGGATTCACAACCAAGAGGGTGCCAACTAAGGATGAAATAAAAGTGTATGTCGGCAATGGAATTCAAGTGAAGGTGGAGTTCATTGGAGACATCAAGATTAGATTAGAGTCTGGTTTTATTTTGCATTTGATAGATGTGGTTTATGTTCCTGCTATGACAAGGAACTGATTATGGAAGCTAAACTGATTTTGGATTCTCTATTTTAAGAAATAAAATTTCAATTGGGAATGGAACCCTTGTGAAAGGAATGTATCAATTAAATGTCCAAGCATATGATCAAATTAAACATTGCAAGCACCAGCAAAATTCAAAATAAAACTCAATCATCTCAATTGTGGCATAAGAGACTTTGCCACATTTCCAAAGAAAGAATAAAATCCCTCTGCAAAGAACATGTGTTGCCACCACTCGACTTAACTGAATTGGATGAGGTCTGCATAAATTGTGTAAAGGGGAAGCTCACAAGTACAAGAAAGAAAGGAGCAATTAAAAGTACAAGTTTACTAGAACTTATTCACACTGACATTTGTGGACCTTTCCCAACACCGACTCATGATGGATTTAAGTATTTTATTACCTTCACAGATGACCTTTCAAGATTTGGTTATGTATATTTGATAACAGAGAAATCAAGTGCACTAGATATGTTTAAAGTGTTTAAAGCAGAAGTAGAAAATCAACTCAACCTTAAAATTAAAGTAGTAAGATCAAACAGAGGTGGAGAATTCTATGGAAAATTGGATGAGGCAGGCAGAAATCCAGGACCCTTTGCAAAGTTTCTGCAGCAAGAAGGAATTGTTGCACAATACACAAATCCTGGAACTCCACAGCAGAATGGAGTTTCAGAGAGAAGAAATCGAACCCTCAAGAATATGATGAGAAGTATGATGGCTTGCACAAATCTTCCGATTTTTCTATGAGGAGAAGTTTTAAAAACAGCAAACTATGTTTTAAACAGAGTTCCAACCAAGAGTGTGAATCAAATTCCTTATGAAATTTGGAACAACAGGAAGCCAAAATTAAATCATCTCAGAATTTGAGGCTGTAAAGCAGAAGTAAACTGTATAATCCTATGGAAAAGAAACTAGATTCAAAGACCACTAGTTGTTTTTTCATTGGATATCCAGAGAGAACTAAAGGCTACAGGTTTTACTGTCCAAATCACACAACTAGGTTTATGGAAACTGGAAGAGCAGTGTTTATAGAAGAAGGAAGTGACAGTTTTGAAGAAAGGAAATTAGTTTTTGAATAAATAACAGAAGAAGAAAATTCACATTCTCAAGAGAACAACAAAAGTGAATTGAGGGTTATGCCGAATACAGTTTTGAGTAATGAAGAAGCCTTACCTCAGCTATAAACTACAACTGATCCGGCACAAACTGAAATGGATATTGATGCACCAGAAATTCAACACGATGACCAACAGATTCCTCAAATCAGAAGGTCACAGAGAGATAGAAGACCAGCTCTGCCAAATGACTATCTTGTATATTTGCAAGAGAACACAGCCTAGATGACCCAATAACATTCAAGCAGGCCATTACAAGTTCAAAAAATGAAAAATGGTTGGTAGCCATGAAATAGGAGCTAAGTTCAATGGAAAAGAATTAAGTAGAGATTCAAGAGGCTTCATTGATAGATATAAGGCTAGGCTTGTGGCAAAAGGATTCACACAACGAGAAGGAATCGATTACAATGAAACTTTTTCACCAGTCTCTACCAAAGATTCGTTTAGAGTCATAATGGCCTTAGTTGCTCATTTCAATATGCATCTTCATCAAATGGATGTGAAAACCGTTTTCTTGAATGGAAATCTCTCTGAGAAATATATATGAAACAACTTGAGGGTTTCATTCAAGAAGGTGGAGAAGGATTGGTCTGCAAATTATAGAAAAATCCATTTATGGATTAAAACAAGCATCCAAACAGTGGTATTTGAAGTTTGATGAAGTGGTTAAGTCTCATGGTTTCATTGAAAGTCCAATGGATGAATGTATATACATCAAGGTCAGTGGGAGCAATTTTATTTTTCTCATTCTTTATGTTGATGATATACTCTTAGTAAGTAAAAATTTGACACTGCTACATGACACAAAGGCTTTTCTGTCACAAGCTTTTGACATGACAAATCTTGGAGAAGCATCATATGTGTTAGGAATTGAAATCAGTCGAGACAGAGAAAAGGGTTTTCTAGGCTTAGCTCAGAAGGGATACATTGAGAAGGTATTAAAAGGTTTAACATGCTAAACTGTGCAGGAGGAGAAGTGCCAGTTTCCAAATGAGATAAACTAAGCACGGAACAGTCACCAAAAACTGAGCAAGAGAGGTTGGAAATGGCTGACAGACCTTCCCGGTCTCTAGTGGGAAGTTTGATGCATGCTCAAGTCTGTACCAGACCAGATTTAGCCTTTGCAGTGAGTGTTTTGGGAAGATTTCAGTCTAATCCGGGACAAGCACATTGGGTCGCGGCAAAGAAGGTACTAAGGTACTTGTAGATAACTAAAAATTACAAACTGGTTTACAGACAGAGTGAGGATTTAGAATTGGTAGGTTATGCAGATGCAAACTTGGGAGGTTGTGTTGATTCAATGAAATCTACTTCAGGTTTTGTATTCTTGTTTGAAGTGGTGCTGTGTCTTGGAAAAGTGTGAAGCAAACTCTCTCACTGCAACTTCAACAATGCAGGCAGAGTTTATTGCTTGTTATGAGGCAACAAGTCAAGCTATTTGGCTCAAGAACTTTATCACAAGTTTACAAGTTGTGGAATCAATCGAAAGGCCGACTCAGATTTGGAATGACAACAATTCTGCAGTTTTCTTCTCCAAGAGCAATAAAAGGACATCAGGTAGCAGACACATAAAATTCAAGTATCTGTCAGTAAGGGAATATGTTAAAGAAGGCCTTGTAAAGATTGACCACATTGACACTTGCTCTATGGTAGCAGATCCATTGACTAAAGGATTACCAAATGGAGTTTTTCGAAGGCAAGTTAGGAATGTGGGACTGTTTCAAGTTTCGATGAGCGCAATTAGTGGGAGTTATTTGAGTAGTCTATCTAGAGTTCACAAAGCAGACAATGTTTTTCTAGCTATTTTCAGTTGTTTTTATTTAGCTAGTTTTGCTTTTTATTCAGTTTTGCAAATTACTTGTTCTTGAATTAATTTGCTTATCATGACAAATGAATATGGAGGTATCTGTTTGTGGAACAAATTAGCTATAAAGACTGCATATGATATCTATTCATGAAAGTGTCAAAACTGTATTTGTTTATTCATGATTGTGTGCCTTTAAAACAACTCACCCGAAAATAATGGATGCTGAAGAGTCCATATAGGATTGCCCCTGCATCCGGTCAAAATGTAGTGTATCCAATACGTAATGACCAAGTACCCCACTTCCATCTGCATATTGAGTACTGTAACTGCACTGGTTAGTCTGAGGAGAACATTTGGCTTGAAATGCGGAGGTGCACATTGAACAGGGGATCAACCGTGCAATTGATGAGCTGGCAGAATCATAGGAACTGAGCTGAATCTGTAAAGCATGGAACAGTAATGTTGAAAGATTGTTAAGCTTTACCATGCAAGAATTTGAGAATGACATACAGCAAGAAAAAGAAGCAGAAGTTTACGGGAAGCCAAGTAGACCGGGGGCAATCACTGCAGGAATTGCACAAGTTTTCACTTCCAGTGTCAATCTGCACGTTGAATTCTTTTGGCGGAGAGCCCAATTTGACTTTGGTATAATAAAGCCTGAATATGGAAGAATTGAAGATTAGCAGAAATCAAACATGATTCCCCATATCTGAAGCTACAAAAGATTAGCAGCCATAAGCACACAAATCAAAGTAATAAAGAGTTGGCGGCAAACATGAGCTTCTCTTCTCCAACAATTTGGTTGAAAAGCGGCAGTAACCCACCTAGGATATTCAAGAAGAGAGACCAGAAGCATGCATGCTCTTTCAGTGGTCCGTGGTGGACCACCATGCGGCCTCTTATCCTTTTTAGCCAAGAATGGCATTCTTCGTTCATTTTTCTTTTTCCTTCATGGCCATGCAAAAGCTTTTAATTTTCACTAAGACGGCAAGCTTGCACGTGCTTTAGATTTTCCAAAAAGCCAAAAGAGTTATATAATACAAGTTTGATTTCCTGTTTTACCCTTGCGCAAACAGGAACACCAAAACCCAAACGATATCAATCCACAAGGGTAAAATGGGAAACCAAGCTCTTCCAGCTTCTTAGAAATCCTCAACTACGCTGTAATTAGGGCTCGTCAATGGGCCGCCCGGCCCAAATTTAAAGGGCTTGGGCCGGGCCGGGCTTTAAAGAGGAGAGAGAAAATATCGGGCCAAGCCGGGCCGATTTTTTTTAGAAAATTCAAAGCCCAAGCCCGACCCATGAGCTGGGCTTGAAAAAGCACATCGTGTCGGGCCAGGCTAAGCCCAACGAGCCGGAACTAAACGGGCCTACTTCATTAAAAAAAAGCCTACTTCATTCGAAAAAAATCATAAACTTAATCATAAGGGCATTTTAGTCTAAATTTGAGATTAAACTCACTTAATTCCAATATTTTCACATCAAACCAAATTCATAAAATACTCAATAAAGTCACACAACTTAATAAGATTTTCCACAAAAATAATAAAACAAAGTATTATTTTTGAGGTTATTACATAATTAGACCGTAATACGTTTTAAGAAATAATTTTAAAAAATAATAAGTATCAAAAAGATATTTTTTTTAAAGGATGGTATAAATAAATATGTAAATGTTTGGTGATGTGTTCAAGAAAAACATGATTATATTTGGTGGTACGATTATACTTCGTGATATGATTATATTTAGTGATATGATATATTGTTCATCTTATTTATATATATATATATATAATTGTTGTATTAATAATTGACACAAATTAATATGCTAATCATCCAATTATAAACTAGAAATGAGTAAAGAAAAGTAAATAAAATGAAACAAATTATATATGTGATTTAAGTGATATAATCATAATCCTAAACTCTTATTTATACATAATTATATATCTATGCGTGCCTAACGGGCCGGGCTTTTGTGGGTGGGCCGGGCCGGGCTTTCTTGGGCTTAATCGGGCCGGGCCTATGGGCCGGGCCGGGCTTCAGACACCCAAGCCCAAGCCTAGCCCGGCCCAAGGCGGGCCGGGCCATCTCAAAGCCCATAACGGGCCGGGCCGGGCTTTTTTCCAATGGGCCGGGCGGGCCCCCATCGGCCCATGAGCCCGCGGGCCAAATGATGAGGCCTAGCTGTAATGATTCCATCCCTTTTCCCAAATAGATTTTTGGGCCCAATATTTTATATTAAAAATACAAAACAAACAAGATCCATCGTCCCTGTCCCTATTAGAAAAGAACGCCCAGAACTTCCAGAAGCAACAACGCCCAGAACTTCCAGAAGCAAGCAGCAAAAGCCAAACTTAGTCAACATAAATTATTAAAAACAAAATTATATATTCCCTACTCTAAAAATCCATCAACATCAACAACCGAAACAGCATTATCAACATTGACTATAAAAATTACCCGACCACGTTTGGATCGGAGGTGCCATAGACTGGGAAGTCCACAACGCTGTCGGCCACGTTTTGCAAGAGTCGTGCGTGCCTGAGTCAGTCACGAGCTCGGAGTTGCTCGATCTGTACTCGGTGACTCGGCGGATAAACCCGTTCTAAAGAAAGAAGGGTGGACGGCGTCGTCAAGCCACAGTGGACAAGAGACAGCAGCACGGTGACGGAGGCCAGGATCCGAGCCTTCAAGCCCTGCATTTCCGCAAAATGGTGGTGGCGAGACTCGAGAGAGATCTGGAGGCGATGTCTGAAGTTGGAGAGGGCGAAACTCGAGAGAGGTCTGGAGGCGAGGTATGAACTTCAGACTCTGAAGTTGGAGATGTCTGAAGTTAGGCCTCATCATTTGGCCCGCGGGCTCATGGGCCGATGGGGGCCCGCCCGGCCCATTGGAAAAAAGCCCGGCCCGGCCCGTTATGGGCTTTGAGATGGCCCGGCCCGCCTTGGGCCGGGCTAGGCTTGGGCTTGGGTGTCTGAAGCCCGGCCCGGCCCATAGGCCCGGCCCGATTAAGCCCAAGAAAGCCCGGCCC
>NC_024133.1:516591-544915 GCF_000346735.1 Prunus mume | reverse complement strand
TGGGTTTTACATGAAAATTCAATTTGGTCACTGAATAAAAAATTTACATGAAAATTCAATTTGGTTATTGGATTTTACATGAAAATGCATTTTGTTATCTTTAATTAAGTGTGGTTTTTATTTTTATTTTTGCAGGTTGCATCTTTAGTCTTCTTTCTCTAACTCAACAAGTTAGGGTATATTGTGATAAGTGCCTTATTTCTTCTTTTTTTATTCCTTTTATATTTGGTTTTTGTAGGAAAAATTGATTAAAAAGAACCTTATCACTACTACAAAAATTGAAATAGACGACGAGAATCCACCATCGTCTAGAAGGTTTTTAAATTAACCATCGTGAAATCGACTGCCATCTTTTGATACATAAAACAACAACGACAAAAACCCGCCATCATTAAGACATACAACGTCATACCAAAATAAAAACCGACATCTAATTACTATACAAACAGCGAAAAAGGAAAACTTTGACAATCTTAGACGGTGGTTTTAGGAAAATATGGGCGTCTAAAGCGTGTTACATGTCAAGGACTACATACATGCCGACGTAAAAAAAGTTACCCATATCTTTATTTGAAAAAATATCGTCGTGCAAAATGTCGAAACCGTCGTGGTTAATATATACTACGTTTACTAAATAAAAAAACTGACAATTTTAGACAGCTGAATAATTTAACATGACATAAAAATAAAAAAACTGACGTCTAACATATTCCACGTCGTCACCCAGAAAAACACTGCATTGTTAAAGGTATTCCACGACTGTTTCTTACGAGAACCAACGTTTAAATGATGAAAAAAAAAAGGTCACTTGGACAACGTTAGACGACGCTTGTTTTAAAACACTGACGTCTGAATAATTTAATATGGCACAATTTTATTACACCTCGACATAACAAACCCTAATCACGACCCAAGTGTTTACCCACAGTCATTAAAAATGATTTTGACGGTGTGAATAGGAAATAGAACGCCGTTGATCAGAGTTTGAATGGCAGTTAATGTAAATTGAAGGTAGTAATTAATTTTTTTATTACGTCCCTAGAATACAATTTGTCGACGTTGTTATTTCACTCACCACGTTGGTTTTTGTATAGGACTGGACATGATTTCCCTTTTAAAAGTCGCTTTTATAACCTTCATTGACGTGTGCATTCTCTGAGACATAAAATGTTTTAACCTAACCGACGTGCAGTAGAGCTATCACGACAGTTAATGGAACTGAGTTGCCTTTATTGCCCTTTTTAGACGATGGTAATTATTTATCGGTGGAAGTAGTGTTTTCCTAAAATTTGTCGGTTGGAGCACTATTTTGTCGTGTTATTCTTGAATCTACCATGTGCATTATTTTCATGACAGTCGTTATTAATATTTATTAGCCGCATGTAATTTAATTTTAATTAACCGACGTGTTTTCTTTTTCAAATGGCAGTTTTTATTTCTTTATGGTCTTTTGCGTAATCATTCCACGTCGTTTGTAAAAATACGATGTTGGTTACGTTTTAGACGTCTGTTTTTGCAATTTGTTAATTGGACTGTCGTATTTTACACCTTTAATCTAGTATTTTAATTTTGGATTTGTCGTGCCCAAAGCCTGCATAATGAAAATGTGATGAGAATAATGTCAAACATTGAAGTTTATTGCAAAATTAATGTCATATAGAGCTATTAATTAATGTCATACAATTAACTGCATAACTAATGTCATACATTACAACAATTAATCAATCCATATATCTTCACACCCATCTCTAATATTTTCACTCCCAAACTCACCCACTAGGACATCAAATGTGTCAACATTTGGTATCCCTCTAGTAAATGGCTCATACTCAATTCTAATATCACCTAGCAGATTATCACCAATAGCATCATTATATTCTCTATTAGGTATTGATAACACTACCGACCAACCATGATGCAATGGGTCGTCAACAACAAATACTTGTTTGACTTGAGAAGCTATAATAAATTGGTCATTCTTATGTCCAATTTTACTCATATCTACAAGGGTAAATCCAAGTTCGTTGACTACAAGGTATGAAGTGTTATCTATCCAATCACACCTAAAGACTAGGATTCTAAACTTTTGGTAGTCAAGGTCCCAAATTTCTTGAATGACACCATAAAAATCCATATTCGAGACAATAGGGTTTTTATCCTTGGCACTAGCAACTTGCATAGTATGTGCAAATAAATAAACTCCACCATTTTGGAGAGTTCGCACATTATCTTGTGTCTTGGTGTTAAATTTAACACAATTAATAAGATAGCTCCTATATGATGGCACTGCCATGCATGGACCAGTTGTTAGCCACCTCAAATTTTCTGATACGCCATTATTGTCTTCCCCATTAAGTTCATTTTGAACCTGCAAATTAATCATATATCTTAATTCAATCAAACATAGAAAGAAGAAAATTAAAAGTTCAATATGTTATTCAATAACATATACCTTAAAGCATAGTCATTGAATGAAAGTGCTATTGAGCTTATCTTGCAGCCACTTTGTTATCTTTCTAAATTTTGGATAAGTGGTCTTGATGTGGATCATATATTCCCTACATTGATACGAAAAAATAAAGCATTACGGTCCCTTGTATATAAGATAAACATAAGGAATAGTTTAAAATGGCTACTTTCAAAATAAAACTCATACTGGGTATAAGGTAGGACTTCCTCCATATTCTCCAAGACATATAGATGTGTATGGTTCAACAGGTCCCAATCAACTAAGCTCACTATGCAACCTGATAATGGCTTTGAAACTGCCATCTTCTGACTTGATGGCACTCCAACTGTATTAACATCAGATAAATGCTAGGTACAAAACCCTACAACTTCTTCAGCTCCATACCGCTCAGCAATGTAACCTTCAGGACGAGTACGGTTCTGAACATACCCCTTTAGTACTTTCATATATCTTTCAAACAGATACATCCATCTAAAATAAACTAGCCTACATAGACGAATTTCTCTAACAAGATGTACTACTAAATGAATCATGATATCAAAGAATGAAGGGGGAAAATATTTCTCAAGCAAACACAAAGTAAGTACTACATCTTCTTCCAAGTTATCTAGCTTGGAAACATCTATTGTCTTTGCACATATAGCATTGAAGAAGAAGCAAATCAAGCTATTGCATACCTTGCATGTTTCTCCATAACAGAATGAATTGTCACAGGGAGCAATTGTTGCATCAAGGTATGACAATCATGAGATTTAAGGCCAAGAAGTCTTGAATCTTTTAAAGATACAAGATTTTTTATATTTGAAGAATAACCTTCAGGGATCTTCATACCATAGAAAATAATTGCAAACCGCTCTCTTCTATGCTCTTGACAAATTCCAAGGCCCTGGAGGCAAGTAAGTATGTCTTTCTCCATACTCAGGTTGCAAATCAGTTTTGACCCCTATGTTCAATAAATCTAACCGAGCAGCAATCTCATCTTTATTTTTTTCCAGGGATCTCCAGCAATGTATCAATGATACAATCGCAAACATTCTTCTCATTGTACACATCATCTAGGACATGCCTCACAGGAAGGTATTTCCAATACTCGAGATCAAATAATTTTGATTTCTTCTTCCAAAAAATTATGTCACCATCATTCTCACCAACACTTTCCCCATTTTTCGAGCCCCATTTGTAATTAATACTTTCAACCATCTGCAGCATTTCTTCTCTGGTTAATGGCTTGGGAGGCGTGCCATATTCAAGTTTCCCACTAAAAGCTGCGCGCTGCCTTCAATATGGATGATATGTTGGTAACCATTTTCTAGTCCAATTTAACAAATTTTGTGGCCATTTTTCAACATGTGACTAGGTGTATCACCGCCGCATATTGGACAAGCTTTATATCCTTTAACGACACAACCAGATAAGTTCCCATAGGTAGGAAAATCATTAATTGTCCACAGTAATACATATCTGAGTGTAAAGTATTCTTCTATGTGTGCATCATACACTCCTCTAATCTCATCCCACATAGATTTTAAATCATCAATCAAAGGCTCTAAGTAGACGTCTATATCATATCCGTGTTGTTTAGGACTGGAAATCAATAAGGTCAATATTATGAACTTCCGTTTCATGCATAGCCATGGTGGGAGATTATATGTAACTAAGATAACTGGCCAACAACTATATCCACTACTTAAAGAACTATAGGGATTGAATCCATCAGATAAATGAGCCAATCTCAAGTTTCTCGGCTCTTTACCAAACTCGAGCCTTTTATCATCAAGAAGTTTTCAAGACGGGGAATCCGCTGGATGAGACATATGGTTGAAACATCTTAGCTATCTTAAGTGATTGAAACATCCTTTTAAACCTAGGAATTTGCGGAAAATATCACACCACCTTTGCTGGCACACCTTCTTTCGAGATTGAATCTTTGCCTTCCTTCCACCTTGAAGTACCACAAGTATAATAATTAGTTGAATCTTCATAATCCTTCCTATACAAGATGCAGTCATCGGGACTTGTGTGGATTTTCTCATAACTCATCCCCCAAGCAGACAAAGTCTTTTTTGCCTTGTACATAAAAGAATGTATTGTATTTCCTCGTGGAAGCAAATTTCCTTGAAATATCAATAATTCTGTAAAACATACATCACTCGTCCCATGTTTTGCTTTCAAATTATATAACTTCACTAAAGCTGACAACTTCGTGTACTTACTGCAACCAGGGTACAAGGGAGTCACCGCTCATCCTCTCACATCCACTAGTCGTCGCCATCATAGCCGTTCCTCTTGTCGTCGGCACCTTTTTCTCGTTCCTCTTGTCGTCAGCACCTTTGTCTGGTGGTAAGTTCAATCTCGTCTCATCTCATCTCAATTGGGGATTTTTGAAATTACGATTCTGTCTGTGTGGAATGAAATTGGGGCATTGGGGTTTCAGTTATTCATGATTTCTCTCTTTGAATGTCTCTTTCTATGGATTTCTCTCTCTGGATTTCTCATCTCATCTCATGCATGTTGTAGCTTTTCCTTTGATCATTTGCTAGCTGGGTAAGCTGGCTAAATATATTATTTTTAACTATTTTGAAAGAATACAACATTGAAGTGGTGAGTATATGATTGCAGACTCAAATTCCGGATCCATACTTACTTGGAAAACTAGACTTAGCATTTGCCTGGGAATAGCAAGGGGTTCGGAGTAAGTTACCCCAAAAATTTGATCATTCTTCTCCCTTTAATTTCTCAATTATCCTTATCAGCTTATCTATATCTACACTGCATCTCTATCTATGCATTTTTAAAATTTTCATTTATTTGCTTGGTATGATCCATGGCTATGAATTAAAAAATATATTGGGTGGTTTGTCAAATTACAATCGTTCACTTCTTTGTATATTTCATTGCTTTTGATTATCCTATGAGATTTTACGTACATAACCTTGCATATTTTTTTTTTCTAATTCCACCAAATATTAGAAAACTTCATCTCTAATGTGAAAACTATATTGTTTTTCACCGACATAGCAGTGGTTACGAAGAAGAAGAAGAAAATGGACCCTTCCAACTCAATCGCAAATGAGCTGAAGAAGGTGAAAATATATATAGCAGAGTATCCATATTTTCCTATCACTTTCGATAGAGATCTGTGGAATATCCGAAAAATTGTGATTGAGGACAAGCCTAACTCCTTCATCTTTAATATGAAAACTATATTGTTTTTCCTCAACATAGCAGTGGTTACGAAGAAGAAGAAGAAGAAAATGGACCTTTTAACAATTTTGGAGGGTTAATGATGTCGGACCGATAGGTGTTAAAGTGCCTGCTTCGTTTCCCAATGTTGAAGGGTTACTGGTAGCTTTCCTTTCTTTTGAAATTCTAACCACCCTGGGTATCGTTGGTTGGAGTGTAATGGTTGGGCTTGGGATAAGCTTTTACCCGAAGAGAATGGTATAAGGGGCTGGGAGGTGCCGAAGCCTGTGACAGGTCGCTGAAAGTGGTCTGTGACTGGCCCACAGAGCTACGTTTGGAGTTACAATATTCGACCATTTTCCATTTTCCAAAACGATCTAGCTTATCTCCATCAACATGTTCTTTAACCATTTTTCACTCAATTCCGAGAAACCATCGAACTTATGATCCATATCATCAGAAAACAAAAATCACTCCAAAAGAGAAGGGTATAAGAGGCCGGGAGGTGCCGAAGCCTGTGACGGGTCGCCAAAGGTGGTCTGTGACTGGCCCACAGAGCTACGTTTGAAGTTACGGTATTCGACCATTTCCCATTTTCCAAAACGATTTGGCTTATCTCCAGCAACATGTTCTTTACCCATTTTTCACTCAATTCTGAGAAACCATCGAACTTCTGATCCATATCAACACAAAACAAAAATCACTCCAAAAGAATGAAGTTCAGATTTGGCTAGAGAAATATAATGCTTTTAACAAAGCATTACATGAAATGATAAGACACAGTCAGATTCTTATCCTCCACTTGAACGATGAGAGACATCTTTGATATCTCTACTTCATATTCTTCTCTAAGAAGAAGAGAGAGAGTCCCCCAGTTTCTCTAAACTCCGAAAGTAGCAAGTCGTCCGACTCAATCGCAAATGAGTTAAAGAAGGTGAAAATAGATATTGCAGAGTATTCATATTTTCCTATCACTTTTGATAGAGATCAGTGGAATATCCAAAAATTTGTGATTGAGGACAAGCCTAACTCCTTCATCTCTAATGTGAAAACTATATTATTTTTTACCGAAATAGCAGTGGTTACAAAGAAGAAGAAAATGTACCCTTCAACACTTTTAGAGGTTTAGTGTCGCCAAATCGATAAGTGTTGAAGTCCTGCTTCATTTCCCAATGTTGAAGGGTGGCTGGTAGTTTTCCTTTATTTTAAAATTCTAACCACCCTGGGTATTGTTGGTTGGAGTGTAATGGTTGGGCCTTGGATAAGCTTTTACCCGAAGAAAAGAGCATAAGGGGTTGAAAGGTAACGAAGCTTGTGACGGGTCACCGAAGGTGGTTTGTGACTAGCTCACAGAGCTACGTTTGGAGTTGAAGTATTCGACAAGTTCCCATTTTCCAAAACGATTTGGCTTATCTCCAGCAACTTGTTCTTTACCCACTTTCTACTCAATTACGAGAAACCATCGAATCTCTGATCCATATCAGCACACAATACAAATCACTCCGAAAGAATGAAGTTCAAATTTGGCTAGAGAAATATAATGCTTTTAACAAAGCATTACATGAAATTATAAGACACAGTTAAATTCCTATCCTCGACTCAATATCTCTACTTCCTATTCTTCCCAGAGAAAAAGCGAGAGAGTCCCCCAGTTTCTCTAAAGAAGAATGCAGGCTCCGAAATCAACGAGTTGTCCGACTCAATCGCAAATGAGTTGAAGAAAGTGAAAACATATATGGTAGAGTATCCAGATTTTCCTATCATTTTTGATAAAGATCTATGAAATATCTGAAAAGTTGTGATTGAGGACAATCATAACTCCTTCAAATCTAATGTGAAAACTATATTGAGTGTCGCCGCAACACAAATCACTCCAAAAGAATGAAGTTTAGATTTGGCGTTAGAAATATATTGCTTTTAACAAAGCATTACACGAAATTATAAGACAGTCGAATTTCTATCCTACATTTGAACGATGCGAGGCATCTTTGATATCTCTACTTCTTATTCTTCCCAGAGAAGAACAGAGAGAGTCTTTGTAGTTTCTCTAAAGAAGAATGAAGGCTCTGAAAGCAGGGAGCTGTCGTACTCAATCGTAAATAAATTGAAGAAGCTGAAAGCATATATAGCAGAGTATCCATATTTTCCTATCACTTTTGATAGAGATCTGTGGAATATCCGAAAAGTTGTGATTGAGGACAAACCTAACTCTTTCATATCTAATGTGAAAACTATATTGTTTTTCACCGACATAGTAGTGGTTATGAAGAAGAAGAAGAAAATAGACAGAGTTTAAAAAACAGATTTAGTCTTTTCTTTTGTGTCTGTGAGTCTCTATTATTATGTAAGAGTTTCTCTATTATTATAATATCAAATTTCTCTTTATCTAGGGTTTATGTATGGTCTTTTATTTTATGTACGTCTGTGAGTCTCTGTGTGTTTCTGCTACATGCATGTGTCTGCAGCTTATGGTATTGTATTGATAAACATTATCGTCATCCATAACTTTCTCTTGTTTTTTTGTATTGCGTGCTGATATGGATAATAGGTTCGATGGTTTCTCGGAATTTAGTGGAAAGTGGGTAAGGAACACGTTGCTGGAGATAAATCAAATTGCTTTGAAAAGAAGGCACAAGCCTTCATCACTAAAACCCTTGCATCCTAAGGGCAAACTGGAATGAATGGATGTGGGTCAGAAGGTCTTCCTTACCTATGTTGAAGGGTCGCTGGTAGCTATCCTTTCTTTTGAAATTCTAACCACCCTGGGTATCGTTGGTGGGAGTGTAATAATTGGGCATGGGATAAGCTTTTACCCGAAGAGAGGTCCCAAGGATTGTCATGGGTTGCCGAAGGTGATCTGTGACTGGCCCACAGAGCTACGTTTGGAGTTGAAGTATTCAACCAGTTCCCATTTTCCAAAACAATCTAACTTATCTCCAGCAACATGTTCTTTACCCACTTTCCACTCAATTCCAAGAAACCATTAAACCTCTGATCCATATCAGCACACAACACAAATCACTCTGAAAGTATGAAGTTCAGATTTGGATAGAGAAATATAATACTTTTAACAAAGCATTACATGAAATTGTAAGATACATTCAGATTCCTATCCTCCACTCAATATCTCGACTTCTTATTCTTCCCGGCGAAGAAGAGAGACATTCCCCCAGTTTCTCTAAAGATGAATGAAGGCTCCGAAAGCAACGAGCCATCCGACTCAATCAAAAATGAGTTAAAGAAGATGAAAACATATATGACATAGTATCCAGGTTTTCATCATTTTCGATAAAGATCTATGGAATATCTGAAAAGTTGTGATTGAGGACAAGCCTAACTCCTTCATCCCTAATGTGAAAACTGTATTACTTTTCACCAACATAACAGTGGTTACGAAGAAGAATAAGAAAATGTACCCTTTAACATTTTCGGAGGGTTAATGTGGCCGAACCAATAGGTGTTTAAGTTCTTGCTTCGTTTCCCAATTTTGAAGATTCACTAGAAGCCATCACTTCTTTTGAAATTCTGACCACCTTAGATATAGTTGATTGGAATGTAATGGTTGGGCCTGTGATAAGCTTTTACCAGAAGAGAAGGGTATAAGGGGTGGGTAGGTGTCGAAGCCTGTGACGGGTCGCCGAAGGTGGTTTGTGACTAGCCCACAGAGCTGCGTTTGGAGTTGAAGTATTTGACCAATTCTCATTTTCCAAAACGATCTGGCTTATCCCCAACACAAATCACTTCAAAAAAATGAAGTTCAGATTTGGCGTTAGAAATATGTTGCTTTTAACAAAGCATTACACGAAATTATAAGACAGTCAAATTTTTATCCTCCATTTGAACGATGCGAGACATCTTTGATATCTCTACTTCCTATTCTTTCCGAAGAAGAAGAGATAGAGTCCTCCAGTTTCTCTAAAGAATAATGAAGGCTCCGAAAGCAGGGAGCTGTCGTACTCAATCGTAAATGAGTTGAAGAAACTGAAAGCATATATAGCAGAGTATCCAGATTTTCCTATCACTTTTGATAGAGATATGTGGAATATCCGAAAAGTTGTGATTGAGGACATGCCTAACACATTTATATCTAATGTGAAAACTATATTGTTTTTCACCGACACAACAGTGGTTATGAAATAAAAGAAGAAAATGGACAAAGAGTTTAAAAAATAGATTTAGTCTTTTCTTTTGTGTCTGTGAGTCTCTATTATTATGTAAGAGTTTCTCTACTATTATAATATCAAATTTCTCTTTATCTAGGGTTTATGTATAGTCTTTTCTTTTATGTTTGTCTGTGAGTCTCTGTGTGTTTTGGCTACATGCATGTGTCTACAACTTATGGTATTGTATTGATAAACATTATCGTCATTCATAACTTTCTTATGTGGTTTTGTATTGCGTGCTGATATGGATAATAGGTTCGATGGTTTCTCGAAATTGAATGGAAAGTGGGTAAGGAACACGTTGCTGGAGATAAGTCAAATTGTTTTAAAAAAAGAAGGCACATGCCTTCATCACTAAAACCCTTGCATCCTAAGGGCAAACTGGAAGGAATGGATGTGGGTCAGGAGGTTTTCCTTACCTATGTAGAAGGCGATGCGAAGTGGATGAACATCTTTTTCCTGTCGATTGTTGAGAATACTCTTGGTGAAAGGACTAGGGTATGGTTTGGTCCAAATGGGATGATGGTTGCGCTACTGCTCATCCTCGAGATGGCGAACCTTCTCAAATAAAAGTCACATGGCCAGATTGGTATGAGGAAGGGTGTCGGGTGCCGAGGATTTATGGTGTTGGGGGAGTAGTGGTGGATAAGTTTCATATTCTCCGAAAGCGTCGGAATGGTAAGGCTCCCAGTCCTTAGGGTGATAAGGTTCCCAATCTTTAGAATCACCAACCTCCTGGGTAAGGTGACGGGTGGGCTTCGGCAGAGGGCCAAGGTGATCGACTCATGGGTTGTCGAGATCTACAGGAATCGAGGTGGGTTTCTACCGGAGCTCCGAGTTTTGATCTCTGTAGTCCTTGTAAATCTTGGTTGGGGTATGAGATCGGTCCCTAGGTGGGGAAATTTGGAGTGATCGTGACTTGGTTGCTTTAGGATGAACATGGCTTTTGCCTTTGTCAGGCTTAGGCTGTGTTGGAGTGCTATGAAGGAAGATGGCCAATTGGCTCAGCAAGGTGCGCTTGATACCTTGGGTGATGTCATGCTGAGGGGGTTGGTGGTGAGTATTCTCCTAATTACGCTTCAAGGTTCGGCACTCATGCTCCAACACGACATATTTGTATGGAGGTAGTCGTAGACCTCCATTATTTTAGCAACGTCAGCATGTAGTCGCTCCACTTCGGTTTAGAGATGCATGTCAGTCGAAGGTTTCCTTCTGGAGGACTCCACATGAGGGGTGTGCCGCTGAGTGTCAAAGCTAGCATCGCTCGGCATTTCAAAGTGTGATGGGCTGAAGAGGCGACGAGGTCGAATAAGCGAAAGAGCTAACAAAATTAGTATATGCTTGAGATTCAGGAGTCTTTTCTCACAAATGGCGCCAAACTGTTGACGCCTAAAATCGGGTGTCAACTTAGATGGAAAGAGTATGGAGTCTTCAGCAAAACAAAAGGGATTGTGGACCTTCAACAAGGAAGGGCCTTCGATCACAAATATATATTACAGACGAAAGAGGGAAGAAGCGATCATCAAGCTTCGAGTATTGGTGTGGTACCTGCCGAAGGCTTTCCGATGCTTAAGTTAGCAAATATGGGATATACGGTAATTTTGACAGAGTAACAATAAATGTGAAAATTAATTACCCTTTTTTACTTGGGCACTATTCCTTTTTCATGGAGAAGTGACAGTGGGAGTTTGTATAAAGTTTCGATGTGGGACTTTGTGCAAGTTCTCGTGGTGGCGACACCTATCTAAGGCTTAGGTTATGTAACTAAGAGCTTTGGCAATCCCCTTTGGCAGATAATTGTTATATCGGAGGAAGATGTCTTTGATAGCTGAGGTCACTGGTACCTAGGGATTCTCAGAAGTGCCCTACCTTCAGCAGGCTATGAGTCTGTTCACGCGCTAGTCCTCCAGTACCAAATGTGCTTGGTTGATTATGGTATAAACAGCTGAGCTCGATATCTAGAAGATTGATAGGGATCTGAGGAATGAGAGGGACACAACAATAAGCTTGAACTAAGAGAAAGAGAGGCTGGCAACGGAGGTGGCCAGATAAAAGCAACACTTGGATAGCTTTAAGGAGACTGATAACCAACCAAGCATATTTTGTTAGACTGATTGGGAGAAAAGAATGCTGACGGCTATAAGTTATGTAATATGTCTTACACTGCATGTTCTTTTACTCTACCTCTGTTTCTCAGGATGTTTCAAGGTTGGGATTCTCTTAGAAACCCCTCGTAGTATTTTCATGGAAGGCTTTGCTTCATGGAGAAGGGGAAGAGAACAATACCTTAATATTTGGCATAATATGATGTTGTCACTTTATACCTAGTTAGTTTCCGAGGTTGTGGTATCTGCAGTAAGGATTGCTGGCGTCAACCTTGGCAGGGCAAGGACCTCGAACCCATGCTTCTCTTTTTGGAGTCCTGGGAGAAATTGCTACCCTCTTTTGTCCTTCATGCCATCTGGATACATCAGTCTTTCCCAAATTGAAGGATACAGTTGTCTTGTGGAAACCTCGCCTGGACATTATTCCCATCTATGTGTGGGTGCTTCCATGGCTACCACTATTGGGATACAAGTTGGAGGAATTGTATCACACAATACGTTTCAAGTTCAATAATGTTCTCAATGCATGGCCCCCCAGTTATGCCTATGCCTATACCATACTTTCACCGTGGAAGAAGGTGTTTGATTCGGCCAATTAGGGAAAGCTTATGCATAGCTTTATAGGAGTCAAGTTGCATCTTGTCCTACAAGACTTCCAAGTGAACCCTGCAGATCAGAGACTTGATCACTTTAATTGGGTGACGAGTTAGCTTTTGCTATTCCAATTCTTCTAATGGTAGATATGATGGAGAAGTTTTTCTTCACCAAGTGGTTACAAGTTTTGTATCACTGGTTATGTTCGAACCTGAACTTTGAAGAGGTTTTGAATTGGTATAAAGGTTGAAAAGAACTCTTTCCTCCGGTATCAGCTTAATTGTGGTCTTGACATGATGAATCGACCTATTAAGGGTATGAAGGTGGTCCAACCTGGTTTGAAAGAGAATATTAGCTAACTTAGGATGCTTGAGTAAGGCAATTTGAGGCACAACAGAAAGCAGCAGCAACACAAGCAAACTTGGGTGGCATTGCTCACATTGATAGGATTGATAATGAGATGATCTTGAAGATGGTATTGAAGCCCATGCGCAGCAGCATGGTCTGCTATTTAGGACTAAACTTGGGCGGATGCATAATGGTCACCAGATATATGGCTTTGGTAATGTAAGCATAATAGTCGACTCTCTAATCAAAAGGTATATGCCCAAACAGAGGAAATCTGGTCTCTTGTATCCCTTGAAGGGTTACTTGACATGCAAAATAGTTCTCTTACAAGAAGACGCTAAGATTTAGAAAGGCCTTTGAAGAGTTGAAGGGATGTAAGGTGACTTTGTGCTGAGAATGAAGCTAGTGGATTAAGTTTTATGTGCAATAGGCGTTGTTCATGGATCGAGAACTTCAAAGATTAGCTTGTTGCTAGCCGGAATATCTATTGTACGGATTGATACTACAAACTCTTAAGTTTTTCATTCATTAGCTTAGTTTTGCATTTGAGTTTTCTCCAGTAACCAGGTTGTATAAATAATTCTTGTTGTTATACACATTTTCAGATTTTGTTGGATATCTTAAGCATTACCCCTCCCCCATTCTGGTCTTACTGTTGTTTAATTTACACCCTCATTGAGCTGAGAAGGGAAAACACCGTATCGTCCATTATGTTCCGGTAGCCTATATGTTGCTACTACACTTGACCCGGAACTTCCAGGGTACCTCCTATTAAAACAATATCAAGTAGAATGATACAAGTGGTTGTGATTTTCTTTCACTTGCTTCTTGTAAATCTTGAAGGGAATGAATATTCAAAATCCACTACTAAAAATATATCAAGGAACAGCTTATTGTCTGGACTTAGTATGGTTGAATTGGAATCCGAAGTATCAGTTTCTTTGGGGATTTGCTCTGCTTGTTTTATTTCAGGAACAACATCCAATTTCTTTCATTAAAGCTAGTGAGGCGGAAATTCAGCTAGTGAAGAGTTATGTTCCGCATGAATTAAGTTATATGAGATTGCTTTACCGGTCTTCCAGTTTCTGTTGACGAAAAGGTTTGCCAGTGTAGGATTTCTCACTCTAGACGTATGCAGAGAACTAATGCAGATGGTTATCCACTTCTTTTCCTCTTCTTATCAACTCTGAAAAGATGTAAGATGTGCATAGGGAATCCCATGAAAGTAGCTACATCTTCTCATATGCAAATTTATGTAGGAAGTGATCATCTTCAATATGGTCTAAAATGATAGCTTTTACTTGATTTTAATTGATCTAGAGAAAAAGAAAACATAATTGCCACAATCCAATTAGAGCCACAACCCAGCCTACCCTTTTTCAAGCTTGTAGCTTGTAATAGCTCCCTATTCTACTGTATTATTAGTTATAACTAAATTACTTTATTTTAATTATAAAATTTGAGGTTGAGATTAGTTCATGCTCTTCATATCTTATTTTTGTGTCGCCTCGCTTCCTAGTCTTCATCCTCATAAATTTTTTTTTCCTCTGGCTTCTTCCTCCTTTTTCCTTAGAATTTTATGACAAAAGGGAAATGGTGTTTGGGTGCGGATTTACAATTGTTTGGTGAATTAATTGGAGTTTTTGGGTGCAGGTTCACAATCATTTGGGTTGGTAGTTTGCAAAAAATTTATGTTTGAATATTCGTTTCGCTTTAGCATTCCACTGTCATTGATCCAACTTGACCCTTGTTTCTTAAAATCAGGACTAGTGGCGGACCTATTAAGACACAAGGAGGTGCTGCACCTCTCCTCGCCGAAAAATCCATAAGAGGTGCTGCATATTGCACATCTGCTCAGCTTTGGAGTTGCAACGTAGATGCTCAGCTTTGTTTATGGGGGCTGCTATGCGCTTCTTTTTGTTTTTTTATATATATAAACCTGGCCAAAATGACGTCGTTTTGGACCAGGCTTTAAAAAAAAAAAAAAAAAAAAAAAAAAGGGACCTGCTGCCATTTCGTGGGCTTTTAATAAGGCCTTCATAATTCCTTATTTAAATAGGATTGAGAGTTCTTTTTATTTAATTAGGCTTTAATAGGGATGCAAATATAATAAGACGTTTTCATGATCTCGTCGGCAACAATTGTAGGTTAATTGTAATGTTATTTTTTTCAATTAATTATGAATAATATTAGTATTGTTTAAATTATAAGGATATTTAATTGTTTATCCTTTTTTTCTTTTTCTTTTGTTAGCTTTTAGCCTTTAAAAATTGCACATTCGCTCAAAAATTCCTAAGTCCGCCAATGATCAAGACCATCATATTTATCGAGAAGCCAACATAATCACTAGTAGTCTCGCTTATTTAGGACATGAGTATCTAGAACCTTGTATTTGGTTTGACAATTTCCCCTTTCATGTTTACCAAAAAATACTGTTTAAGATGTATAGTAAGATATATATGCCGAAGATTTTCGTTATAATTTTTTTTTTATTAAACAAAAAGAAGAAGTGTTTAAGGAGAAAAACTTTCATATCTCTTGCCTTCTCTCTCCATCTCTCTCCTCTGTTACTCATGTGATGTTATGATGCAAATAAGGAAGGGACAGTGCAACAAGAGTAAGTTATTTTTGAAAAAGGAATAACGATGGGGTGGAGGGTGGAGGAGCTCATGTCATGGCTAGCACTGGCAGCCCTTTATCTTCTCCTCATAATGATATTATTGACATAGTTGTTTTTTTTTGGTGTGAGACACTAAAGATAAGCGAGGCTAAAATTGCGCCTTATCTAGTTATTCTATGTAGTTAGTTGTGCCATCATTTCGGTCAATTAAATTTATATACCAAAAAGAGAAAACAACAATCACTTTCCCTGTGGCCACTGCCAGTGAAAAAAGTGTCGTCACTTTATTATCAATGCCAAAATAAAATTAAAGAATTTACAAAACATATTAATGATGTTTTTCTTTCTCCAAGATAAAAATCTAAAAGACAAAAAGGAAACAATGCATTAATTAAGGAGTGCTGCGTTTGGTTCTCAAAAAAACCAACAAAAAAACATTTCCAACTTTGGAAAAAAAAAAATTAAAATAAAAACTGAGGAAAAAACAAAAAGCAGTGTTTCCCAATCTCAAAATTGGATCGCATCTCATTCATTGTCGCAGTGACCGACCATGTAAAGTGAAAAAGGCCATGTCTTCACCTTCACGATCGACCCCGAGTGAAATGACGACAATACCCTAGATGGTTAACGTTGGGGATTGCCCTTTTGGCCTTTGGGTTTGGCATTGATTTGTAGTGGGAAAGGGAATGGAAATAAAGCGTGGGATGTCGGGCCGAGTCAGAGGGAAGTGGGCCACGTCATCACCGACTTATAATTTAATATAATTTCTATTCTTTCTCAAGAGTTTTTGGAAACCTACCGACCTGTGCGGCTGTGCTGTGAGTAGAGTGAGCTTGTTTTTCTCTCTTTTTTCTTCATAATTATTAGATTATACTTACGTGTCAATCAAATATCAAAACACAACAGAACCAGTAAATATTTCGAATTGAGAAACTAAAGTTAAAAAAAAAAAAACACAGCTGTGTTTGGTGTTTGGTGCTTGTGTTTCAAAAGGTAACTTTCCAGATCAGAATGGAATCATAATTCAGAAAGAAAGAAAGCAACCCAAAGACACTTGGCATCTCACTATTTATTATTCCATTCCATGTTTTTTTAACTTGTTATTATGAATTTAATAATGAATTGAAAGCTTAAATAATAAATTTATTCGAGTACTAGCATCCGTGTAGTGTATGAGTTTAGTATTACTATCGTCTCTATTGAGAGTATTTACTTCCTCAAGCAAGGTTCTGAATTCGAGTCTTATCATTCGTGTAATGTGTGTGAATTTAATATCACTATTGACATGCTCAATAACAAAGATCTTTAAAAAATTAATAATAATAAATTGAAAGCTTAAATAACAAATTTATTCAGCTGTGTTTGGTGCCCAGATATTATTGTAGATACAGAGAGAGAGAGAGAGAGAGAGAGAGAGAGAGAGATCTTTTCAAAAATCAAACTGCGTGTCAAAATCAAATTGTAGCCGTTAGGCTTAAATCTCCTCCTCAAATTGTCTTTCTCTTTTCTGGAGAATTGAGAACTGAGACAGACAGCACTGCACCCACAAATTGGGTTTTGGGTTACTTTTGTCCTTGTTTGTCGTTAAGCATTTGGATTTTTTTGTTCCCATCTGCGAAACTTTCATTATCGTTTACAAAATCTCCCATTTTTACTCTGCTGGGTTTTCATATTGCTCTGTTTTTCTCTGCTCCAATAAAAGCACAACACATTGCTGCTGTAGCTGTTGCTGTTGCTGCTGCTAATCGTTTTGGTGGAATATAAGGTCGATCTCAGCTTTGTCGACTGGGAAGAGTCGGTGGCTCGGTGGTGGGTGCCCTTTGGCGGTCACGATTAAACTTGTGGTAGCTTTATACTCTTCACAAAAGTTATTTATTATTTGTATCTCATTCTCTTCAGCTTTCACTTGTTTGGGGTACTTTTAATTTTTCATATTAAATATTGAATTGGATTAGATTGGATTGGATTGGATTTGGGTTCTCTTTCTCTCACTTTCTCCATCTCCACTTTCGTGGTCGTGGAGATAAATAAAGGAAATAAGATCACTGGAATTTCGCCGACTCTCCCAACCCACCTGCAACCTTTTTCCCTCTTTTTTCTCTTCAGTTACCAGAAAAGAAGCTACCTTCTTATTTTTTCTTTTTTATAAAAACTTTCTCTTTCTATTAACATCATAGTAAGTAAACCCTTTTGCTCCCTTCCTTTGTTTTTTTTTTAAATTTTATAAAACCCAGTATTTTCCCGGGAACTTGATTCATTTTCCTAGGAAAAGAAAGAAAGGCAGGCAGCGGAAAGATGGAAGGGGTATGGTTTCCCAAGTGGGTCTTTCTTTTGGTTGTGTTGGGTTGCTTGTGTCTCTCTGGTTGTGTTGTTGAAGGTCTTGGTGTGAATTGGGGAACCATGGCAACCCATGAGTTGCCGCCTGAGACAGTGGTTCAGATGTTGAAGGACAACGGGATTCAGAAGGTGAAGCTTTTCGATGCAGATGAGTCTACTATGAGTGCCTTGGCTGGCAGTGGTCTTGAGGTCATGGTTGCTATACCTAATGACCAGCTTGCTGTCATGGCCACCTATAAACGGGCCAAAGAATGGGTCCGCAGGAATGTTACCCGCTACAATTTCAATGGAGGAGTTAACATCAAGTATGTCGAGCTTACATTTCTCAAATTTGTAAACTTTTTAAAATCATGATGATTTTGATTGTTGTTACTGCTCTTTGATATGATTTCTGATAGCATTTTATTTGTTTTGTTTGTTTTATTTACTTCTTTGAGTGCCTATTCATGACGTGGTATAACTGCCCTACAGATTTTTTCTTTTCTATTCTAGATGTTTTATAACAGCACGACAATGAATTCATAGTAAGTTTAAGCAGTTAAAGCTACTTTGAAATTGCGTATTGGTTCAATTTTGATTCCTGAAACTGCTGATACAGAGGAGTTATGTGCATTGAATCTTCTGTCTTTTAATTTTCTTCTCATAAGTTTTTTCTTCTTCTGTTCTTTTTTCTCTAGGAATCCTATTGGATATGTAGTCAGTTTATTCTATTCATCTCTCTGTTTCAGTCCAGTTTTAAATTTTTCTTTGTCTGCTATATAAAGTTGCTGAGAAACAGAGCAGTAAGATCAACACTTGCATAAGAAAAGAAATTAATTGAGAAAATAAAGATATCCAAACTTTTTGACATACTATTAGTTGCATTTTTTTTATGTACACCTCACATTTGCCTAACTATGTAAAGAAGAGATCTGTTTGTAGTACTGGACCACCAATTTGATTTTTAATATTTCTGTATTTTTAGAAGAGCTGAAAGAGAAATGACATCAACCTAAATTAGTTTATGTTAGAGTTAAAAGGGGTTCCTTTTCTTTTTTTTCTTTCTGTGTAATGCAAAACCTGACAATCTTTGGAGTCAATTGACTCCACCAACTGCTGGAATGGAACAAGAACTTTGCCTATTCGCAAATGTGTCAAAAGAAATCTTTTTTGTCTTACTATTTCTGCTACTTTTGCATAGGTATGTAGCAGTTGGTAATGAGCCTTTCCTCACATCCTACAATGGTTCATTCCTGAATGTCACGTTCCCAGCACTTCAGAACATTCAAAATGCCCTTAATGAAGCTGGAGTTGGAGATTCGATAAAGGCTACTGTGCCCTTAAATGCAGATGTTTATAACTCACCAGAGAGCAACCCTGTTCCATCTGCAGGAAGGTTCCGGAGTGATATCAGTCCACTGATGATCGCTATTGTCCAGTTCTTGGCCAAAAATAAGGCTCCTTTTACTATAAACATCTACCCTTTCCTGAGTCTATATGGCAATGATGACTTCCCATTTAACTATGCCTTCTTTGATGGGGATACCAATCCCATTGTTGACGCCACCACTGGGATTCAATACACCAATGTCTTCGATGCTAATTTTGATACCTTGGTCTCCTCCTTGAAAGCAGTGGGATTTGGGGATATGACCATTGTGGTAGGAGAGGTGGGATGGCCGACAGACGGGGACAAGAATGCCAATACAGGTAATGCTTACAGATTTTATAATGGGCTTCTACCAAAACTTGGAACCAACAGAGGCACGCCACTGCGACCTGGATATATCGAAGTTTACTTGTTTGGACTGATTGATGAGGATGCAAAGAGCATTGCTCCAGGAAGTTTTGAGCGTCATTGGGGAATTTTCAGATACGATGGACAGCCCAAATTCCTTGTCGATCTTTCTGGCCAGGGTCAAAACAAGTTACTAGTGCCTGCGAAGAATGTGCAGTATCTTTCTAAAAAGTGGTGTATGTTTAACCCAAACGCCAAAGATGTGACCAAACTGGCAGATAATATAAATTATGCTTGCACCTATGCAGATTGCACAGCACTGGAATATGGTTCTTCTTGCAACAATTTGGACGCCAACGGCAATGCTTCGTATGCATTTAATATGTACTACCAGGTTCAGAACCAGGATGATCTGTCCTGTAACTTCGAAGGTTTGGCTACGATGACAACACAGAACATTTCACAAGGGAATTGCAATTTCATCATTCAGATTGCAACTTCATCTACATTTTCTCTAAGACCCTCGTTGGTAGGCCTACTACTAATGTCACTGTCAGCTTTGATGTTGCTATAGATTTTTGTAGATAGCTCAGATGTACTCTTGTAATCCATTTTTTTCTTTTGGCTTCATGGATTCTGTGGCCTTCTGGGATTATTTTAGTTTTACTGATTAATTTAATAAAATTTCACAGGATTTTCTATTATCATATAAAAAGCTTTAACTTCTGTGTGCACGTGCCTTATATATTTTCATATCAGAATGCTATCGAATCACATCTTTGAAGAAGTATATGTGGCCTCTGTTTGTGAACTCAACTTAGTGATCCGCGAGATTGCAGGTAGATGCTTTCCTGGCCATTGCAAGGCCCTTGCAGAAACAGGTTACTGAGCAAGGCACTTTCTTAGGTTGTAACTCTAGGCTTCCGACCAAAACAAAAACTTGCAACTCTTGGCTTCACCAAATTTTTATCAATTTTAGCTTTTACCAAGTTATTAAGCCGAAATAACAAACTTTCTTATTTCTTTTGCCTTCATTGTACTCCAGTTTACGTGTGGAGTAAGGGCCTCAACCTAAGCAAAGTACCCTAAACAAAGTCCAAACTAAAATACCCCAACCTAAGCAAAGTTCAAATATTCCTTTCCAAATATAACGAAGTAAAGTATGATTCAAATTACATCTCAACCACAAACTCTATGATCTCTGAGGAATGTCATCACATACTCATACCTATGTACACCATCATTTAATGTCTTGAACACACGCAGTTTTGCTAGATCAGCAAATAAAGTGAGGAGATTTTATCTGAAATAGAAAGCCCCATCTTTTTTAGCTCATCTCCTGCAATGACCATCATCTTCTTTGTGCTCCTTTAGGCTGTGAACTAACATTTGCACTTTGGCATTATAGTACTACATCATACTCTTAAATGCATTAGCAATTGGGTTTTCACATGTAAGTCCATAAAGTATGGCGAGTTTTTAGGTCTAATGGTCCCTAAAGTTTGACTCGATTCGCATTTTGGTTCTTCAATTTCCAAAATCGTTCCCATAGTCCTTCAACTTCACTTTTTTTTTTCTTTTTTTTTTTAAGGACAAATGGTCTTGCTGTCAATTTTTTTTCTTCTCTTTTATGTTAAATGCAGGGGCACAATGGTATTTTGCATTATTTTTAATTTCCACAATTTGAATATTCCTTTCACCCAAAAAATAAAATTAAAAATTAAAAAACCTTCTTCCTATCCTTGTCATCGCAGGGAGTGTGGGTATGGTTTGGGTGGGGGGAGCGCCATCAGTTGTTGACGGAGTGGTAGGTTAATTGGCTCGGTGTCGAGTGGAGGTTGATCATGGCTTTGTTAGATTGGAGGAAGGGAGATATATCATTCTTTGATGGGTGGTGGGTTATAATGGGCTTGGCTTGGGGAGGGAGGGAGATATATGGATGGTGAGAGTTAAGTTGCAATAGTGGGGGAGTGGGTGCGCCAAGAATTGCCCATGTACCCCAGGAGTGAAGCAATTTCTGATTTTGACCCTCAACAATACACCATGTGTCATGCACATGCTCAAATTTAACAGAAAAAGTTAACAAAACTGACGGCAGGACCATTGTCCTAACGACACTAAAGTTGATGGATCACGTGAATGATTTTGGAAATTTAGGGACCGAAATGCGAATCGGGTCAAAGTTAAGGGACCATTGAACCTAAAAACCTAAAATATGGCCCAAAATATTTAAAAGCCCTACAATACTCAAACCTTAGGAAAAAGCTAATCTGGACTTTTCAAATGGACCAAATATACCATATAAGCCTTGAAAATTCTAAAAATTACAATACTACCATCAAAGTCTTTTTTTTCTTTCTAAAAATCATAATGCAAGGATAATAATCGCGAACTAGTCTCTTGTATTTTTAAATAAGCGTCAACTACAGAGGGGGTCCTTGATGGTTAGTAAGTGTAAGGTATAAAGGGCTTAAATTGACTTTTTTTATAAAACGTCACAAAACACTAAAGATGAAGATGATATCTCATAACTAAAGTTGGTTGGTTATTAGTTCAGTCTGTTATAAGTTTGTTACTCATGTAATTAGTTTGTTTTCTGTGGTTGGTTTGTAAATAGTCGAAAGGCTATATATATGTAATTGTATTAATTCTTTTGTTAATTAATGAGACATAACAGATCTCTTAATTCTTGAGAAACCTTTCTCTCTTTTCTCTTCTTCTCTCTCTCTCTCTTTTACAATACCACAGAGTTTCTACATGGTATCATTCGCCTTTTGCCTCACGGCCAATTCCATCCATTCTTCCGCTTCGTTTCTCTGATTCTTGCTGTTCTTCTTCTGCAATTATCGTTTCTGTTTGCCATGGCGTCTCCGTCAGATTCTGCATCTCCGAATTTTCCCCCAAATTCTTCGACAAACCCTAACTTGTCCAATTCGTATGCTTCTCTCACGATTCAGAATATTGGAAGCATGGTGCCGATTAAGCTCAAGCGATCTAACTATCTTCCATGGCGTGCTCTGTTTGCCCCAATTCTCAGGCGCTACAAACTTTTTGGCATTGTTGAAGGTACTGAGCCATGTCCACCGCCTTTCCTTCCAGATCGATCGGTTAATTCAGCCTTTGAGCTTTGGTATGAAAAAGATCAGAATCTGTTGATTTGGTTAAATTCTACACTCTCAGAAGATGTTATTCCTTTCACTGTTGGTGTCTCTTCTGCTCGAGATCTTTGGATCAAGCTTGAACAACGTTTTGGTGGTGTCTCTGATGCTCGCATCCATCAACTCCGGTCTCAACTCCAAGCGATTCAAAAAGGTGCTCAATCTATGGCAGATTATCTTCAACACCTCAAAGAAATTTCTGATTCTCTCTCTGCTGCTGGTGCGCCTATTTCTGATCGAGATCTCATTGCGGCTACTCTTGCTGGTTTACCTGATGAATTTGAATCATTTATTGATTCTGTAATGTTGCGCCTTTCTTCCACGTCTCTGGATGAGTTACATGGCCTTCTTCTCACCAAGGAGCTTTCAATGTCTCGTCGCAAGAAGCTCTCTTCTTCCACCACTGAGTCCTTTCAGGCGTTCTCTGCTCAGTCTCAACCGCCTCTTCTTCCAACTTCACCGCCTCAAGCATATGTTGCACAATCTCAACAATCCTTTGGTTTCCCTTCTCATCGTGGAAGAAACACCTATCGAGGTAATCACTATCATAATCCTGGCCGGTACAATAACAATCGTGGACACAGAGGCACTTATAGGGGTCCGTCTTCCAATCGTGGTCATCCACAAGGTGTTCGTCACACTTCCTTTAGCAGTAATCATGTTCCTTGTCAAATTTGTGGCTCTACTAGTCATGAAGCTATTGATTGCTATGATCGCATGAATCCTGACTTCTCTGGGAAGATTCCTCCTGCAAAACTTGCAGCCATGTGTGCACACTATACCTCCAAACCTTCTCCGTCTTGGCTACTAGATTCTGGCGCCACAACTCACATCACCAATGATATTGCCAACATCTCTTCACCAACACCGTATACTGGTGAGGACAAAGTTTATGTCGGTGATGGTAATGGTCTCTCTATACATCACATTGGCTCTTCTTCTTTGCATTCTTCTCATGCTAAATTTCATTTGAGTAATGTGCTCCATGTTCCTCAAATGAAACACAACTTGTTATCTGCTTCCCAATTTCTCAAAGATAACTATTGTGCTTTAACACTTGACTCTGATGGATCTGTTGTAAAGGATCGTACTACGGGGAGGACGCTTTTGCAGGGTCCCGTTAAAGATGGCTTTTACCCTCTGCTAGACTGTTCCTCTACTGCTCCATCTTCTAGATCCTCTTACGCTTTCGTCAGTGCTCAGGGTTCAGTCAAACTTTGGCACAGTCGGCTGGGACACCCTTCTTCATCTATCTTTCGCAAAATAATCTCTAGTACTAAGCTTGCTATTAAGGGTACATCATCTGTTGACTTCTTTTGCTCCAAGTGTGCTATTGCTAAGAATCACAAACTCCCATTTAGTTCATCCACTACATCTACCTCTCAGTCTCTTGAGCTATTACATTGTGATCTGTGGGGACCAGCTTCTGTCACTTCAGGCAGTGGTTTTCGATATTATTTTCTCATTGTCGATGACTTTAGCAAGTACAGTTGGTGTTTTCCTTTAAAGACTAAATCAGAGGTGTATTCTACTTTTGTAATCTTCAAAGCCTATGTTGAGAATATTGTTGGTAATAAAATCAAGATACTTCGTTCAGATTCTGGGGGTGAATTTACCAGTTTACAGTTTAAAGTTTTTCTACATACTCATGGTATTGTCCAACAACTCAGTTGTCCACACACACCAGAACAAAATGGTTGTGTGGAGAGGAAACATCGGCATCTTGTTGAGACAGCTCGGACCTTATTAGTTGAATCCAGTGTTCCTCATTCCTATTGGGTTGAAGCTTTTACCACTGCCATTTATCTTATCAATAGGTTGCCTATCTCAGGAAATACTAAATCACCATGGGAGTTGGTCTTTCGCAAGTCTCCTGATTATTCCACACTTAAAGTTTTTGGGTGCAGTTGCTATCCGTGGTTAAAGCCCTACATTTCATCTAAACTTAATGGGAAAAGTAAGAGATGTGTCTTCTTGGGTTACAGTTTACAACACAAAGGTTATCGGTGCTTGGATTTGGAAACTAATCGGATTTATGTCTCTCGACATGTTACATTTGATGAAGATACTTTTCCATTTAAAGATGTTTCTTCAGTTCCATCCTCTGTTGATCAGTCTCTTTCTCCATTTTCATATATTAATCTTCACTTTTCAATGCCTCCATCTCCACCCTCTGTCCCTGTGCTTCTCTCCACCCCTCTCTCATCTTCTTCCCAACCCGCTGTCCCTCCTCACTCTATTTCTCCACCAGCATCTGTGCCTACGCATCTCCCTGTCTCTTCAAATCATTCTGAGCTTTCGCCTTCCCCTGTGCCTCCTCCTGTTTCTAATGTGCATCCCATGGTTACTAGATCCAAAAATGGTATTCATAAGCCCAGAGCATTCACTGCTACCAAACATCCTCTTCCTTCCTCCACTGATTACATTCCCAATACTTATCTTCAAGCCTCTAAATTTGAAAATTGGCGACTCGCAATGCAAAATGAATTCAATGCTCTTTTATCTACTGGCACTTGGACACTTGTTCCTCCTTCACCCTCTCACAATGTAGTTGGCTGCAAGTGGGTCTTTCGAATTAAAAAGAATCCTGATGGCTCCATTGAGAGATATAAAGCAAGGCTCGTTGCTAAGGGATTTCACCAAAAGGAAGGTCTTGACTACACAGAAACTTTTAGTCCAGTTGCAAAGCCAGTTACTATCAGACTCTTGTTATCTTTTGCTGTCCAATTTAACTGGTTTCTTAATCAACTGGACATCAGCAATGCTTTTCTGCATGGTGACTTACACGAGGATGTATTCATGGTTCAACCTCCTGGTTTTCAGGATCCCAGCAGGCCTACTCATGTGTGCAAGCTCAGAAAATCTCTCTACGGCCTTAAACAAGCTCCTAGAGCTTGGTTTGACAAATTATTTCAAGCTCTTCTATCTCTGGGATTTAGTCAATCATCCTCTGATGCTTCTTTATTTGTTCTTCATGCTCCAACTCTGGTTATAGTTCTTGTCTATGTTGATGATATTCTGGTAAGTGGTCCTGATGCTACCATTTGCAATCAGTTCATAGCCAAGTTGAGCACTTTATTTCCTGTCAAAGATCTAGGTCCCTTGCATTACTTTCTGGGTCTAGAAGTTCATCGAACCACAGACACTCTGATTCTTCACCAAAACAAGTATCTGCTTGATCTGTTACAGAAATCAAATATGACTGGTGCAAAACCCTGTTGCACTCCACATAGCTCTACCAAGCTAGATCACAGTGGGGAATTACTTGCTAATCCTACTGAATACAGATCCCTTGTCGGTGCTCTTCAATACTTAACTTGGACAAGACCTGACATTTCCTTTGCAGTAAATCAAATCTGTCAGTTTATGCATACACCTACTGTTATTCACATGCAAGCAGCCAAACGTATATTGCGTTTTCTCAAAGGAACTATTACTCATGGTCTCTTGTTTCGGAAAAGCTCACTGCATCTGTCAGCCTACTCGGATGCCGATTGGGCTGGTTGTTCTTATGACCGAAGATCCACTGGTGGTTCATGTGTTTTTCTGGGTACCAACTTAGTTAGCTGGAGTGCCAAGAAACAATCAACCGTAGCCCGATCCTCTACTGAAGCTGAGTACAGGTCCTTAGCTCACACTGCTGCAGAGGTTACTTGGATTTGCAAGGTGCTCATAGACTTTGGTTTTCCTATTTCTCACAAACCTACTCTCTGGTGTGATAATATCTCTGCTATATCTCTTGCCTCTAATCCTGTATTTCATGCTCGTACTAAGCATGTCGAGATTGATTATCATTATATTCGTGAGTTAGTGCTTGCACATCTGGTTGATGTTAAATATGTGTGCAGTCAGTCTCAAATTGCAGATATCCATACCAAAGCCTTGTCTAAAACCAGATTCCAGTTTCTGCAGTCCAAGCTTTCACTTGGAATCCTTGATTCTTCCAAGTTTGGCTTGAGGGGGTGTAAAGATGAAGATGATATCTCATAACTAAAGTTGGTTGGTTATTAGTTCAGTCTGTTATAAGTTTGTTACTCATGTAATTAGTTTGTTTTCTGTGGTTGGTTTGTAAATAGTCGAAAGGCTATATATATGTAATTGTATTAATTCTTTTGTTAATTAATGAGACATAACAGATCTCTTAATTCTTGAGAAACCTTTCTCTCTTTTCTCTTCTTCTCTCTCTCTCTCTTTTACAATACCACAGAGTTTCTACAAACACTAGTATATAGTTGACGTTTATTAACAAGTGTCAAGGATTAGTAGAATAAGTTATGGTTTTTCAATAAGTGTCAACTATGAAGTGTCAACTAAGGCCTATTTTCTTGTAGTGACGTTTGTTATTCCAGTCTTTTTTTTTTTTTTTTTTAATAAATAATTTTAAATCTTCTATGTAAGAAGCATTTTTACTCTATTATCTAATCTATTTATCATAAAAATTTCACCTAATGGAAAATTTTCAATTCTTCACATAACCCAATCCTTGAACTAGCCATTATAATATGAAAAACACAACCACTATAAATTATCTAATTCAAAAGAACAAAGAAAAGAACTCAAGAAGGAGTCCAAAGAAAGAAATATTCCAGAACCAAAAAAATAGGAAGAAAACCTAAAAATAAAAATAGAGAAAAATCTCAAAACATCTACAGAAAAAATTCATACCATAAAGTAGAGAGAAGAGAAAAATTGAGTACAATATTCAATCAAGTAGAGAGAATATGAAGATTCAGAGATAGTGAGAGTGGTGATCTATTGAGAAGCACTGGAAACTCAGTTCAGTTTGCTTGGGAAACACAAGATGAAAACACATGAACGCTCTAATTAGTGAGCATACTATTTGTCCCCCATTCCACACCGGCTTCACTAAGAACACTTAAGAAGGTGTTTTTTAAGGGTCCAACATTAGTAGTCCCCATTTAAAACTAGAAGTAGGTGAACCAAACATGGGCCTAATTTTAATCAAAGCCAATCCATACCTGGGAGGTGTACCAAATGAGTCGTGAGGGGGCTAACCCTCCAGTGCTGGAGATGGCCTTAAACCATACAAATGAGACATGATTAACTTAAGACTATTTCCAACCATAAAAGGGCTAAACCTAAATTTCTACTGTCCAAAATACAACCATTCATGTATTGACACTTTATCAACAAAAAGAGAGTGAGAACAAAATTAACAAAGTGAGAGAGGAAAAAAATTGATTTTGGTGGGGTGTTTTTTTTTTCTCCCCCTTTTTCACACTCAAATCATTTTGGGAAAAATTAGGGCCCTTAAGTGTTTTGCCCATTGACCGTCAAATTTGATTGGAAGAGAAATAAAAGGTTGTCTAAATGTTGCCATTGGATTGCAACGGCTACTACACCTGGGTGTGACAAGTGGAAGAAAGCCAATGTCCAGTGGCCTATTTTGTTAGAAAGACTTCCATGAAACGGGATAACATTATTTTGATATTCTTGACCAATAACGCTATGATACACTTGATAATACTACAACATGACATGACATTATTGTTTGCCCGTTTTGCGTTTACTCCTGTGATGGAAGGGCAAAGTTCCCCACTGCCTTGAGAACCATAAACTGGTCGACAAGTCAGCTTTCTTTGGTGTGCGAGCGTGCCACTGCTAGCAA
>NC_024133.1:485128-513579 GCF_000346735.1 Prunus mume | reverse complement strand
ATATTTTCCCCCCTTTTCCTCCTCTTCTTCAATTCTGGCAGATAGGCTCTCAGATAGGTGATCACTTCCCTGTTTTTCAGCTGCCCCTTCTGGACAGCTCCCTGCTTTCCTGCTTATCCCTCTCTGAGATTGTAACCTGCTTATCTATCTTGGGAGATTTACCTTCTCTGTAAAGACAGAAAAAATCTCTGTATATACATATATAAGGGGGACTTAATCTTCAGTTCTTCTTGATGTCACGAACCCTTCAGTCACTTCTTCTATGGCAGTTGTTATTGCTGACTTTTTTCATTTCAGAGGCTGCCTTTGCTGACTTTTCATCCCTGCTGACTTCCGCCATTGCTGACTTTTATCCCAGAGGCTGCCATGTGGGATTGTTCCCTCTTCTGGTCTGGACTCCCTCTTCCTATTTATGTTGGGCCTGTGAGGCCCAACTCAGCTTTGTTTGTTCTGATGGGCCTTGGGCTGGATGTGTCAATTTTTGGCCCAAACAATTATTGATCAAGGATGGTAGAACAATGCTATCCTCATTGCACCTAAATTTTTCTCCTATTTTGCAGGTGTCATCAGGGCTGGTCCCGTTTCTAGAGCTCATGGCCTCCTCTTTTCGCTCACAGTGGGCTTCACCATTTATTGTCTGGACTGCAATCTTGGGCCAAATATTGCCCCATTTTCCAGTCAACTTAAAATTCAAACCCCTCCCAAGACATGGGTTGTGGAGATGGTTTTGGACTACATTTTAGGATTTTATTGGGTTTGGCCCATGCTTGGAGATTCTCATTTCTCTCCCTCACTCCCTCTCTGCTTTCACTGTCACTCCACCACCACCTGCATCGCCCAAGTCATCCCACAGCGCCCACAACGCCGTAGTATAAGAGACGCATCATCTTTTCATTCAATCCAATTCCTAAAATTCCGATGTTTCTTATTATGTGCTCTGCGGCTTGAGAGCTTTCTTCCTCCATCATTCATTCTACTGCCACGTCCACCAATGGCGAAGAAGTACGCGATGGCTAACGCGCCCCTCTCTGAGTTCGGCGTATTGGTAGCGCAATTGGAGTCCATAGTCGCCTCAGCATCCCAGCAGCCTCCGGAGGCACTCTTGTGCTTCGATCTCCTCTCCGATCTCATCTCCGCCATTGACGAAGAGCCCAAGGTCCCTCTCGCTCGATTTTCCTTCCACTTTTGTCCTACTCTTTTTTTTTTCTTTTTTCTTTTTTCACTCGGACTTTTATGCCTTACTGACATTCGTACGAATTAGGATTTGATTTGGTATATGCGTAGAGCGTTTAATTTGATTGATTAGATCCAGCATTTCTCGTAAATAGTTCGAAATGGAGCGGCCGAGTGATGCATATCGACACTTGGATTGAAAATCTATTGCATTATAGTATTAGTTGTGAATAATGGACAGATTTATGTGCGTATGGAGACCTATGACAGTTGGCGTGGAACTGATGAATTGCAGGAATCCATTTTGTTGTGGCAAAGGAGATGCGAGGACGCACTGTATTCCTTGCTTATTCTTGGTGCCCGGCGACCTGTCCGCCACTTGACTTCAGTCGCTATGGCAAGGGTTATAGCTAAGGGAGACAGTATTTCAATATACTCCAGAGCAAGCAGTCTCCAAGGCTTTCTTTCTGATGGGAGGAGGAATGAGCCACAAAAAGTTGCTGGTTAGTCGAAATGACTGGAACTATTAGTGTGTTCTACTTTTATGTGCATTTTTTTTTTTTTGGGTAAACTGATAATGTACCTCTTTGGTACATTGGATATATGGTCTAACTCATAACAAATGTTTCGATATTTTTTACAGATATGCTCTCTGTCAAGTATTGTGTCTATCATATAGTTGTCGACTTGTTAATTCATGGAATACTAGAAGATTTGTTCTTGGTAGTAGAAAGGAGTTTCTTTGGAGGGCTGTAATGTACTGCATGTTATAGAGAATTTAGTTTGGAGAGAAACAACAGAGTTGGCCACATGTTGTGCTTTTCTATGATATTATAACTTGCAGAAACAACTTTTTTGTTGCTTTATATGAGCTAAGGGAATTTTTATTAAAGAAAGATTTTGTGATATATGCTTGCCATCCTTTAATAGGCGTTTGAATGATTGAGTGTACTTAGCATTCTCCTTTTTCTGTTTTCTTCCTTCTTTTTAATTCTCTTTTTGAATACAATTCTACAGGCGCTGCACAATGCTTAGGTGAATTATATCGACATTTTGGGAGGCGAATCACTTCTGGTTTACTAGAAACAACCATTATTGCCACGAAACTTATCAAGTTTCATGAGGTATTTTAATCGTATCTGCAATAGTATCTGTAATATTTTGACTTTTCTTCCTTTGAATGGATATTTACTCTTTCGGCGATAAGTGAAACTTTCATCAAGAAATAAGTGGGAAGAATGAAGTGTCTGTCAAATTTCGCACTGACTGAACAATGTGTCCACACTGAATTTTTTATATTCGAACTAGTAAAGGACCTAGATTCTCCCCTAAAAAGTTGGAAATAATGGTCAAAATGCTTTTAAATAATGGTTATTAAAATGTATTTGACCAAGTATCTTGTAGGCTTATGATATGGTTGAATATTGAAAAACTTTCCTATTTTGTTTCCTTTTTGGGTTAAAATATTCCTTTTGTTTGTTCTGTTGTACTTATAAGTTGAATGCCATGTAACTTAGGAATTTGTGAGGCAAGAAGCTTTATATATGCTTCAAAATGCTTTGGAAGGCTCTGGTGGTAACGCAGCTGCTTCAGCATATACAGAGGCATATCGTATCATCATGCGGTTTGCAGTTGGTGATAAATCATTTCTTGTTAGAATAGCTGCTGCAAGATGTCTGAAGGCATTTGCCATTATTGGAGGACCAGGTTTAGGGGTGGCAGAACTGGACAGTTCAGCCTCTTATTGCGTAAAGGTAGATGATTTTATTTGCCAAGTGTTCTTTGTTGTTATTACTTTTGAGAGTTTCAGATTTCAATCTTTTAGATGCCAACTTTATAGTTCTGTATTTACCCATTTGGCCGCTGCTTATAGTAGGCCCTTGAGGATCCTGTTTCATCTGTCCGTGATGCATTTGCTGAGGCGTTGGGTTCGTTGCTTGCTCTTGGAATGAATCCTCATGCACAGGTCTGTATATGTTTACATAGTATTTTCTCTTCATATTTTAGAGTTTTCATCCACCTAGGTCAAATATCTGACAGTGATGTATTATATTGCGCCTAGGTTCAACTGAGGGGAAAAAGACCTTTTCCTCCAGCAAAGAAACTAGAAGGTGGTTTGCACAGGCATTTAGCTTTGCCTTTCACAAAAGGTATTTTTGTCTTTTTCATGCTAGTTGATTTGAAAGACTGTTTATGATTCCTAGGATTAGTAATACTTTTCACAATTTTTGCAATGTGCAGTTGGAGCTCGGTCAAAGGACGTCCGAGTTGGCATAACCTTGTCTTGGGTATTCTTTTTACAGGTAGATGCTGATAATGATTTCCTCTGGATCTTTTCTCTCCTTTCCCCACATCCCCTTTTGTTGTTCTGGTTTGAATCCCGAGTAATTGAATTCCGTGTTCCTCGTGAATAGTGAGAATTTTTTTGACAAGAAAAGTGATTATTTATTAAAAACTTATTGTGTTATTTTTTTCATTGCATTTAACGTCCGTTATGTCTGGTATTTTTTCAAGGCCAAAAGTCACTTTTGGTTCTTGTAGTTTGGCACTTCAACCACTTTTGACCTTGTAGTTTCAATTCCGTCAATTTTGCCATTTTAGTTTCGTATTTGTAGCAATTCAAGGACATGTTAGTATTCTTGTCAATTTCTTTAGCGATGTAAGGGGCAATTTCTTCAACCCAAAACCCTTGAACGTAAAAGCTTGTTTGAAATTTTCCCCATTTCATATTAAGGCTCGAAATTCAACCACTAATCCCAATTTTTGAAGAACCCTAAACCCAAATGACCAATTTCAAGCCCTAATATGAAATTAGGGGAGTTTCAGACAAGCTTTTATGCTCAAGGATTTTGGGTTGACCTAATTGCCTCTTGCATTGTCAAAGTAATTGACAGGAATACTAACTTGTCCTTGAATTGCTACAAATATGAAACTACGGGGTCAAAATTGATGAAATTGAAACTACAGGGTCAAAAGTGGTTGAAGTGCCAAACTACAAGGACCAAAAGTGACTTTTAGCCTTTTTTCAAATTGGAACTGAAGCAATAATTATCGGTTGTGAAGGGTTCATGTCCATAGGAAAATAGAATAAGTGGATAAACTGTATGCTGAACAGGTCCTCTGTTTCTTAAGCTTTCAAAATTACTTTAGAATGATTGGTGTGCTTTATTTTGAGACTGTCTTGTTGGAGGCAGTGCTTGCTTGTGAATCATGTCATATTTGTTTCCTCTTGTGCATACATGATCTGTATTGCTAATATTAGGCTTAGGTTTGGATTATGGTGTGCAAAATAATCAAGCACCAAGAAAGCTGCCCAAACCGACCTTGCCCCCTCTGTTTGGTGCGTTGGACACCTAGTACTTTACGGTGTAAACTGAATAACATAGATTGCCAAGCATTCCTGTGGAGGCACTTAGTTGATAAGATGCATTTTTTCACCTTTTAATTTTAATGGCAGAAAAACAAACATGTGTAAACAAAACCCACAATGGTAGAAAGTGAAACACTTCCCCCTAAGCTTCTTTTAGGGGAAAGCTGCTCGCTCATAAAAGGGCTCATGTTAACACACGTGCTGCTAAAATTCAAAATGACACTTTTTAGGCCTACATCCCAGCTGAGCACCAGAGAGGCTGAACCAAGAAATATCAGAAAATAGTGGATCATAATGGTTAACATTTGGCTGGGATTTTCTCAATCTCACCTAATTGGTTCGTTTATAATTCCATAAACCAATCTGCCCTATGACAGCCATAGTTTGGACTGGGGTATGTAGTTATTTTACATTTCTGCCTGGGTAAGTAGTGCTTATTTATTCTTTGGATTGTATACTGCAGGCGATTCGTCTGAAGTACATGCATCCGGATAGTGAGCTTCAAAACTATGCAATTCAGGTTATGGACATGCTTCGTTCCGATAGTTCTGTTGATGCCTACGCACTGGTATTCTTCTAAAAATTCATGGCCTTAAACTCTTTAACATAACGTAGATTCTCTTCTAAGCTCTACCTTACTAAAAAAGAATTTATCAAAACAAGTTTCTCAAAACAGTTGTAGTTTAGAGGCTATGTTCTTTGTGTGAGTTCAAACTACAAGTTTCTTTATGCCTCTGCATGAATAATGTAATATATTTGCTTTATCATATTTGACAAATAAATACCGGTGCATTTCTAGAGAACTTGAAGGATGAAAATGCTAATGTATGAAGGAAGTGATGTTATTTTGTTCTCTTTAGTTGCAGAATAATGATGGAGTTGTCAGTATATGAAGCATTACAAGTTTGCTGCATCATGGATTTGAAAATTAAACTCTTATGTTCATGAACTATCTTGTTACTATCTAAATCTGATGGATCCATGATATCATTTACTGTAATGACTTCATTGGTTGCTTATCTTCATGAATCTCCTTGTTGTTAAATATAAAGCTACTGACCCTTATCCCTCATTTGTTTTACTCAAGGCTTGTGTTCTCTATATCCTTCGTGTTGGTGTTACCGATCAAATGACAGAGCCAACGCAAAGGAGTTTTTTGGGTTTTCTTGGAAATCAGGTCTTCTAAAATGATTCCATTTTGTTTTTTGTTCTCATGGAGGTGTTCTTTCACTTATATCTTCTGATGGCTGCCTATTGTACTATGCTATCTGTTGTAAAGTTAAAATTTTCATGAACCTTGCAGCTTATGTCTCTAGATGCCAGTCCTTCCATGAAAATTGCTGCTCTACGTACTGCATCATATACCCTGAGAACACTGGGAGAGGTAAGTGTCTTTATAATGATGTATACTATGAATGCCAAATTTTAATGTTTTCCGGGTAAAGATTATGGTATTCACATATTTATCACCTGAGGAATTATTCTGTTAAAATATTAATATGCTATGCTGATCTTATCAGTAATATCTTGTACGTCTTTCTTGCTGATTGACAACATAGAAGGAAAGAACACTGTGTTGTTTAGTTGTTCCTGTTGTAGTTAATTAGTTACATTGTGCTTGCTCTATCTATTTGCAGGTTCCAGTTGAATTTAAAGAAGTTCTTGACAACACTGTTGTTGCAGCAGTCTCTCATTCTTCTCAACTTGTAAGCTCTTGATTTCTTATTTGAAATCAAACATCTTTGGTACATCCAAAGGTTCTTATTATTCTCTAATGGTCAGGGAGTTGTTTAAAATATGTTACATTTTATCACAATTGTCTAAGACTTTTATTGTTCCTTAGTAGTGTTTCAGTTTCTGACAACTCTTGATTATTATGCTTATGCATAGACTGTAACTGGTGTCATCTCGAGTATTACTTTAGTTAGGCATGTTGATAGAATCAGATTTACAGTAGAGGTAGTTGGGGCAAGAAAGCACAACTTTTTGTGCATAGATAAGGGCAGTGTTGCTCTTTTAGTCTTTTACGTGCCTTGAGCTGTGTATAACCTATGCATTTCCTGGTCACATTTGTTTTTGCTTAGGCTATGTATTCTGATCAACCTTTAAACAAGCCCTTGTAGTTTTGATATGTTTCTAGCTTTCTTGTTGTAGATTGCTGTCACATTAGTCTTCTGTACTGTTGCATGAGGATTGCTTATCCTCTTGTTATCAATATAATAGTTTCTGTTCAAACAAAGCCCATCAAGTTCCGGATATGCTCTAAGTCTGATTTTATTACTATACTTCTCAAACTGATATTTTGGCTTGAGGTTCTGTTGCATTTCAATTCTTGGTTTGATTGCATGTGGTTATGGTATGATTTTTGTTTTTGGTCCTATTGTTTAGTGATTCAGACTATCGTGAAACTAGCTTTTCCACACCTGTTGGACGTGTGTGGATATTGCTCATCGAAAGTAAGTGGGATAGTTTAAATAGGAAAGTCATTATTTTAAGTTTGTTAGAGGTTGTATATGTATATAGAGAAGGAAATTGTGGACACCATGATAATCCCCATTAAAAAATAAAGTGGGATGCTGTATTCCAGGACTGTGGATTTCATACTCAAATAAACATCATAAGCGTAAGAAAGTTGGTTTGTTTAGCTATGAGCCTAGCAAAACAAAAATTTGGAAGTCAAGTTTAATTCAAATTAATCATCTTTGTTGAATCGGGTTTACGTATATTATAGGTGAAAAAGCGGTAGGAACTGGAATAAACTGTGTACTAGCAATAAATGTGCAAAACAAAAATTTGGAAGTCAAGTTTAATTCAAATTAATCATCTTCGTCGAACCGGGTTTACGTATATTATAGGTGAAAAGTGGTAGGAACTAAAATAAACAGTGTACGAGCAATAAATGCATTATGTTATCCCCAGACTCTGAAAAGGAAGGGGTTGTGCAGCAGAAGAGTTATCCACGTCTTTCTGCCTGATGACCCTATATATATATATGTAAATGCATTAACATCAGAGTACAGATAATTGGGACTGGAAATTCTCCGCATCAGTTGCTATCTGTTTATAAAGATGAGAGTATGTGAGTCCATATAATGGCATACTGTAATGGTTCTGCTATCATCCATAGGATTTTTGTTCCAACTTGTTTCTACACCCCAAGGAAATTTGCATTTCTTCTTCTTGTTTTTTTACTTTTTTTTAGTATAATCTTTTCTTCTTGTTACTTGTTTTGGTTGAAGTGGTCTGTGAGTTGAGGCTCTTGCTCTCAATTGTTGTTTATTTTTTATCTTTGATTTATTTTGCAAATTGGTTTAACTGCAGCATTGATGTGAATGGCTTATTATGCATGATAACTAAACTATCTCGTCATGCCCAATGTAACAGTGTTTAAAATTATATGCTCTTTTCATTAATATGATTTCTCCTAGTTGAATTTTGAATTGATAATCTTTGGTCAGGTACGAATTGAGGCTGGTTTGACATTGCGTGTACTAGCTGAGGTTGATCCCACCTGTGTTGGTGGTTTAATTTCTTATGGTGTGACCATGCTGAATGCTTTGAGAGAAAATGTGTCGTATGAGAAGGTGATGCCGTGAAGTAAACTGTTATGTCTTTCCAACTTCATTTTATTGTTTTCTGGTCAATTTATCCATTTTCTGATAATATATGTGATATATATTCAAGAGTGTGTTTCTTCACTTTGTTGTTTCATGATTAGTAATATCACTATAAACACAGGGACTTAATTTTACTGCAAAGTTTTTAAAACTTTGACATAATGGTGTACTCCTCAAGCAGCTTACTCTCAATCATCTGTTTAATATACATTTTTTTTATGAAAAGAAAGGGAAATACTGTTCCCAGTCCCAGAATTTCATCCTGCGCTCCTTCTGTGAGTGCTTGAAAACAATAAAATATGGAGTTTGTAGTGCATAACAAACTTGGAGTGTGAACAGCAGCTGCGAAAAGAAAACAATAACCATAGAAACCCAGTGAATGAGAAGTCCACCCATTGTTCACTCAAACATTATATGAAACATATCCCTTGGACACAGCTACTATCTCAAACAAATACACAAAAAGAATCTAAGGAACTGGCTCGCAGTCCAGATTCAACCAGAAGAATGGCAGTCTTTAATTTCATTAGAAACTGATGTCCATAACGATGCACAAAATCTAACCCTATCCTATAAAAAGTATTTTACAGGTCCACTTTTGCTTCTGAAAATCATGTTATTTCTTTTCATCTAAGCCACCCAAAAGATTGTGTTGTGTTACCATCTTAAGATAAGGGTCTGTTGAGTAAGCTGAGCTGGTTGTTTCTCTTTTGGTTGATGCTTCTACGTATAGTCTCCCTAGTAAATTACTGCTTGTTACCATGTTTTCTTGGTCCTTGATGAATTGTGCAACTTTTTGCAACTTTTTTGTTGAAGTACCAATATCTTCAGAGCACTGTTTAAAGTGAGAAAGTCACTATTATGAATGTTGTGTCAGTAGAATAATGATAAACTTTTCAGTGTTATTTTTATGAGTTGATTGTAAGCATTATTTGGAATGTTCTCTATTAATTATGATAACAGTTAAGTAGCTTGCTCTTATTTATGTTTTTCAGGGGAGCACTTTGCAATTAGAGCTTGATTCTTTGCATGGACAAGCTACTGTATTAGCAGCTCTGGTGTCCATTTCCCCAAAATTACCTCTTGGTTTCCCCGCTAGGTAATGGTGTCATCTTATTTGTCAATACAGTGCTTATATCCATGAAAGGAGAGATCTATTTGGGACACACCAGTCATTGGTTGGGTGGTCAATATCTGTAATGTTTACATTTTACATTGCATCAATTGTTGGAGCAGTTTCATTTTTTGTTGCTTTCACGTTCTTTTTTCTTTTATCTTTATGTCATATATACTGCCTGGCCTATTGTATTGGCCTTTCAATTCCACTGTTTTGTATTTGGTGATAGATTTATGTTGTTATGGTCATTGTTACATTCCACGCGTCCATTTCCTGTCACCATGAACTGTGGTTTCTTAAAAGCTAGTCTTTGAATGTCTCTCCCAGATTGCCCAGGTCAATTCTTGAAGTTTCAAAGAAAATGATAAATGAATCTAGTCGGAACCCTCTGGCGGCTACAATTGAAAAAGAAGCTGGGTGGCTACTTTTGTCATCCCTGTTAGCTTCTATGCCAAAGGAGGTAGAGGATCGTCTCTGTATCTTTTAATTTTGTTCACTATGCAATGTTCAGTCAAATCACCAATTCCATCCCTACCCTACTTTTACCTTTCAAGTCAGAGCCAAGGAGCCTGTATTCTTGAAATAAAAAGGAACTATTTGTAGTTAAGGGGCTCTTCTTCATGCATGCAGGAGCTTGAAGACCAGGTTTTTGATATTCTTTCCTTGTGGGCTTCTCTCTTTACTGGAAATCCAGACGATGAAACTACCCAAACTGGAGATTTGATATGTAGGATTCGGTAAGCTATGCACTAATTTCTGTATACTGGGTTATGTCCTAATTATCTAATGAATGTTCAAATATTCTATATTCCTCAAATAGGACATAGGTAAGCTATGCACTAATTTCTGTACACTTCCTGCATGTCTCCAAACTCTTGAGCTTATCAAAGTATTTAATGCCATTGCAGTACGAGTGAACTGTCTTGCTGCCCATTCTTGGGCCAGGCTTACGGTTCAACATTTTGTTGTTTTTATTTGTTTGTACAGTGAAAGTGTTGCAAATATAAGGCACATACTCTCTTATTAATTTTTGATATTTTTCTCGAAATATGAAATATCTTAAATAACCTATATCTGACTGTTCGTTTAAAGTTCAAGTGTTTGGTATAAGTTTTAAATTTTCTAAAAAACCACCAATGTAAGATATCACCCAAAACACCACATGTGCTATTGATCCAGAAAACATGTAGAACTTGTTCTTTGTCATTGGTTTGTTTGCGTCCTAATTGGGCTGTTGATTCTAATGGTAGAATTGATTTAAATGACTTATGCTTTTGTGAATAATTATATATCTCTGACTTCCACTTTCTCCTGTTGTAGCATGTGGTCTGCTGCAATTGATGCACTTACCGCATTTCTAAAATGCTTTCTTTCTCCTAATGATGTGAATAATGGGATTTTGGTTCAGCCTGTCCTTGTATATCTTAGTAGGTAAGTTCATTTTGCAAGTTCAGTTTATCTCGATTTTGTTCTCTAGTGTATTCAATTCAATGCTGGTTCTGGACGCCACATGTCTTGCTGTTACAACGTTGCATATGCTTCAGTTGAAGTCAGAAGCTGTGCTACTTTTACATTATGTTCAAAACAATTTTCTGAGATGTGATGCAATGCAGGGCTTTATCATATATATCACTCATAGCGGCCAAGGAACTGCCAAATGTGAAGCCTGCTTTGGATATATTTATTGTCAGGACATTAATAGCTTACCAGTCTCTTCCTGATCCAATGGCATATAAGAATGACCACCCCCTGGTTCTTCAAATTTGCACAAGTCCATTCATGTAAAGTTAGCTGCCTATTTTACTGTCACATAACCTTGCATTTGATTTCTATTTTTCTCCTGTCTTGAAAAAGAGGACAAATAAATGTCAACTCCTATTTAAATTGTTATGTTTGAATTGAATTTTGTTGTTTTTGTATCTGACTTGTTTGTTCCTTGTTGCTAACATAAAAGAGAGGCTTCTGGATGCGAAGAAAGCACATGCTTGAGGTTTCTGTTAGACAAAAGAGATGCATGGTTGGGTCCCTGGATTCCTGGAAGGTAAATATACCTTTCCACGGGCTTCTTCTAAAAGTATTACTGAACATTGTAATTTCATTTGGTCAGAGCTTCATGGCTAATGTCTATACAGTTTGGCTAATATTTGATTGTTTTAAGCCAGCTTCCAGTCATATTCTTCTTGGTTTCATTTTTTTTTTTCAATTCATGTGATATTTGTTTCTTGGTAATTGTGTTTACTCAGGGATTGGTTTGAAGATGAACTTCGTGCTTTTCAAGGTGGAAGAGATGGCCTTATGCCCTGTGTCTGGGAGAACGATGTTTCTAGCTTTCCTCAGGTTTGTTTCGTTCTAGTTGATGGTTTGTTTACTATTGTAAGTCAGATTTATTTATTTGTGCTTCTGTGAATATAATAAAGCTATTTAAGTCTGATCCTGTACTTAGGTTACTAGAGACGTGTTTCTGTCAATATAGATATTTACTTTTTAAACTTGACCATGAAGCCGGAACCCGTAAACAAGACATTGGTGAACCAGATGCTCCTCTGCTTTGGCATCATGTTTGCTTCTCAGGTAGGGAAATGTGTCATATTTGGCCTTTTCTTACAAGTGACTGACTGGTTATTAACATCAGTCCGAATTCATATCCCAGGATGGTGGTGGGATGCTATCACTTCTTGGAACGATTGAGCAGTGTCTGAAAGCTGGAAAAAAGCAACCATGGCATGTAGCTAGCATAACCAATATATGCGTGGGGTTACTTTCGGGATTTAAGGTGCTGGTTCTTCTTTTCTATCTGCTATATCGTACTTCGCAGGGTCTGACCTTAATTCATGTTTGAATGCTTTCGTCAGGCTTTGCTTTCCTTACGTCCCCAGCCATTATCACTTGAAATACTGAATTCAGCACAGGCCATATTTCAGGTGCCTATTTTTCGTAAGATACTGAGATATGTTAGGGATCAGGAAATGTCGTACTCACAACATCTGTACTGATATTTGTATCCTGATTTCACAGAGTATTCTGGCAGAGGGAGACATCTGTCCATCACAACGTAGGGCTTCATCAGAATGTCTTGGTCTTTTAGCTCGTCTTGGAAATGATATCTTTACAGCAAGAATGGTTAGTTCATTTCAGTGTGAAACATCACCTATGTTCTTTAAATGCTGTCATGTTGCTGACCATGCATCTTTTCATTTTCTAAGTGTGTTCTCAGTTTTCTTTCATATTTTTCTCTCCCTCTCTCTCTTCATCCTCCCCTCCCCCACAACACCCCCCCGGGCCGGGCTGCCTTTGCCCCCTTCACTCCTTCCCTCTCTGATTCATTGTTTTGGGTCACAAACAGACTAGATCTATGCTTGGTGACTTAACTGGGGCAACAGATTCAAACTATGCTGGATCAATTGCTTTTGCTCTTGGCTGCATTCATCGCAGGTGACATATTGAACTTCTCAATTTAATTTTTCGCATTATTTTGTTGGCGTGGACAGCTGTGTTTTTGTTAGTTGTATATGATTCTTAATAGTTATTTATGTCTCTTTGTAACTTTCATCTTTTTATTATTATTTATTGAAAGTATGTTTCTTATAAAAATCATAATTATTTACATCTTTGAATATTGTGCTTGAAAGTGATAGCCAAGTTTGTTTCACATTGAAATTGATAATATATGGTGGCATTAAGAGGACAGAAGCAGGTGCTCTGAGTTGGTCCATAAGCAGCATCAAACTCTAATTAATGAAATGTCTTAATCATTTGTGACTCTTCGAGAATTACTGTGTCCACTGCATTTTCCCTTTAGGTGTCAATTGCATATAATTACCATTACAATTGCCCTATCCGCATGAAATTGGAGAAGATATATCAATTTCGAGGATGAGTATGTGAACTCATAAGACTAAATGTTTAAATTGAAAACCCAATGTTTATTTACTATACAATTGCTTAATTTATGAGTCAATTATAACTTTTGTCCTTTTTATGTTACTGCAAGGTTGAAAAAGTATGTGATCCATCATAATAATTATGTCTGCGCATGAAAAAGGTTGAATGCAATTTATTCAGAATTTCTGAATAGTTACAGAAATATTCTTTGATTGGTTCTCGAATTAACATATAGACAAGCATGTTCTATTGCTTTCTTTTGCTATCTTTTTCTTGGAAGCAGATACATGCCTAAAAGTTGGTGTTGTAGTGTGACACTTGGGTTGTACCTCCCTTCTTGAGCTGTTAAATTTAAAATTTTCCTGAAAATGTGAGTTACAACTCATTAATCATTGTATTTCCAGTAGATATCTAGGTCATATTTGGGGGAGACAATTGTGATGATCACTTGATGAATAATGAAAGTAGGTTTATATATTGTTAAAGTATTTACATCACATCCAGATTTTAGGATGAGATTGCAGCTTCTTTTTGAACAATTTTTTCGCCTTTCACTGCGTTCACTAGTGTAGTCCTCCAATAATTTTTTCTTTAAAGATGAAGAATTTAAGACAGTGGTAAATTGATATCCTTCTCAATATTTTTTGTTTTGAAATTTTAATATTTTAAAATTAGTGATTCTTTTAACAGGGAGCTATTTATCTCAAGTCTGTATTTTAAAATTAGTGATTCTTTTCTCACTGTCCTTGCGTATTTTGCCTGCAGTGCTGGAGGCATGGCATTGTCAACTTTAGTGCCTTCAACTGTGAGCTCAATTTCTTTGCTTTCTAAAAGTTCAATAGCTGGTTTACAGATCTGGTCTTTGCATGGGCTTCTGTTAACTATTGAAGCTGCTGGCTTGTCCTATGTATCTCATGTCCAGGTAAACCATATTCTTGATGATTGTAGCATGTTAAGTAATGCTTTATACATTGGCGTAATCTGTATATAATCTTGGCAAAATAAGGAAAGGTAAATTTGCCACCGTTATAATATCTTCTTATGTTAGTATCTTTCCAGCGCTCATGAGATGGGAGTTTTTACTTATGACATCTTTGACTTAGAATGTATCTTTTCTTTCTTTTTATTTTGCTACTTCTTTGATGCATGAGTATTTTGTTGTTCAAGACCTCCAGTGATTTTATAGAAATATTTGGCATGCTCTTTGATCTTGGGATCTCTGAGGCAATGTGATACTTCGTAATAAAAGTCAGACTCTATAACTGATTGACTGTGTGTAAACTATCAAAGGTAGTGGTGTTGATTAATGTTGTTTGTTGATGTGGTGTTGATTAATTAATAATTTTCTGCAGTGCAATATGGTACGACAATTTTCTTGTCTTACTATGAGTTAGATCTTTCTTGTGTTGTGTGCAGAAAAGTGATTTTACTTATTTTAAATATATATGCTAGGGTATTCTTTATTTAGAGCTAACTGAAAACTTCTAACTATGTTGGTTAGGCTTTGTTGTTAGAGCAGATTGTCATCTTAATTTTGTAGCTCTTATCAGATGAACTGTTAGTCTGTAGTTGACTGAACAATTTTCTCGTCACATTTCTGCTTCTTTGTAGGCTGTACTTGGCCTTGCTTTGGACATTCTTTTGTCTGAGGAGAATGGATGGGTTGCACTTCAGCAAGGTGTTGGCCGCCTTATAAATGCTATTGTTGCTGTTCTTGGTCCTGAACTTGCCCCTGGCAGTATTTTCTTTTCACGTTGCAAGGTATTATTTCTTGAAGCTTTCCATTGCCACTGGGCTTGTGTTTTAATGCTAATATGTTGTATCATTCTTGGAATTGACTTCCAGGACATACTGATTAAGTTTTTAGGTTTTTTTTTAAAGCTCAGCAGAATAACTATCTTCTCTTTTCATTTATATAATAGTTAATTCATGGAATGACGACTTTGTTGATTTTTCTTTCTAGTCTGTTGTTTCAGAGATAAGCTCTGGGCAAGAAACAGCAACTATCCTCGAGTATGTAGTCCAATTTCTTCAACCCTTGTCTGTTTTTCATGTAATATGTTTTGTTCTGCAGTCATTGGTTTTGGTTCTGTGTTAGAGAATAGAAGTTGGCTCCATTCAAAACCTATGATTCTTGCAGGAGTGTACGCTTTACCCAACAACTTGTTCTTTTTGCTCCACAAGCTGTTTCTGTGCACACCCATGTGCAAACTCTTCTACCTACTTTGTCCTCAAGACAGGTTTTGTTTCTTTGACCGGTGAAGTTCTTATGCTTGTATATTCTGCTTCTTTCCATAGTACTAAGCTTTACCTTTTCTTTTTCTTTTTCAAGCAGCCAGCTTTAAGGCATCTAGCTGTTTCCACACTACGACATCTGATTGAAAAAGATCCGGTATGCCCTCATGTTACTTTCCATCGTCAGATTGAAAAGTCTGATCACAATAAGTCGGATCGTTCTCTGATACTCTATTATACAGGTTTCCATTGTTGTTGAGCAAATAGAAGAGAAATTATTTCATATGCTGGATGAAGAAACTGATTCTGAGTATGTTAAGAAAATTCTTCTGCACACTTGTTACTTCACTTTTAGTTTGGTTTCTTGTAGTGTATTCTATTTTCTATCTTTTGTTTGACATTCATCCTAAAATTTATCTGTATCCCCCTATATGGTTATGCTTTAGATTGTTTCTTTCCTTGTAGGATAGGGGATCTGGTGCGCACCACAATAATGCGATTACTCTATGCATCATGCCCTTCCTGTCCATCTCATTGGATATCAATATGTCGTAATGCGGTAAGCTCCTTTTTTTGGGGTTATTTTTTCCCGGAATGTCATAGAAAGTAGAGTTTTCAACAATATTGGATGTAAACTATATCTGAATATTCTTTGCATTGACCTTGGTTCTTGTTTAAAGATTTATAGTACTTGTAAATCAGTTTAATCCACAGGTTTCTTGATTAAAGAGCATGTTCTTTTTCTTGATGGAAGAAGACTTTGTAATATGTATACCTATAAACTGTACTGTCCTGGTAAATAGAATTACATCTGTTATGACGACCCAATGCTGTTTCTTTGACAATGTAAGTCCTGATGCAGTGAATCTTGAAATCTTTCTCAGATTCTTGCCACATCAATGAGGAGAAATGCTAATAGTAGTAACAGTTTAGAAAATGATCCTTCAAAGGGTACAGATGGTGACCCAAGTTTAAATTTTGGAGAAGACGATGAGAACATGGTTTCTAGCACTACAGGCGTGCCCCGTGGTTTTCTTAATAGAGATAAACACCTCAGATACCGAACCAGAGTTTTTGCTGCTGAGTATGTGATGATCTTTTCCATGCATTAAATCTATTGCACACATGCATGCCCACAAACGTGCCCTGCACACATGTTGAAGAATGCAACCTGAGTGTATGTGTCATACGAGATTCCACTAGGCAGAAATGAAATATTTTATGAAAGAAAAATGAAACAAGAAAGTCCAGCAGAGGAGAAGTACTTAAGAGTAATATTGCTATGGATGTCAAGAAAATAATAATTAAAGAAACCTGTGAATGATTTTAAAAGTTTCAATTTAAAATCAGATGAAAGAAATTGCTTTCAGCATAAAATAGTAGTGTGCATACCATACAAACTAGAAGAATGATGTAAATGTGCATAGCCTGTGCCTTTAGATACCCTCTTGGGTTTGACCCTTACCAAGGCACAAGCCCCTCTTTCCTTTCGAAGAACTAGTTATGAACTTTTTCTTAGCTTATTGTATTCTTTATTTGGTTAACTTAGTAGTTTGTTGCAATGTAGGTGTTTGAGTTACCTACCTAGAGCTGTTGGAAAGAATCCAGTTCATTTTGATCTTTGTGCTGCTAGGAGCCAACCTACTAATGGACAGGCTTCTGGTGATTGGCTCGTCCTCCACATACAAGAACTTATAGCACTTGCTTACCAGGTGCTGGATGTGAAGTTTGTTTCGTGTTTTATTACATGACATATCAAAGCCCAAAATGCATGTTAGAGTTGACATTCTTTTCATGTTACTTTTCATAGATAAGCACGATCCAGTTCGAAAACATGCAGCCAATTGGTGTAGGACTTCTGAGTACCATTACAGATAAGGTGAATTTGTATCAGATGTGCCTATATATATATATATATGTATATAGATCGCTGCAGCACCATTTGTTTGTGAAGATTTAGTGTGTCTGTAAATGATTTTTATTTTATTTTAAAATTTGCTCATTATGCTTCTTAATTACTAATTGAGAGAAAACCTCAGTTTTTGCTCCAAATATGTTCTTCGCAGGGGATATGTTTAACTGCGCGATCTGATGTTATTATGGGTCGAAATAACTAGCTGTATGGGTGTAAAATTGTGCAAGTGGTACATGTACACTGTAGGAATAGAGAAATCTGTAAATACAGTTGTGAGTTATGGTTGAGCTCTTAAAAGTTCAAGCCTTGCCCCAACTTTGCTTGGCTTTGTCTTGTTCCTGAATTTTAAAGAAAATATTTATTTAATCTAATTGAAAATCATGTTTCAATATGTAGTTCTTAATACCTCTTCTACACATCATATTTTCTAACAGTCTGTAGTTTTTTTACTTCTATTTTTATCAAAATCTTTGAAACGGAAGTATAGTTTCTCTTAAGCATTACCACTCCTTTCCTGTCTTTCTGTCTTTTAATTTACACCCCAACCACCCCCCCCCCCCCCCCCCCCCCCCCTCCCCCCCCACCCGCAGCAACATCGCCAGTTGGGCCAAGTCTTTTATTTAAAATTTTCCTATTGTTTGTGCTGAATCATGTAGTGCCTTTTATTCATAACTATTTCTGTCTTGTGATGCTGGGAACAGTTTGAAAAGACACCTGACCCGGAGCTACCAGGACACCTCCTACTGGAACAGTATCAGGTATAGTGACACAAGTGGTTGTGATTTTCTTTCATGTGCTCCCAATAGATTTCAGGACCTACATTTGAAATCTCAAAAAGATGCGTCTTATGATGGGTTTTTACTTTTGAATTATGTGAATCTTTCTATAATTAAGGCTATATGAAATTCAGGCCCAGCTAGTATCTGCTGTCCGCACTGCCTTAGATTCGTCCTCTGGCCCTATTCTATTGGAAGCAGGCTTCCAGCTCGCTACAAAGGTTCTCAGTGAACACAAATAAGATTTAACTTTTCCTAATTGTCTTCCTATTAATTTTTTAGCGTAGAAGACAATGTAAAAATGGATTGTGAAAAATACAGATACTGACTAGCGGAATAATCAAGGGCGATCGGATTGCTGTTAAACGCATATATTCATTGATTTCACGACCATTGAATGACTTCAAGGACCTGTATTATCCTTCCTTTGCAGAATGGGTCTCGTGCAAGGTATATAAATTCAATTGTTATTGATAACTTTTTTTCTTGATTGAATGAATCCATTTTACCTTTTAGAGGAAAAACTAATTGATTAATTGTAATGTAGATCAAGATAAGACTTCTTGCTGCCCATGCCTCTCTCAAATGTTATACATATGCGTTCTTGAGGAGAGACCATAGTATGGTTCCAGATGAATATCTAGCATTGTTACCGTTATTTTCAAAGAGTTCAAGCGTGCTTGGGAAGTACTGGATTAGAGTTTTGAAGGACTACAGTTATGTATTCTTGTGTTTGCATCTCAAGACAAAGGTCAGCTGAATGTTAAGTAAACTACTAGCTTTTCTTGTTTGCATTTGTCCTTTGTTTTTACATGCATGAAATTTTTTAATGTATTTATCTTATATTTCCTTCTTCTTTCAGTGGAATCCATTTCTTGATGGAATTCAGTCACCTCTGGTATCATTAAAGTTGCAGCCTTGCTTGGAAGAATCCTGGCCAGTAATATTGCAGGCAATTGCACTGGATGCAGTACCAGTAAATCTTGAAGAGAATGAATATTCAAAATCCACTACTGAAAATACATCAAGGGACAGCTTATTGTCTGAACATAGTATGGTTGAATTGGAATCCGAAGAATATCAGTTTCTTTGGGGATTTGCTCTGCTTGTTTTATTTCAGGGACAATATTCAACCCTTGGTGAACTGAAAAATCCAATTTCTTTCATTAAAGCTAGTAATGGTGGAAATTCAGCTACTGAAGAGTTATGTTCCCCAGGAATTAAGTTATATGAGATTGCTTTACCGGTCTTCCAGTTTCTGTCAACGAAAAGGTTTGCCAGTGCGGGATTTCTCACCATGGACATATGCAGAGAACTGCTGCAGGTGGCTATCCATTTCTTTTCCTCTTCTTATAAACTCCCAAAAGATATAGGGTGTGTGCATAGGGCATCACATGAAAATAGCCACATGTTCTCATATGCAATTTTATGTAGGAAGTGATCATCTTCAATACGGTCTGAAATGACAGCTTTATTATTTTCTCTCTTTTCAAAATTTTGAGGCCCCTCCCTTTTTATGTTTATATTCTTTAAACATTCTCTAAAGATGTAGTATTACATTGTCTCTCAGTGTGGTGTGATATGGTAGATTGTTTTAAGTGTAAATCGATTTCTATTAATTACTCATGCTATTGAGTTATCCATAGTCATATTCTTCATAAAATGAAATAAAATTTTTTAAGAAGAGAAAGTAAATACCAACTCTGTAATGTCGTCTCAGAAATTGCAAATTCTCTGTTTAAGAAATGGAAAAGAATTGGGATATGATGGTGGTGAATGACATGCCACTCATTAGTGGTACCTGTTTGTCTCTCCTGTTTATGTCTCTTTTGATTTGTGAAGTCACAGCTTTGGTTTTTCTGATATTACCCTAACCATGCTACAGGCCACCTGTTAACTTGCCTTTGATATTCTTTGTCAATTTTTTTTTTCATATTTGACTGATGCAGGTTTTCTCATATTCTATGTGCATGGATAATTCGTGGGATAGTCTTTCAGTGTCTGTTATATCACAGGTAAATATATTAAAAAACTCTTCTTAGATAATTTAAGCCTTTTGTTATTTTAGTATTTTAATGAGTATCTACATTGCTTTTTATTTACTTTTGGCTTCGTAGGAATTATATTGTGTAATATAGTTGGCTGAATATTTTGATGTGTTCAGAAAACAGTGCACCAGAGATGTGGTTGTAATTTCAAAAAGGGATCCACATATTAACCAAAAAAAAAAAAAAAAAAAGGGATCCGCGTATATAGACCTTTTATAATTCTCTGTGTGTAATGTGTCGGTCACAGATTCTGAATTGTAGTTTTGTTTTTTTCTTTAAATAGATTGTGAAGAACTGCCCTGAATCTTTTTATGAAGTGGACAACTTTGCCTATTTGGCAATGGAACTTTGTTTGGCTTACCTTTATAAAGTGTTTCAAAGGTACTGGAATATACCAAACATTTGAACTTATTTTTTTGTCTTTTAATTTAACTTTCTGATATCACTCCCAATTAGCTGAAGGTTCATACTTTTTGTGTTCTGTAGTAATACATCATCTCTGGACAAACCGTGGGAGGATTTGATTTCCGCATTATTTATCACCGCAAAAACACTTGTTAACTGTTTTCAACCAAAGGTGGGTAAGGTGTATCCACTGTTATATTTTCTGTGGCTTACAGATTAAAGATTACTGTCTTTGAGTTTCATTATGTGTTTATTTATATTGCATAGGCATGCTTTCTAATGTTATAATTGCCTTGTTATTTTTTCATAATGACTGTTCATTGCTAATTTTCATGTTTTCACTAATTGCGTGTTTTGAGATGCAGACACAACTAGTATCAGCGGCATTAGCGTTTCTTTTAATTGGTTACAAGGGAATCAGAGAAGCCTCTACTGAGTTTTGTTTCTCCAAGGTGGACGAGTTTTTCAAGTGCACAGGTCTATTATTGAAAAGATTTATTGATGGTGAGTATTCTGACAATAAAACTGATCTGACGAGTCTTTATTTATCTAATGTAAGTAAAAAAAGAAGATTGCTCCATTTCCTTTGTTGTCAAATTATTTTCCCACATAATTTTTCACATAAACATCCATTTGAGGCTCTTTTCCTGCCTTCCCTCTATATTCACGTTAAAGATTATGCCAAATTGTTAGTAAAACATTGGCTTCTTGATTAATAAAGTATATTCTGGCTAATCAAAATTCAAATTGCAGATAAATCTGGTGTTGGTGAAGATGGTATTCTTCATATGCGTAAAATACTGCGAACTTGTTTGAATGTGATCACTGACTTGACCAAGGATTGCATTAAGTGCATTCATCTGCAGGAGAATAAGAGCTCTGACTTGCACATATTACAGCAAACAAAGCTTGCTTTCTCTCTTGAACAAATTATATCATTTGCGAAGCTGGGTTATGAAATGGATTATCTTGAAGAGAATACAGATGGTGATTTGGTCTATTATACTATGTTTAAATATTGCACCAAATGTGTCCAAACTGTACTCTCTGATTCAAATAGACAGGTACATCCATATGCATGCTGTATACCGTTATGGTCACTTTTTCCAAGCATGAGACAACTGAAAACAATTTTGTGCACAGGTTCAAACAATTGGGTTACAAGTGCTAAAAGGTTTGGTACAAAAATCCACAAATGTGGAGGACAGCACTTTTTCAATGCTTTTTGTTGGGGAACTTGCTGCCGATTTTTTTGTGATAATCCAGAATACATTAAAGGTGTTTCCGAATATCCTCTCAGATATCTTTTGCATTTACAAATTATAACCTTGTTTCCTTTTCTGTCTTTGATTTTGTAATTCTGAAGGAGCTCTACTTCTCTTTTCTTGACAGAAACCTGTAACTGAAAAATCAGCAACTGTTGCTGGTGAATGCTTAAGACTCCTAGTAGTGCTGCAAACACTTTCAAAATCTAGTGAATGTCAGAGAGGTTTTATGAATTTACTCCTGGAAGCCGTAGTCGTGGTTTTCAAGGCTTCAGAAGAAGGTTCTTCGCAGGTGATATGATAAACAGCCTCCGAAATTTACATTGCATCTCATCACTTCTTTGACTGATGATTTTTTAAATTATGCATCATTGACAGGAAATCAATACATTAAGAAGCACTGCGGTAAGGCTTGTTTCTCATCTTGCTCAAGTTCCTTCCTCAGCAGTTCACTTCAAGGATGTGTTGCTGTCTATGCCTGTAGAACACCGGCAACAACTTCAGGTGTCTTTTCCTTTTTGTTTCTTTGTGTACAATTACATACATGTTCATTACAAAAAATCTGAAGTTATATTATTTGTAAAGATTAAAATGAACATATGATGAATGTTGGGTGCTCTTGCTGTCGAAGATTGAAGACTGGTATTTTTTGATGTTGCCCACGATATAATGTTACATTATTGGATAGGTCTTTTTCAAAAATTATATTTTTCAATGCGATCCCTTTTTCTCTTTCCAGGGGTTCATCCGTGCATCTGTGACACAAGAGCATAATGCAACACAGATGAAGCCCACAACTCCATCATTAGAGATTAAATTACCAGTGCCAACGGAGGCAAGTAAAGAGAAACCTCCTCCACCATCAGCCACCACAACACATTCGGTTTCTGATGATCAAAGAATTGAAGAGGAAGAAGAGGATGAAGATGATTGGGAAGCTTTCCAGTCTTTTCCTGCCACTACAAATGCAGCTGAATGTGAATCAGAAGTAGAAGGCAAAATGGAAGAACCCGACCTGGGTGAGACAGTTTCTGTTTTGGAAGTGAATACAGGGAGTGATTATAATGATGGAGATTCTATTTCGGAACCTCTCCACAATGTAAAGGTGGTCAACGAGACAGGCCATCAAGAGGCTGGTGAAGGGGAGGTGATATCTGATGGTATGAAATTCCCACAGGGTGGTGTTATCGAGCCATGTGGTGATCAGCATCGGGAGAGAGATGAGGAAGTGGTGTGCAGGCAAGATGGTACTGTAGCTGGGACGGACCAAATGATTGAACATATGCCATCTGAACTAAATCCTATTGAAAATGCTGAACTATCAGTAGGAGTCAATATAGTGGACCATCAGGTGCAGGGAAAAGAGAAGCCTGATGATAAACCAGTGCAGGGAAAAGAGGAATTAAATGATAAAAGAGAAGATAAAAAAAAGGCAGCCATCGGAAGTTATAGCCTTGAGCAGCATGAAGAGAGCAGTAAGGTTGAAGATTCGTTGGAAACCAATGACATGGTGCTAAGCTAAAATTGTAGAAGTAAGTGTCATAATAACAATACAGAGTTCTTGTGCACGTGTTTTGTTGTCGCGCAGAGCATGAAGAAATGTACATTTGTTTGGTTCTTTTCCTTGTATTTTGATGCATTTGTGATCTAAAGGAGAATTAGTCAGTTTTAGGCTCGATAGCACCACTAGTTTGGAAATCACTCAGAAAACGTTATTTTTAGCTGATTATTATTATTATTATTATTTTGAAGATTTATTACCTTCCAAGAACAATCATTACCCTTGGATTTTAGTTGCACAACAAGACAAGCCAAAAAGAAAGAAATGAATAATCCCCTTTAAACTCCATTCCATAGTTACAAACACTTGAAATCAATGTTTTGAAGAAAAAAAATCCATGGACCCAATTGTTAGTCTTGTTTCTCCCTAACATTAACTTCTGTAGCTTCATTAATTTTACTAATTTTTCTAACAAAGGGTGTTTATTGGTATTTTGAAAGTTTCACCAGACTTCCATTTTCCTTAACTGGTTATGGTCCACTCCACTCAAACAGGCTCAAACCGGAATTAGGAGTTGAATGGGCACTGAAGTTGAGGGGGCATATTCTGCCTTAGGGCTGAGCAACTTTGAATTTATGAATATATTTTTGAGATCATGTATCTCTTGTACAACTTTGAATTCACTTATCATCATCATGATGTTGCAAATATACGTTTTTGACCTTTCAAATTTATACAATAAAGGCTTAAACCAAGGTAGAGTTATACTAGATCAGATATTGAGTTACTATACATGAATATTTTACAATTCTCAAGGCAAATAAAGCAAATCAGCAATGAGGTGGTGCTTTTAGGAGACTTGAGCACCAAGGGTGAGCACATATCTAACATGGACGGAGCACATAAATGTACAACTGCAACAATCCATGAATGTCATGGCTCTGAAGAAGGCTTTGATAAGTATTGGAGCCACTCTTCAGGAGTTCCCTTTCTCATTTTCAGCATTTTAATTGCGGCACTGGTCAGCGGTATGGCAAGTATGTCATAGTCTTTCGGAGCCTGTGAGATCAGTTGGATGCAGTCTTGTAATCAAGTTTGTAGCCAGACTCACTTGTGTCATTTACGTTTAAGAAAAGATGTTATACCAAACAAGCTAAACATCAAAATACCTTGGGGACTTTAGTAAGCTTCATATTTGCTTCCTCTAATGTCTTCTGACCTTTCTTCGAGTTGCATCTTGCACATGCAGTGACCTGTTATGCATCAACAGGAGAACCACATCAGTAAAGATCATTAAGCTAGTGTCCAGAAGTGGTTGGTTAGGACCAAAACTACCAGAAACCACTTCACTTAAGGGCCTGTTTGGTAACCTTTTACATTTTGGTTTTTACTTGGCTGGCCAGCCAGCGGTAGTAGGGATTCTCCCATTCCCTGGTCAAAGATTTGGATGGATGCGGGATCTACTCCACGAGGAGTGGTACAGATGTAGATGATATCATCACGGCCTCTCTATTTGTACCGCTAGGAATGCTTAACGTGCACCAACTCATGTTACCTGCGGTGTCGGATCCGCACCCCATTCGGGAGGATTGAACACAATTTCCGTGACATTGACGCCTCCATCTCTAAAGAGAGACCAGCCAGCTTCATTTTTTGGGTTAAAGATTGAGAGAAGATATAGCGGAGAATGGCCCAAATACACATTATCCAACACTCATTTTCTACGACGTCATTTGCTCTATCACAATACGGCTGAATGGTGAAAGAAGGATTCAGGAAGTAGGCCTCAGGTTGTTGGAATTCAGTCTTAAAAAGAGGAGTACGAAAAAAGAGAGCAGTATGTAAAAAAATCCAGTCTCATAATTAATTTTAGTAGCATGTAAGCAGCGAGTTGGGATACATTTTCTTTGCAATAAGTTCAAGGTTAGACTTTCTCCTTCCAAAGCAGGGTTTCCAGAGGAATAGGGTGGAGAATGAAAAAAAAAAAAGGGGGGGGGGGGGGAAAAAACAGCAACAAAATGCTTCTGCAATTCAGTGATCATGTGCATCCATTATACAAGGTAGATGGAAAGGAGCATCCTCTCTCTTAGGGAGGTTTTGGATAAGCCCAACAGTAAATAATCTGTTGAAGGTCGTGTACCCTGGCTCATTCCTGTTAATATGCTCTCATTACTGAAAGTTGAACTGTACTTTATATGATGCAGTTCAAACTTGTGATCACAATTAAAAAATGTAGAAGCTGAAATCCACTGCAAAACACGGTTTCTAATTTTAATTAAACTACTCGAGATCTAATGCCAACATGTCTCTCTCTTTCTCTCTCTCTCTCACTCACCCGCACACATGAAGTGTGAGAGAATTAAGCACCACTCCGGCGTCTAGTCAATGATGCAAGAAGAATTTAAATCTTTAATGAACTGGTTGTCTTACCAGATTTTCCCACTTCCATTCTCCACCACGTACAATTGGCAAAACATGGTCAATAGTCAAGTTTTCACTCGAAGAACAGTACCTGTTGAGAAGACATGCAAAGTTAGTATTCAATATCTAAATGACCCTTCATAAAAAATCTAAATAACCCTTGGTTGAATTAAACGTCTATTTAGTATTTCATGGCTAATAAATTTCCGTTGTTGATGATGGCCATGAGAACAGATCACTCAATTCTAAGCTACGTACTTCCTGTTTTACAATAGTCAGGATCGAGAAAGGTTATCCAGATGTCCCAAGGCAAATCAGCGGTGTAGACAGAGAAGCCTAATGATGTGTATCATGAATTTCAATCTGTTAGATACTGATTATTACTTGTGAAGGATGTATGCTGAACATCATTAATCAGTTTACCTGTCTACATCTGTTCTAGAACTCTAAAACCAGTACCTGCAGCTGGTGATCTGTTGATAACGAATACTGTTGGTTGACGGCCTCAACCCTGAAACTCTTGGGTTACCCAGCATTGAACTTGATGCATCTAGCCTTATAAAACAAGGATCTATTCCTCACCTTTACACCTCTGTTTTTCTACGGAGCCTTCTTCACTGAATTTTTTTGGGCAATTCCCTCTCTTTGCATTATCACAACTAAGGCATTTCACTTATCTAGCAGACTGATTTCTCCTTCTCCTTCCACTGCTTATACAATTTGAATACCTTTAGTTTCCTCATTAAGTAAACCTATCAATTTTTGAACTAATCATCAAGAAGCTGATAAACTAAACTAAACCGCCACAGGAAACAACACATAAAAGGCCCAGCCACATTAGTAAGAGCATAATCCAAAACACCTTCATTGTGATGATATGTTGCAAGAACTTTTTTTGTTTGCTACCCACAGTATTTCTATAAGTCTAACTTCCAAGATTTCACATCATGCAACAAATTTCTCTTGTTATAACATCATTGAGATCTGAACGCAATGTAGACCACACAGCACTATATCTCACAATGCTTTTCCTTCTAAAGGTTCACTAGAGGTCTGTTGGGCCTATGGGGGTACATAGAGATAATCTCTTTCATCCCATAACATCTCCCATCCCTGGTGAGGTGAGATTCAGTCCAAGGTCTTCGGTATGACTACACGAGACTGTAAGAGCTAGCCTAGCTGCAATGTTCACTTGCTAGCCCCTGAGACGCATATGCTTAATCCAACTCTCATCTTAGAAGACGCAACTATGAAATCAAATTAAGCACAAGAGATATGTGTACTTGATTCAGCAGCTTTAACTTGACTAAAAGGGTAATCTACTTACTGACAAGTGAAACTGTCCCGACATAGTATATTTTTACGACTAAGATTGTTCTTAATTCTTCTTCTCTTTACAATCTGCAGTAAATGTGGAACCTGGAACCAGAAGCAAATGTACTCAGTTCAAGTGAACTAGAACAAACAAGGGAAAAGTACCAAGAAGAAAGAAGCCAACGAGAATGCAAGTAAAAACATTGGTAAAAGTCATGCAACTCTATACCCTTAGGACAGCAGGTATGTAGAAGGATCCATTTGGGGAATTTACAGTCTGATCATAGTATTCAAGTACATCCGCCTGGTACAACAGAAGATTTGAACCCAATTAAAACATGTATCTAAAGCAGGCATCATAAACCAATAGGAATCTAATCCTGAATATGGCAGGTCCATTTGGTTTTGAAGGAGTGTTACTGTTTTATCCTATTTAACTGCAGAAAAACTTATCCTCTTTTTAAGTACCATCTGTTTTGGAAAAATATCTAACATGAATAAGTGAGCCACGGCAGTCCAACCTTCTCCATGTATTCCAAGCAAATAGCACGCTTCCAGCAGACAACATTAACTGGCCTGGCACCGTTGAACAACAATTAGAACTATGAGAAAACATATTTTCAAGCACTTGTAAAATGGTAGAGCGGAAAGAGGGAAGAAAACTCAAGAGCTTAGGATCAACAGTTTCGGCTTATGAATTGCCAACACATAAATACAAAAAACTAAAACTAAGACAAACTAAGAAATTGTGTCATCATCATCAGAAAAGAGTAGGCCCTCGACACAGCCAACAAAACGATGCACAATATACATTGCAGATATACTTGCTACAGGACCAACTGATGGTTATTGTACAATAAGCATATCATGTAGATGAGCTTAAAGGGAAATATTAAAAAAATGGAAAAAAGAAGCAAGCTAGAGTGTATTTCAATTTGCGGAATTTATGAAATTCCTATTCAATATCCAAACGAGTCAACATGACAACGGATTATAAAGTTGTGCGTCTATTTCTAGTTGAGGATTTTCAGTCCTCTGACTTCCCTCTGGAGAATTATGGTAGTTAAATTGTAATTTAGTTCAAAACCTCGACTTAAACATTCGTATGAGCTTCCAGCATTTTTTGGTGTATTGCAAAACATAGATCGCCAAACTTTATGGGCAGTCCAGAAAAAAAATTTTTAAATTGTCTGCCATGGTTTGTCGACTAAGAAATTGTCTACATTAGTTCAAGCAACCAATTACAAATTTACAAAGCTTGAAAGAATGAAACAAGAATGAAGCACGCATCCCATAAAGAGAAGTGAGGTGACCTGTAGGAGATATCCAAGACAAGGCCTCTGAAACAAGCCAACTCATCATCCCTCTCAAACTCAGAAGCATCGTCATGACCAGGACCAGCCTCATCGCCG
>NC_024133.1:469418-485118 GCF_000346735.1 Prunus mume | reverse complement strand
CGGCGTTCAGACGCTTTGCCTTGTTCATAGAAGAAGAAGAGTAAAGCCTAGTAGAATCCAGGTGTGGCCTGCCGAGCCTGCGGTTGTAGGTGTGGGGTTGGATTGATGTGAACATGTTGTTGTTAATTGGGTCTCCTTTTTGTTCCAATGCCACTCCCTCGCCATTAAAGAGCAACTTAACTCGCCCTTGTGCTGCAAACTGCGCCATCACTGAAGCTTATTGCTATTTCCTTCCACAGAGACAGTAATGGGTCTCTCTCTCTCTCTCTCTCTCTGCAAATGTTTATTGGTTTCTTCTTCCTGAGATGAGACACTCAAATAATTATAGACAAATAAATAAGTCTCATCTTCTGAAACTGGAAGCGAAAAGCAGAGGAAACGAAATGTAGGAATTTTCCATTTTCCATTTCCATGGGGGAGGAAGGAAATAAATACACTCCACGGAATAAACCGTTGCCACATGTTTTTGTGTGTTATTTCTTTTGTTTCGTTCCACTCCCTCTCGGAATATCTTCTGGCATATTTATAGTCAAATTCACAAATTTTTCACTCCATTATTTGCTATTGGTAAAATCAACTTTCTTGGTAAAATAAGACCTCTAAATACTTCCCTATCGCTCTGTTGTAGCCTCTCTCACTCTCTCTCTCTGGTTTCCTTGCTTCCTGCTCTTCTCATCTCTGCTTTCTCTAGTCTATCTGAAATTTCAGAACGGAGGAGGAGTCTCTCTCACGAACTCTGGGTCGCTCTCTGTCCTACCTGTGCAAGGTAACAAATCTCTCTCTCTCCCTCTCTCTCGCCCTCTAGCCCTTCACTTGCTGTGTTTGGGCTTAGTGTTAAGTTGCCCAGTCGGGTCTCTCAAATATGGCATGCGCCTTTTGATTTCATTTTTTTTGTTTTGTTATTATTATGGTAAATCGGTGTATTAATCTTTGTTTTCAGCTGTAATGAAAGTTTAATTTATGTTAGTATTAGAGCTTTCTTTTCATGTGCTTTAGCGACTGATGAAAGTTGAATTTATATTTGTTTTTGGGTAAAAAGCTTAGAGCTTCATTTTTCTTTAGCCGAAAGCAGTCATGTGGGTAGTTATATCCTATATTAACATCACATAAACTAAAACCCCATACAAAATGAGCATCCTCAATTTTGGTTGGCAGCTTCAGTATCATATTTCCTATAGTTGATAAGATCCTTGATAAACTCGGTCTGCATAGTATTATCCTTAGTCATATGTTGAGCCTTATAAATTGAGGAATTTTGTGTTGCTTTTGTTACAGTTGCATCTTACGTTGGACCAGAGTTGTTGCTCACAAGCAGTCTTGCATGCCTACTTCTGTAAAGTTCTCTCTTTGCAAGGCCAGTTTGTTCATATGACATTCAATTTATCGAATTCTGTTCCATTTTGTTTCTTATTCTGCAAAAAATTGCTGATCACACTAATGTCTGGGTATCACTTCTAAATTTAGCCATAGTGCTGATTTTTAGTGGCTTGGTGCAGACAGAAACATGGATATGATGGAAGTTCTTTTCAGAAGCATTACATCAACCAGAATTGTGGGTATGGGTTCTGTTGTTCCTTTTCTTTTATTTCGCTTGTGTCTGTGTTGCAAACGTAATATTTATGTATGTGTCTATAATGAATAATGAGTTTGAATATGAAACTTAGGAATTGGTTTTGTGACAATTTATTACGCAGTACCTTGATGAGAACAAATAGTTGATTCTGGCAATATTGGATAATCAAAACCTTGAAAAACTTGCTTAGTGTGCCCAATAAGTCCTCTCTCTCTCACACACACATGCTTTTATTTTATGTTTGTATTGTTTCTAATCTTGATTATGAGTCATCTTATGTGGACACTGAAATCTGCCTTTATGAGTATTTTTATCTTGGATATAAAGAGCAGTGATTTTTTTTTTTTAAATTTTGTATTTTAGTCTTTTTCTGACTTATCTGTCAAATTCTTTGATAAGCCTGAAAACAACACAACGAAGTAAGATCATGTCAAACTCTTGCAAAAAAAAAATAAAGATAGAATATGAATTAGTATGCATATATCAGCATAGCAGATGATGTTCACTACTGGTCAACTATACCAAACACGACAACAGACAAGCTATGTGTATCACTTACGCAACAACATAAATAGATATAATAACAATACCTAGCAGAAGATGGAAGAAATCAAGACAAATACAATCTTAGCAAAACTCATGAAGCCATCTGAATGCAAAATAATAATTCCTTTAAAAAAAAACTTTAAGAAGATAGAAACCTTCATTTCTTAAGAGAATAGTAAATAAACAAAGAAACCAATGAAAGAAACAAATTGCAACAATAAACTGTGGCTTTTTTTTTATTTTTTATAAAGGAAATAAAGGAACATGGTGGCACACCTTGAGGCCACTATGGAAGAAGTGAAGGCAGAGAGAAGGGCTCTGGCTCAGAGTAATCATAAAATCTTAGTCAATTGCTCCAACACCAAGACTCACACCCAAACATCTTAGCTATACAATACAAGCTATGCCAACTCCAGTTCTGTGGCGAATTTGGTGCTTCAACAGCTAAGAACTCCTTTCTAAAATTTCAGAGAGAGCAGAGAGAACATACTAACAAAGAAGAGAAGATGTTAGCAATTTCAAAATGAGAAGAAAAAAAAAGTGAAAAAAGGGTGATATGCGACCAATAGGAAGTATTTATAGGTCCTGTTTTACCAAGAATATCGAAAGGATTCTATTTTACCCAATTTCCCAAATATTATTAAAGCACCTAGGCTACTGGGCGTGTTAGTTTGGTCGCCCCACTCAAATTTGAGTTTTCTTTCCAATTTCTCTAATGTTGGGCTGCCACATGGCATACCAGCTCTCTCTCCCTCTCCCTCTTCCTCTCTGTCCCCGACTTTACATGGAAAATGACCTCCTCCACCTCCTCTATCTTTTCCCCCAAACACCCGATGCTAACAACACCATAGCCGCCGGAATCTTCTTTGAAAAATCCGGCCAAAACGAATGATATGTTTTTGTTTCTATTATGCAGTTTATGATTGTTTCATACTGAATTCTAAGCTTGAGGGATTTGCTTCTAAGATGCAGTTTATTATCCATTTTATATAGATGGAAGAAGGATAACTTTTCAATGTCAAATTGCTTATTACTATTTGATAGGATTTTTTATTGTAGATATTTGAGTTTACAAACAAAGTGTGGATTAAATTTCGTTAAGGATTGTTGTTTATTTTTGCAAATTGCATTCATCTCATTTTTTTAAAGATAACTGAATGAATGCTTGGATTGGAGGGACGCAACCTTTTTGTTCTATCTAATTTCCATATGTATAATTTTGTTGTGTAGGAATTTGAAGAATGGGTTTGAATGTAAAGCTCATGATTGCGGAGAAGAACAAGTTTCACGGAAATGCGTTGTCTCTATCATACAAGAAGACCGCCATTACTGCAATCAAGGAGAAGTTCAGTTCAGAGCAGTTGGAAAGGTTTAAGGGTAGTTGTTTTGGTCATCTACTACTCATTGAGGACCTAAAGTGGACTCCACAAATTGTCCATGGGCTGTTGCCAAGAAAGGTTGATCCGAAGACAGTTAAAACCGTGAAAGGTATTGCATTCTTGGTTGGTAATAAGTTGATACAATTCACGAAGCAACAGTTTTGCCTCATCAAGGGGCTAAGGTTTGGAAACCTCCCATTGATTCAGAATCCCACTAATGAAAACTGCGCTTTGAAGAATAAATACTTCCGGGAGAATAAAACTGTGAGCCTTTAGGAACTCGAAAAAGCATTCAAGGCTTGCACTGATAAGGAGGATTTAGTGAAGCTTGGTTTTGTGTATTTTGTTGTATTTGTATTGTTGGGTACCGCTAAAAATGTCAACATGGACATGAGGTATTTGAAGTTGGTGGAAGATCTTGATGCGTTTGAGAAGTATCCTTGGGACGCTGTGTCATATGCAAAGACACATGAGTCACTTTCGAGGGCACGTTATGCGGATTACCATCGAGTTAAAGTACCCCAAGAAACTCAAAAGAAAGCAGAGACAACGACGAGTGGTATGATTAGTGAGTATCATATTAAAGGGTTTGGATTTGCTTTTTAGGTAAGCAAATATCCATCAATGTTTAACTTAAATTCTGATTGTTGACATTGAGGTGCATAATTTATGGTTCAGTGTTAAAAACAGATATGGGCTTTTGAAGTGTTCCCAGCTTTGACTCAACTGCATTATGTTGTGCATGAAGAAAATGCCCTCCACCCACGCATCTTACATTGGAGGAGCAATAAGTTGGCAGGTTATAACAAGCTAATGTCTCATGTATACGAAAACATTGAGGTTAGTAATGGTTATGTTATGCATATAATTATGGTAATATGTGGATTTGATCGGTGCCAGTCCTTGAACCTAAGACCTGCTAACTCTTAGTTGTATCACAAAGCTAGCAAATCTAGGGAATCGGCATGTTATGCATATGATTAATTTATAATTATATTAAAAAGTGTACTTTGTGTTTCAATTGCAGTTGATGTGAAGTTCATCCGTCCCAATCAAATTGAGAAACAAAAAGCATATTGGATTTGGGGTGACGATGAAGAGGATGAAGAAAATGTTGAAGTGTATGACGACACAAAGTCCCTTGGTCATGGTGGTGACGATCATGGTGAGGGTGTTGAGGATAGGCAAGAAAATACAACCATTGGAATAGAAGAAGAGACTCTGGAAGTTCAGGAAACATCTAGCCTTCCATCGTCTTCGAATGTATATGACCATAACCTTTTTGCAATATATAGGCAATAATAAACTTAATTGTGGTGATATATTGTCAATCTATAGGCAATACAATAGCAATAAAGTCACAATAATCGTGTTATATATTACAGAAATATATAACAGTTGCATTATATCTTTTTGCAGGGCAATGGTAAACTCTCTTTGACTTACTGTTTTGATTTGAAAAAGGAGTTACCAAGTACAAAGGATGAGTTGCAAAGGGTAGCTGCTTCAAATCGGGCGCTTAAGAAGAGAGTGTGTGACTTGGAAGGGAGGGTAAAGAGTTAGTCTTTGAAAAATAAGAAGGCTATTGTGGGTTTCAACAAGATCGTTGCTTTGATGGAACATCATTTTATGTCGGTGATGGAGGAGTTGAAAAAAGCTTATGGTGCGTTGAATCGACCTGCTGAAGGTCATGAAGAACTACATACTCTTCAAAACAAGGAAGAAATGAATGACGTGGCCCCCTCACATGAGCATATTACTCAGACTACAGAGATTGAAGGAGGTGATGCATCAAGGCAGGAGCCTAGAACCATTGTTGCGAAGGCGGGTGTTGACATAACTGAACCAATGCTTTCGACTATGAAGGGTACTAGTCCTAGCACAGAGATTAAAGGACCCGATGTTGCATCAAACCCTGCTAAGAATGCTTCCCCTGGTTATACCCCAGATGATGGAGCTAATGCCTCCGCAAGCATGAAAGTCCAAGGGGCTGAAATGGAAACAAAAAATCATGAGAAAGAAGTTGAGCAAGAAGCAGAGATTCTGCCTACGCTTGAAGATTTCTGGGGGTGCAAAGTCCTTTGCAAAAAAAATTTAAAGTTGCTAAAGGGTTGGCAAAAGGAACCCGGAATGGCGTTGGTTACAATTCCGATGAGGCCTCCAATCGGAAGCGATGCTACTGTGGCTGGTGATAAAGTGAATGCGGAAGGTAGTGTCACAGTTGAAAAACAAGACGCAGAAGGTGTTAGGATTTTGGCTCGTCAAATATGTCCTAGTTGGTTTAAGATTGTTTTAGGAAAATTATAGGTATACCAATTATTGTCCTAGAGGGATTAGGAAAGAATTTCAGTTTTCCTTATTCAATTTAGGTCTGGATTTCTAGAAGTCTATTAGGATTTGGATAAGTGTAATTTCCTAATCCACTTAGGAATAGGAATTCAATCAGCCTTGGGACATGTAAGCCAACTCTATATCTATAAATAGGGTGTGCCAGGGCTTATTTTACAGCAGGAAAAACAGCCAGAGACAGCCGAGAGTTTTGAGATTAGTTCTAGGGTTGCAAAAGTTCTGTAATCTCTATTATTAATCAAAGGAGTGATGATTTCTCTACCTAGAGAAATCACAACTGGACGTAGGCAAAAGTTCTGCCGAACCAGTATAATTCTTGTGTGTTTCTAAGTTTTTTAATATTTGCTAGTTTAGTCTATTGCCGTTGGTTACATTAAAGAACAAGATCTGGTGTGCGGGTAATTTAACAGAAGGTAAAGGGTGTAGGAAGAAGCGGCCAATAACTGTGTTGTTGAGTCCCTTTATCGGTCCTATGGGAAAAAAGAGGAAGCTCACTGTTTTGGAAGGCACTCACTGCTTTTAATCCAACAAAACCCGTTCCCATTGAGGATGTCAAGGCTGTAATAGACTTCTGCACCACTTGGAAAAGCAATATAAGGTTAGGATTTAAAATTTTGGTATATTGTCCCCTTCTTGTTTTCTTTAATTTTTGTCTTTTTGGTTTGCAAATTTTAATTTTGTTTCTAATAATTTGGACACCCATGCTATACAATAATGTCATTGCATTTGACATGAAATGGTGTGAGAATAAATTGCAACACTTTGATGTCTGTCTGTTTGGAATGTTATGATCATTCCTAAGCATAAGGCCAATTTTTTCCATTTGGATTTTGATCCTTGGCTGCAGATCAACAGCATTCTAAAAAGAAGTGGTTTGGCACCTTTGGAAATGGCGGAATAGGCATGTGTTTAGTGGAGCTGATAATCTAGCCTTTAATCCTCGTTAGACTTTTTTGTGCTTCAGTTATGGAGTGGATTAAGGCTTCATCTGTGAATCAGAAGAGGACTGATGTGACTCAACTCCTTTTGGCTTGGGATCTTCCAGCTGGTGGTAAGTTTAAATTAAATGTGGAAGGTTCTATAAAGACAATTTCATGTTGTATTGGCGCTGGGGAGTCATCAGGGATTCTAAAGGTAATTAGGTTTCTGGTTTTGCCCTCAATTTAGGGAAATGCCAAATTCTAGAGCAGAAGTCTGGGGGCTTTTCTTTGGTTTGAAGTTGGCTCTTGAAAAAGGTCTCAGTGATCTAGGCATTGAAATGGACTCTTCTCTAGTTGTGAAACTGTGTCCGAAACCTTCTCTCCTTGGTTTGCACCTTATGGCCTCCTTGATTGATAGTTGCTGTGATCTTATGAAGCAACTTGGTAAATGCACCCTCAAGCATATATATGGAGAGAAGAATAGAGTTGCTAATGCAACTGCCAACTGGAGCTATAATTTAGATTTAGGATTGTGCACTTTTGACACAGCCCCTAGTTGGATTAGCTCTTGCTTAGTTGATGATGTTCTAGCTGCCCTTAGAATTAGATCGGTCTGTTTAGACCAGTGTGATTAGTTGGTTTGTTTCTGGGTTGTTACCCCACCCCCCAAACCCCTCCAAAATAAAAATAAAAATGATAGTAGTTGCTCGCTTCATGTAACCTTTCGTAACATTTCCATGTATACAATAGAATCTTTTAGTCAATACCTCCCCAAGTTGAAGCCTTAGATTTATAAACCAGCATTTTTTGTTATTATAGTGTGGAGGTGCGGCTCGAAGCGATGGCAGTTGGGCAAGAGTTTTTCTACAAACTCATAAATGATAGCCTTTGGATGACCTCATCGGTAACAGTTTCAATCTTGCTTTAATTTTAAAATTAAATTCACTTGTCTTCTTTACTATGTGTACATGCATATTAAAATAAGCTGTTATTATCTACCTCAACTAGCAGCACCTTGACATGGGGATGTTTCTGATACGCAAAAGGCAATTTGCTCATCCATTGGTGGTTGGAACCAATGTTTTGAAAGGCGAGGCGCTAGGGTGAGGCGTTTTATGCCTTATGAGGCGAGGCGTAAGCCTCAAAGCCTTGAGGCGTAAGCCTTTCGGGTATTGAGTTATTATAATTACAAAAATATAAAACAGCTATTGAATGTATTGAATGCCACTCTAGAGTATAAATTAACCATCAAACTTGTTTTTTCAAAATTTCTCTTACTATTGCTCAATTCTTTACCATATATCCTTTTGGTTATATTATCTCTCTAAGTCTAGTGCCTTTCTACCTAGTTCGAATAGATAAAAGAGTAGATTATGGAGGTGGACTGAACTGATGGTGGAAGGTGGGAGGCAGTTTCTGTTGGTCTGTTTAGGAACTTTGGCTTTTGGGAGAGGGAAGGAATAAATGGGTAAGCTGGTTTCTTTTGAACAAAACGGTGCATGTCTAATGTTCAAACTTAAAACTAAAACGCACAGCTTAACTAAAGGGAAACGAAACAACACGCCCGTGCAAACGACGTCGTCCGAAATCAGATTTTTCAAATAAAGGAACTCTGTCTTCCTCGCGAGGCTTGCACCTTTCACAGCGCATCTGCGTTTAGCGGCCGCCTCAACTTCAAGGTGTACGCCTTTCATGACATTTGCTAAACTGAGCTGCGCCTGAGGCGAATCACCGCTGCCTCGCTCCGAAGCGCGCCTCAACGCGTGCCTAGGCATGCCTTTGAAAACACTGGTTGGAACTGACTGGATGACTGCTGATTGTTGTCTGCAAGTAAGAACGTGTATATGTAGTTCAATTTAATGTATTTTCTGTATTGGTGGAAGTATTGGTTTATTATGTTAGGTGCATTTGTGCCTTATTTTGTTATGTGCCTTCAAATTGTTTGCAGACATTTTTAGAACCAGTAAAACTGCCTCTGAAAAAGTGAGGATCGAAGAAACAAGATGTTAGGGTTACCGAGGATGCTCCACTTCAATGCCAGGCCAAAATAGAGCTGTATGTGCAGGGACTTTGGAAACATGGGTATGCTATACCATGGACCAAAGTCCGCAAGGTGTATGTCCCCTTCAATTTTGGAGGGTGTCATTGGGTCGCACTTGAAATCGACTTCGTGAGGCGCACATTCATTGTGTATGACTCCTACGTTAATTTTACTGCTCAGAAGAAGGTGGTACAATTTCTTAAGCCTATTAGCCATGCACTTGCACGTATTCTTTATGATATGCGATTTTATGAGAGTTCGGAGCTTCAAGAGGTCAAGAAAATGGCGACTTAGAAGCCGAACTTTGAGGCATGGACAATTTGCAGGCATGGAGATGTAGGCCTCATCATTTGGCCCGCGGGCTCATGGGCCGATGGGGGCCATTATGGGCTATGAGATGGCCCGGCCCGCCTTGGGCTGGGCTAGGCTTGGGCTTGGGTGTCTGAAGTCCGGCCCGGCTCGATTAAGCCCAAGAAAGCCCGGCCCGGCCCACCCACAAAAACCTGGCCCGTTAGGCCCCCATATATATATATATATATATAATTATGTGTAAATAAGAGTTTAGATTTAGGATTATATCACTTAAATCACATATATAATTTGTTTCATTTCATTTACTTTTCTTTACTCATTTATAGTTTATAACTGGATGATTAGCACATTAATTTGTGTCAATTATTAATTCAACAATTATATATATATATATATAAGATGAACAACATATCACATCACCAAATATAATTATATCACGAAACATAATCGTACCACCAAATATAATCATGCTTTTCTTGGTTTTATTATTTTTGTGAAAAAACTTATAAGTTGTGTGACTTTATTGGGTGTTTTATGAATTTGGTTTGAAGTGAAAATATTGGAATTAAGTGAGTTTAATCTCAAATTTGGACTAAAATGCCTTTATGATTAAGTTCATGATTTTTTTTTAATGAAGTAGGGCCCGTTTAGGCCCGGCCAGGCCCGATGGGCTTTCTCAAGCCCGGCTCATGGGTCGGGCTTGGGCTTTGAATTTTCTAAAAAAATTCGGCTCGGCCCCGGCAATATTTTCTCTCTCCTCTTTAAAGCTCGGGCCGGCTTGTCTCAAGCCCATTAAATTTGGGCCGGGCTAGCCCGGCCCGGCCCCTTGACGAGCCCTATGGAGATGTTCCGCAACAAGCTGATGGGTAAGGTGTAGGAATTTAGTGGAGTTTATATTTATGTTGTAATCAAATGCATCTCTAATTTGTTTGCTGGACAGTGCTTCATGCAGAATTTTTGCAATCAAATTCATTGAGTATGCCAGTGCCGGGCTTCCATGTCATACAATTGACCCTTCGAAGGTTGCCTATGACCGGTTGAAACTCGCAATAGAGGCTTTGAGGGAGGAGGGTTATCTATGAGGTTTGAGGCTTAGTGTTATTACATATTATATCCATCTTTTATCCACCTTTCAAAAATACATCCTATGTATCAGTTATGCGGCTTAGTGGTACAACATGTGTTGTATGATGGAGGGCTAATATTGCAAATGTTCTACTCTTTTGTATTATATGACAAATGTGCTACCTAGAAACATTAGCTTATGTTTGCTCTCATTAAAATATACTTGTTTTGGATTATTTTCCTCTAAGAGGATGAAAGGTAGAATCAATGTTTTATGAAAGGCTCAATTTTGTGAATGGTTTTGGTAACATGCAAAGTATATGTGATGATGTACTTCAATGGGGGGTGGTTTTTGTATTGAATTTGGGAGTCAAATTTAAATTGACCAATGGTTTGATTTGGTTTCGGTTTGGCATGTAATGTATGGTTACATATAGAAACTAAATTTTACTATCAAATTGGATATAGAATTGGCTAAATTGGAAAACACGACACTGCTAACCTTTGAAGGAAGGAAAGTTACTCATACGATTAAGGCTAACCTTGGAACGAAGGAAAGTTATTCTCTTAGGGTTGAGGCCAACATTCAAACCGTACAACAATGCATATGCCAGAAACAGCAATAAGGAGACAATATAGATATATGCCAGAAACAGCAATAAAGAGACAATATAGAGGGGAGATTCTCCAATAAGTATTTAATGTTAAAGATTGATTACATATTTTTAATCTCGACCGTTGAATTGCATGTATGTTGCATATTAAATTTACCAACACATCTAATAAACGCAATCCAACAGCCGAAATTAAAATATGTAACCAATCCTTAATTTAAGTACTTTCAGTTTAGCTTTAATGTGAAGTCAAATCAGGGACTTGAGAAAACCCAAGGGGGAGTAATTAGATGGAACTGATTCTCTATTACTAAGCGTTTATTAGTAGTAATTCAATATTATTATTAGGTAACAGGAAGGCGACTGCAGGGACCCGAATACTGCTCTCTCTCTCTCTCTCTCTCTCTCTCTCCCTCTCTCTCCACTAATGCAAAGCTTTTATTAATTTAATTCCCTTTTTTTTGTCACTCTTCTATTGATATCCACAAATTGCAAACTTAGGCCAGCAGAATGAGTTCCAACAAGTGAAGTTTCTATTCTACTATCAAAATTGCAAGTTCTTATTTATGAACTCCGGGATCACAATCTCATCAATCCTGGCTTATCTGCCACACTGAAAACGAAGCTTACACTGTAAATCTTAACCCTTTCTTTCTACACCCAACCAGAAAATAAGCAAACAAAAACTAAAAACTAAAAATGTGTTGCAATGTTAATTGCCAATGACAGCACCGGAGCAACGTTGAGAGATGGGTCTGCCAGCAACAGCTAACATGTGCAGTAAGTATGATCTAAGAATAAGATAAGCGAAACCAATTAGCAATATAGAGCTAGAAAAACATCCAAAATTAAGATTTCATCAAGCAACAGATTTTTTGTTTTTGCTCTTGGGAGTGAGGGAGACACACCATTGCTCGACCTTCCTGAACTCTGTAAGGACAGGGGATGTGTTCTCAAAGGCATTATACATGAACTCTCTTACCTAAGAAAGACAATCAAATTAAAAAAATCTCTATTTGCAAATGCAGGAGAAATAAACTAGAGGAAGTGGACAAGAAAAAGCAAATCACCTTTGCACCCATAATAACAATTTTCCCTGACAAATATAAGAACAATCTTCCGCTGCTTCATGCGATTGATCAGCCCTGGAAAACGTTCCGGGTCATACTGCACCAACATAACACAACATAAAGCATGACAGCAGAATTTTTCAGCCTGTTAGGTCTATCATTTAGTCAAAATTTTAAACTGCTAAAATCTGTTTGTTCCCTATGATTCAGGTGGCCACATACATTGTCGCATCATAATGTTGTTTCAAAGTAAGGGTTGTGTCTAGGATTCATGTATTGGGTAAATATATAGTAGTCCTTGTATTGGTTGAATGTATGTATGGATTCATTGTATTTCTGAGAGGGAGTCATGAATTACATTTAGTAGTCAGGCTAGTAGAGCTTCTTAAGTAGGCTTGTAAACCTTTATTTTGGGACATGAATGAATTTACAGAATTTTCCAGCAAGCATTTGTTTATCTCTAGGATGTGATGCCCAGGACAGATAGTCAATAGACAAGAATTATGAAAGGGAAAACAAAAACAATACACACAAAATAAAAAGCTTAAAAATTACATCAAGTACTGACATGAAATACAAAATCCTGGGACAAACAGTCTTGACTTACACTTGAAAAGGCCCCATGGGAGAGTATGCAAGACACTCAAGTCTTATAGGGAATTTAACATCACAGGAGCCAACAATATTTTGAATGATGAAATCCTGATACTCATAAAAGCATGTATTAACAAAACAATCAAAAATATAAAATATAAAGGGGACTTGCTCTAAATGGTTTTACAAGAGAGAGAGAGAGAGAGAGAGAGAGAGAGAGAGAGAGAGAGATATATATAATATATATATATGTATATGCCCTTGCAACCTTTTAAAGATTCACTAATCTAACTAAATGAAATGATAATTATGTAAAGGATAATCACCAATGACCACTCCTGATTGTGACCAGTAACAAAGGACAAATTATTTTCCATCACAGACTCACAGTACTTGAGGTTGATACTAAATCTTTTTAAGTAAACAAGGGTAAAAGTCCATTGTCACTCTACTATGCCTAAAAACACATCAAAATATATGAAAAATCCCATATATATATATATATATATAGAACTATTTTTTTTTTTTAATGGTAACAATCTGTGAGGAGCATGCAACATCTACCTTCCTTGCTGCCACTTCTGATTGCTGTTCACTTTTCGTGCCCGTGCATACCTGAGTACCAGAGAGATTAAACATCTTAAACAGCGGCAAAAAAGGTATAATGGTCAAAATTTAAATTATAAACAAGGCAGGAGGGAAAAGGGAGGGGGGGCCTATCACGTTCAAGGGGTCCTGAGAATGCAATGCAGTAATCAACGAGCGTTGCATAAGTAAATTTTTTAAAGCCAGTTTTAGCCGCAGAAGTGCAGGTGTGCAAAAACAGGATCTTATGAAATTATTGACCAACCACCCATGACTTATGGTAGTTCCAATAAAAGAGACTGAAAACATAATTTCAAAACGTGATAACTAATTCAAAGACATTTGAAATTTTCTTTTTTTTTAGGAAAAAAAATTTATTGCTGTAAGACAATAAAATACAAGGTGGCCAAGATAGTGGGGAGTCTAAATAGCGAAAACGCATATAGACCATGCAAGACCTAAACTTCTAACAAAAGGAAAACACATAGAAACAAATATATCTTGCCATCTTGAGCATCAAAAGTTGTCAATTTCAGCTTCAAGGTACTGTAAATTTTTGACAAAACATGCAATCCAGATAACCAGAACCAATATCAAACATAAGCTTCAATTTAGACTTAATTATCAAAATTAGCTGATGACAAAAACAGGAATTTATGGCGAAGAAAAAGGGAAAATACATTACTAATACTTAGCATGAAAATTAACACAGTCATGTATGTGGAGTTCCAAACACATATCAACAAATACATAATCATGTCTGAACTGTACCCAAATAGACATGTCAACAGATAATAGCACAATCAATTGGATTATGATATGAAAAACATAACAAGAAGTAGGATAAACTGTTCTTTCAGATCTCATATGGTTTCAAAGGTGGGACTGAACAGGAGCCTGAGAGATTCAAAAGCATACCAGTTCCAAAAAATTTAAAGAAACAAAATTAGGAATGGCTGAAATGAAATCATGCAGTTATCAGCAAGTTGAATAGCAGAAATTTCTGGATAGCTCACCATCTTCCCAGAGGCAAAAATCAACGCTGTAGTTTTTGGTTCCCTTATTCTAATAATGACGGCGGCAAAACGCTGCAAGAACATTCAATTAAAAAGAAGTTAGTACTCAATTCTCCTAAATGTCTAAAGCACCAGAAAATAAGTCATTGTATGTTATTGACACAATTTAAGTTTTCCGGAGATAGATCCATGTGTTTGTTCCAGGGGTATGAGAGAGAGAGAGAGAGAGTTCGACAGAAATTAAACCAATTTTATAGGAGGCTCAGGAATCACTGAATGCTGGACTCAGCAAAGAAAGTCAGTCTTTACTTTGAGTATTAGCATCACATCTGAGTCAACTACTGCCTAAAGAACCCACTATAACATATTTCGGTAGAGTGAGCTACCAACACTCAACTCAACTGTCAATACACTAAAGAAATTAATTATACACAAAGTCTTGTGTACCTTGGGGTTGTATTCTGCATTCCAAGCTTGCAACGCAATTTGCCTGAGATCCAGCCTGCAACCAAGTAAACTGTAGATACGATATTCTCGCAGGGCCTTCCACACCAATTGGTTTGTGAATGTTAGCCTCAATCATGATAGAACTTTCCAGGATGCTGCAGGTGGCAGGCCCTCTTTTGGTCCAAGCTTACTTCTTTTCTTTACCCCTTGTGACAAAAATAAATAAATCATATTCTAGCTTAAAAAGTTGAAGAACCTTGAAGAAAAGAACAGTATCCGACTTACTTTTCCAGGGCTTTAAAAATAAATAAGACAGTCATCTCCTGGAGTGAGCATCAACAATTGTCACCAAGTCCTTAAAAATTCAAATTCCAAAAAGCGGCAGTAGCTGGCAGAAATTGGTCACAGAAATTTGAACTGGTCCAAATATCCAAGCTAGTTCACATGACAGAAGCTTTGTTTTTGTTTGTCTGATAAAAGTACGTTAAGAGTTAACATGCTATAGTTCTAGATAGACCTATTAAAACATGTCACTAGCTAACAGTCACTAAAGATTTAACGAGCCATGGTCCCTAAAATTCTGTGCAAATAGCAATACAAGGAAATTGCTGGTTATAGTTCATACCATGGTCTTCTATTGGAGGAAACTTGAATCGACTCAATCATAGGACAATAAAGTGATTTGAAATCCTCGATGGAAACATGGATTCTGGCAAGCTTTTGACAATCTTACCAGTAATCTCTACAAGAACACACACCATCTTTGAAATGATGAAAACGATAAGCATCCCGTACTATGATAGTTCGATCCGAAATCTTTGACATGTACTTGATCCAATTATGGCAATCATTACAAACACGAAGATTCTTAATTACACGTATAGGGATCGTATTAGATAAGCTGAGTAGGCCAAAAGAGATTGCCAATTTCTCACTGTGAATATACTCTGTTGGATCTTTCTGCTGCTGCTCTATTTCATTCCAAAGGTTGTAGCGGTCTTCAACATAACCAATTTCAGCTGCCCGCTCATTCAAATCCCCTAAGAATTCATAAATCTTATCTGCAAGCGGGTGCAGTTTGTCACCAACAAAGAATGCATGAACTGAGTTTTTTACCTCAATCCAGCTACGACCAGGCTCTTTCTTCACACCCCTTTCCTTCATTAATTGCCTCGTCTGATCCCTACAA
>NC_024133.1:399870-469404 GCF_000346735.1 Prunus mume | reverse complement strand
TCTTCAGGTTCCAGTTCCAGAAGATGATGGGCAGCAAACTCTCCAATTTCTGTGTTCTTATGAGTTATACATGCACTTAAGAGCGTCCTCCAAATCATTGCATCTGGTTTCATTGGCATCTCCTTTATAAATTTTCTTGCAGAGCTCAAAGAACCAGCTCGCCCTAGAAGATCAACAACACAAGCATAATGTTCAGGCTTAGGCACTAACCCGTGCTCTTTGCTCATGGATTCGAAGTAACCAAGCCCTTCATCTACCAAGCCTACATGGCTACAGGCTGAAAGTACTCCCACAAATGTGACGTGGCTTGGCGCTATACCAAGTTGTTTCATCTCCTCAAATAGATGTATTGATTCAACACCGCGCCCATGTTGAGAATAGCCAGTAATCATGGCATTCCAAGAAATCTCATTCTTTTCAGGCATTTCAGAAAACTCTTTATTGGCATCATTAATGCTACCACACTTTGAGTACAATGTGATTAAAGCATTGGAAACCTCAGTTTCAGAATTCTTCCCAGTTTTTATAATTGCAGCATGGATCTGCTCTCCTTGTTTTATATTTGCTAAATTAGCAGCAGCACTAATTGCAGAGCCAAATGTGAACAAATTAGCTTCTACTCCAGCTTTATTCATCCGATTAAATACCTGCAGTGCTTCCTCAAAGTACCCACTCTGTGCAAACCCAGATATCAATCCATTCCATGATATATTATCTTTAGCATCAATTGCCTCAAATGCATGGTATGCTTCCCATATTCTACCACATCTGGCATACAGGGTAACAAGTGCATTTCCGACTGACAGGTCATCTGAACAACCAGAGACACACGACTGAGCATGAATTTGTCTTCCTTGATTGAGTGCTTGAATACCAGCACATGCACTTATTGCACTTGAAAATCCTATGTTGTCAGATCGAATTCCTCTCTTTTGCATTTCTTCAAAAAGTATAAGAGATTCCGAAAATAAATCATGCTGTGCATACCCTGCGATCATAGCAGTCCAAGACACAACATCATCCTCAGTGAGTCTATTGAGAATTTTCAGGGCAGTATCCAATTCCCCATGCTTAGCATACATATCAATAAGCACACTGCAGACATAAACATTGAAATGAAAACCAGTTTTTATGACTTGAGTATGTATTTGTTCTCCTAAATTGAGAGCCCCGACAGAGGTACAGGTTCTCAGAATACTAGGGTAGGTGTATTGATTAGGACTCATGCCCTCAATATGCATTTGCCTAAAAATATGAAATGATTCATTAAGATCATCTAGCTGACCATAAGCAACTAACATCACATTCCACAGGACAACATTTTCTGTCTCTGTTGTAAGGAAAAACTCATAGGCAGTTTGCACATCAGAGCATTTCACATAAAGATCAAGCAGAGAGCCTTCAAGGATGATATCTGATGACATTCCCGCTTTTATTGCAAGTGAGTGGAGTTGAGTTCCCTTATGCAGAGCACCAACATCTGCGCAGGCACTCAAAAGACTAGCAATTGTAACACAGTCTGGTTCCAAACAATCAATCTGCATTCTTTTGAACAATTCCAATGCTCTATCACTAAACCCACGCTGAGCTAGCCCAGAGATCAGTGAGTTATAAGATACTGCATCCCTGTGGATCATTGTTTTGAAAATTTCTTCAGCAGATATGAAGTTCCCTGAGCGGGAATATAATGTCACAAGTGCATTGCATACATATGTTTCACAAGAAAATCCCCCCTTGAAAATAAGGCCGTGCAGCTGTGCTCCCATCTCAAATAACTCTATTTTGGTGCAGGCACTTAGTACGCTCGAGAATACATAAGGAGTGGGTAAAATTCCTGATGTTTGCATCTGAATGAATAAGAGAACTGCTTCTTTTTCCCGTCCATTCTGAGATAAACCAGAAGTCATGGCCACCCAAGAAACACTATCCCTTAGATATAATTTATCAAAGACCTTTTTAGCATAATCCACATACCCGTTTTTGGCATACAAATCAATTAAGGGATTACATACGAGCAAATTAGTACCAAAACCATGACATATAATCCTTGTATGAATCTGTTCAACATATTGGATACGGACATTACCCCCACCACATGCCCTTAAAACACGGGCAAATGTGGTCTCATCAGGATGCACATTATCTGCTATCATTCCAGAAAAGAGATCCAATACGTGGCTGGTCAACTTCTTTGCAAGAAACCCATGAATTATGTTATTCCATGAAAATGAACTTCTGCGGGGCATGTCATTGAAAACCTTAACCGCACCTTCTAAATCACCACAGGCAAGATAAGCATCAGTGAGGCCATCACATATTACCTGTTCTGCATCAAAACCCAGCTTCAGAATCGTAGAGTGAAGCTTCTTAGAATCTAACAAGGACCCAGAACTTGAGCACCCTTTTAAAAGCCAAATATAAGTCTGACAATTAGCACGAACGCAATGTGCTTCCACCGAATGCAGGAATTCAATCCCATTTGGATTACTTTCATTTTGACGAACTAAACTACCATCGAAGATATGGGCTTTCGCAGCTGCATTACTATATTCTGCCGAGCTCAACCTTGTGACATTCCCACAAAAGCACTGCAGAAAATTTCAAACATTAAAGAGAAAAACGAGAAGACCCAGAAGACATTAAAAGATGGCGATTGGTTTGGTGCACGAGAGAATTATGAAAGAGAGAATGATTACCTTGTGAGGATTGATAAATGAGGTGGGTTTCGTTGTGAGAGTGAGTTGGTTTCTGAAATGATGCGGGAAGCGATGGGAAAACAGAGGCTCAGGGAATTGGTTTAGAGTGAGCATCAAGGATCTGAGACACCCAGACCCACTCATCTGTGAACTGTCATGGAACTGGTATATGAGAATGGGAATGGGAATGGGAATGGGGATGGAACGCAAGGAGAATAGATGATAGAGTCAAGCACAATTCTACTGCATCACCTCACCATTTTCTGGTTGTATGATTCCCAAGAACCCATTAACTGCAAATGTGAAACCAAATTATATGCTTTCTCAGACATTGCCATATCATACCATTTTGGAGAGTGGTAAATGAAATATATTGGTAAAAGCTAAGGAACAGTGCTAATTTCCAAACCAAAACCAAACTGAGAGTCAATAGAATTCAATAAGATTGAGAGAGAGAGAGAGAGAGAGAGAGAGGGGCTTACCTGGAAATGGTGATACGTAATGAACAGAAATCACAGTCCTATTGTTGTTTGACTTCTGATGTAACTTTGTACATAAATGAAACCATCAGCACCACCAGGAAGTAGTAAGAAACTAAATACAGTAAACAAACAAGAAACATATGTTACAACCAACAGGGCAGTTCCTTGGAGTTTCGCTGTAATTTCTCCCATCTTCCCTTCTTGTTTGTAGGTTGTAGGGTTGTAGGGTTGTAGGTTTGTAGCCACTTCCGCTCTGATTACTTTACAACCACACACTTGCAGAGTTGCAGTTGCGGAAGATGATGGATGGAAGGAGGGAGGGATGCGGGTATCAGCGGCGGTATGGCTTTGAGGTTTAAGATATTCACACCTTCATCTTTTTTCTTTTCTTAAATTTTATTTTATTTTCATATTCGCACTTTCATCTTTTTGTCCAATTTTAAATAAGAATCTCCCTTAATAATAAGGGAGTTTCACTAAAATACCCAAAATAGGGACTAAAATTATAAAAAAATTCAACACTCAAAACATTTTATAAACACACCCAAAACTCATCATTATACACACACAAATCCATTGATAAACACACCAAAAAAATATACCATTGTTGATTTTGGGGTTGATTTTGAGTGTGTTTCTATGTTTAAATAGTGTTTGGGTTTTTTTATAAATACATGTCTAGGATTGGGTTTATTTATAAATTTGTATAACTTAGCCCCTAGACACTCACACGTGCCAATTGGTTTTTCTTTTATTTATAGAATTAAAAAAGATAATAAAAAAGTGTTCTATAAAAATATGACCTATTATTTGATTTTATTTTATTTTTTAATTTTTTAAATATAAAAAAGTGTGAATTTACCATATTATTCTCATTTAATTAATAATTTCAACCTCCTTCAAAGAAAAATTAGTTCTTAATGTTTGGATTACTAGGGAGAAAGAATTAGAGAAGGTTTTATTTTATTTTGATTTTTAAACTGTTTAATAGTCACTATTTTACCTTCATTATATTATTTAATGTAAATGCACATAAAAATTGGTAAAAAAATATTCTATTAAATAATTGTAAAATACATGCAATTTAATGCTCGAGATTAAAAGTATGTAATGAATCCTTAACATAAAATACTTATTGGAGAATCTTCATGTTATTATTTGTTGTTGGAGTTGTTATCATTGTTATTATTTTTAGGGTTAAATATGTTTTTCGTCACTTAATTTAACACAAAAATTGGTCACTGTATTTCCCAAAGTTTACAATTTATAGACATCTGTTATCTTCCGTTAAGTGCAGCTTTTATTTTTATTTTTTTAGAAAGCGCCTTCAATCTTCCTCTTCTAACTCAATGAATTAGGGTATATTGTCTATTAGGGTTTAACAAATTGGAGTGAATCTTGGGTTGAAATCGAAATTGTGAGGTATAAGGAAAATCAAAAGGCCAAACCAAATTAAAATGAAATCAATAACTTACCAATATATTTTGGTGTTTTACCTTGATTACGTCTCCTTACCATCTGAAGTCACAACACAGTTCACTCAATTGATTTCGGGGGGTGTATTCAATTAGGATTCTAGAGTGTTTAAAAAGATTTTATTTAAGTGCCAACTTTCATAGAACTTGATGGAACTTTATAATTCGTATAGAACTTGATAAACTTTCAGAAGACTTCTGTATAATTTTTTAATAAAACTTTCTTAAGCTTTCATAGAACTTGATAGGTTTTTATTCCAGACTTATGTAGACAGTATATTTCATTGTATCCCCATCCTTGTCATTTAAAGAAAGAAAATCGAATTTTTTTCAATCAAATTTGTTTTTGTTACCCAAAGCAAAAACAAAAGTACTTGTTTGAAATGGAAGAACATATGCACAGTTCAAACTGAAAAGAATAATCCATGAATGTTGTGTCAAATATGCACAGTACTTTCAATGTTGTCAATGTATATAATAACATTGATGTATATAAAAAAGTTGAAATAAAATTTTAAACAACATGAAATAAAAAACCAAATTCATAACATCTTTTCCTTCAACAACATGAAATAAAATTATGTTTAACGAAAAGAAAAATTCATAAGAAATATAGTGACAAATGTATTACAAATTTGAAAGAAAAGTTTAAGAAAAATATTTAACGTTCATTCATCATCCTTGATTCTCATTGTTCTCATTGTGCCCAACATCTCTCCACATATCCAAAGCTATACTAACTCTCCATTCATTAGCATTATGTCGTTTTCGTTCTTGTGTTTGGAAAACTAGTTCAGGATCCCCTTCATTAACCGGTAACGATGAAGATGAAGAAGATTCATCCTCCAATTCAACAGGAAATTCGTTAGATCTACACTCTTTTCGAAGAAATTTGTGTAGTCCTACACAAGCTAACATTATTTCTGTTTGTGTTGCATATTATGTTGAATGGAAAAAAGACGCAGTATGAATTTACAGATTTGACGTCTGAACTCCGATTGGGGTGTATGATACATTTCTGAAAAGGGAACGATGTCACGAGTCAAACTCACTAGTTTACTATGACATATGATGGATTTTGGGCTTTTGGGGTCGTTTAGGCTTCCAAAACAGCATTTAAAAGTTGAAATTTTTGGATTTTCATTTTTTTTTATGTTCATCCATATTTGTCTCAGTTTTTTTGTTCGATTATAGAAAGGTTGTCAATTATTTCAATTTTATACCCAGTCGTATATAGACTCAAAAGAAAAACAAGTAGTAACAAGCATAAACCTAATAACAAGAAAAACACAATGAAGAAAAAATCATGAAAAAAGAAAACCCAACGAGGTATTGATCAAAGAAAAAATAGGGAGCATACCTTCACAACAGGAGGAAGGAAGCTGTTCGTCTTCGCAGAGAGAACAGCTAGGGCAAGAGAAAAATGTCTGATGAAATACTTGGGGGGGGGGGGGGGGGGGGGGGTTTTTTTCATATTAGGAAACCTAAAAACATGGTTCTAGAAGAAAGAAAATTTGTCACTTAATGAAATCCTTCCAAATATATGACCTTTCGAATTACACCTAGATTTGATTCAACTTTTTTATAATCCTAATTGAATACACCCATATTTGAATGAACTTTTTAAAAGTTCATATAAGTCTAAATTGAATACACCCAGACTTGTAAAACCTTTTTTAAAGTTTGTATAAATCCAAATTGAATACACCCGGATTTTTAAAATCTTTTTAAACGCTTTATAATTCTAATTGAATACACCCCCCTAAGACTATAAAATAGCATCCAATATACGACCTTATACCTCACAATTTCAATTTCAATTCAAAATTCCGCCTAATTTGTTGAACCCTTAGAGCACAATTCGTTGAGTTAGAGAAGATTGAATGTGCTACCTAAAAAATAAAAAATACACTTAACGGAATATAACGAAATGTCTATAAATTATAAATTTGAGAAATACAATAACTAATTTGGCTAAATTTTTTTCTCAGCAACCAAATTGAATTTTAACCCTTTTTTTTTATTATTAGTTAACAAGAAGGCAACTGCAGGGTCCTCAATACTGCTTTCTCACTCTCTACTAAAGCTAATGCAAAAGCTTGTATAAATTCCATTTTCGCTCTCGTTTTGGTGACCAGTCCAGAAAAATGAGTTCAAATTGGTTGCATCGTGAAAGAAAAGGAGAGAACAAATTTACTAGGATATCATTTATGCAAGAAAGAAGTGAAGTTTCTATTTCTACTATCAAAATTGCAAGTTCTTATTTATGAACTCCTCCGGGATCACAATCTCATCAATCCTGGCTTATCTGCCACTGACAACAAAGCTTTCACACTGAATCTTAACCCTTTCTTTCTACACCCAACCAGAAAATAAGAAAAAAAAATTGTTGTTGCATGCATTGCCAATGACAGCACCGGAGCTACGTTGATAGACGTGTGTCTGCCAGCAACAGCTAACACGTGTAGTAAGTATGATCTACGAAAAAGATAAGAGGAATCAATTAGCAATAAAGTGCTAGAGAAACATCCAAAATTAAGATTTCATAATGCAACAGATTTTTTATTTTTGCTCTTGGGAGAGTGAGGGGGGCGCACCATTGCTGGACCTTCCTGAACTCTGTAAGGACAGGGTATATGTTCTCAAAGGCCTTATATGTGTCTTCTCTTACCTAAGACATCAAATTAAACAAAACATTATCAAATCTCCATTTGCAAATGCAATAGAAAATAAACTAGACAGTGGACAAGAAAAAAAGCAAATCACCTTTGCACCCGTAATAACAATTTTCCCCGACACAAATATAAGAAGAACAATCTTCGGCTGCTTCATGCGATATATCAGCCCTGGAAAAAGTTCCGGCTCATACTGCACCAACATAACAAAAAATAAAGGATCACAACAGAATTTTTAAACCTGTTAGGTCTATCCATTTAGTCAAATTTTAAAATGCAAGGATCTGTTTGATCCCAATGATTCATGTATTGGCCACATACATTTTCCTATCATAATGTTGTTTCAAAGTAAGGCTTGTGTCTAGGATTCATATATAGTAGTCCTTGTGTTGGTTGAATGTATGTATGGATTCATTGTATATCTGGGAGGGAGTCATGAAAAAATTTAGTAGTCAGGCTAGTAAAGCTTCATAAGTAGGCTTGTCAACCTTTATTTCGGAACATGAAAGAACTTGCAGAATTTTCCAGCAAGCATTTGTTTATCCCTAGGATGTGTGATGCCTAAGTCTCCTACTGGGGTGATGATGGTAAAATTATCCATTTAGTCAAAATTTCTCCTCTCGTCCATGAACTTCCCTGTTGCACTTTAACCTACCAACAATTTACAGCTATCGTAAATCACACAAATATCGACTGGAGAGGGGACACACATAAATCTCATTGATTATAAGCACCTAAAATGCAAAATGTCCACATGCAACGATAATAATCTCATAAACTTGATCATAAAATATAAACACCTAACGTGCCAACCATAGACTAAGATGATCATCCCAAGAGTAGAAACGACATGGACGTCAGATCATGAAAAAAATTTAACATCAACAGACAAGAATTATGAAAGAGAAAACAAAAATAATACACGCAAAAAGAAAAGCTTAAAAATCACATCAAGTACTGACATGAAATACAAAAGCCTGGAACAGATAGTCTTCACTTACACTTGAAAAGGCACCATGAGAGTATGCAAGACCCTCAAGTCTTATAGGGAATTTAACATCACAGGAGCCAACAATATTTTGAATCTTGAAATCCTGATACTCATAAAAGCATGTATTAACAAATAATATAAAATATAAAATATAAAGGACTTGCTCTCAATGGTATTACACGAGAGAGAGAGAGACCTTAAACGAAGCACTAAATCCAAGCTTTTGGATGATTCGGGCATACTGGGAACCAAAAATATCAAAACAGATGAAAGAAATTCGTCAGTATGCCCTTGCAACCTTCTAAAGATTCACTAATCTAACTAAATAATTATGTAAAGGATATCATCAATGATCACTCCCACTCCTGATTGTGACCAGTAACAAAGGAAAAATTATTTCAGTCACAAACTCACAGCACTTGAGGTTGATACTAAATTTTTTTAAGTAAACAAGGATAAAATAAAAGTCCAATGTCACTCTACTCCTGCCTTAAAATGCCTAAAAACGCATCAAAATATATGAAAAATCCCATATATATAGAACTACGTTTTTTATAATAGTAACAATCTGTGAGAGCGTGTAACATCTACCTTCCTTGCTGCCAGTTTTGATTGCTGTTCACTTTTCGCACCTGTGCATACCTGAAGTACCAGAGAGATTAAATATCTTAAACAGTGGCAAAAAAGGTATAATGGTCAAATTTTAAATTATAAACAAGGCAGGAGGGGAAAGGGAGGGGGGCTTATCACGTTCAAGAGCCCATGAGAAATGCAGTAGTCAACTAGAATTGCACGAGTAAATTTTTGAAAGCCAGTTTTGGCAGCAGAAGTGGAGGGTGCAAAAACAGGATCTTATGAAATTATTGACCTACCACCCATGACTTATGGTAGTTCCAATAAAAGAGACTGAAAACATAATTTTAAACTGTAACAACTAATTCAATGCCAATTCTACTATGTACACATGCCATTTCAAATGAAACTCATAAAAGGATAACTCCATCTCCAAATATATCTTGTCATCTTGAGCATCAAAAGTTGTCAATTTAAGCTTCAAGATATTGTAAATTTTAGACAAAACATGCAGTCCAGATGACCATAACCAATATCAGACATACACTTCAACTTAGACTTAATAACCAAAATTAGCTGATGACAAAAACAGTAAATTATGGCAAAGAAAAAGGCAAAATACATTACTGACACTTACATGACAATTGACAAGGTCATGTATGTGGGGTTCCAAACACATGTCAACAAATACATAATCATGTCTGAATTGTACCCCAATAGCCATGTCCACGGATAATAGCACAATCAATTGGATTATGATATCAAACACATCAAGTACGATAAACTGTTCTTTCAGATCTCACATGGCAGCAAAGATTTAAAGAACAAAGGCATTTACCACCAATGGTGGGACTGAACAGGAGCCTGAGAGATTCAAATGTATACCAGTTCCAAAAATGTTATAGAAACAAATTAGGAACAGCTGAAAAGAAATCATGCTGTTGTCAGCAATTGGAATAGCAGAAATTTGTGGAGAGCTCACCATCTTCCCAGAGGCAAATATCAACGCTGTAGTTTTTGGTTCCCTTATTCTCATAATAACAGCGGCAAAACGCTGCAAGAACATTCAATAAAAAATAAGTTATTATTCAATTCTCCTAAATGTCTAAAGCACCAGAAAATAAATCATGGTCTGTTATTGACACAATTTAAGTCATACCGAGATGGATCCGTGTGTTTGTTCCAGGGGGGATGTGAGAGAGAGCGAGCGAGTTCAACAGAAATTCAACCAATTTTATAAGATGCTAAGGAATCACTGAATGCTCGACATTAAAGAAATAGTGATAGGATTATTAGCACATCTGTTTAGTTTGCTATTAATTATGTTTTTTTTCTCTTCATATAAACTGGTCCCTTTTATTACAACAAATACTTATTGGCTGGGAGGACTTGGGAGGCATACGTATGAAAAGCAGCGTGAAAGGAGTACAAGTGTCAACTTTTACTGGTTTCCAATACTTTCTACCCACATGAAAAGCAACGACATCAAAGTTTCGGTGAATGTCAGAGGCTAAAAAAAGAGTGAACTACCAACACTCAACTGTCAATACACTACAGAAACGAATTATACACAAACTCTTGCATACCTTGGGGTTGTATTCTGCGTTCCGAGCTTGCAACGCAATTTGCTTGAGATCCAGCCGGCAACCCAAGTAAACCGTAGATACGATATTCCTACAAACACAACCAGAACAGAAGGAATTAATAAGCTTCATTATTTAGCATAAAATACTCCAGATTATAAGAATAATGTGTTAATAAAAAGTAAAAGAAAAGAATTGAATATTAATAATTCCACTACAAACAAACCATAAGAGATGAACACTTGTTGACAATTCCGCACATTCTATAGCAAAGACATTTTAATAACATTTCTTCATATCTTTGTGCTAATAGCACAAAGTTTTGCATGACCCAAACATACATATCGAATAAATGGATAGCATGGACCAACAAAGGGCACAAAACCCATATAAGCTTGTTTTTTAGTAGCGAAGTTCTACCACAGATGCAGTACATTTGGCATCAAAACAAGTTCCATCACACAATAGAGATATAGCTCACAGAAGGGAGGCCTATAGGTTAGATTAAAATGTCTTGATATTATGCATGCGAAAAGTACAGAGGCATTGAAAACTGGTAGGTGACTAGGAAGGACAAAAAACTTTATCCACCAAGCCAGTCTGGAGAGACTCCAGGTACGGAAACCTGGTGGACTTCATCACTAAGCTTGGCCGGAAAACTAAAAACAAAAATACTCTTTCCATGTAAATCAGTTTTGAGAACAAGTTCGAGCCATAGCTTCGTTTACAATAACAGAGAGCACTATCTAATGAAATCTTTCATTGGCAGATAGAATTCAATTCCCACAAGATTTAGATAAAACAGAAAACCAAAGTTCATATAAATTGGGGAAAAATTCGACTTCAACCACAAAAGTTGGAAAATTTTCAATCCTTTTAAAACACAAAAAGCATCTTAGGGATGCAAATGAATCAGTATAAACTAAAAAATTTCATCTTCCTTCCGCTTTGGGAGACCACTGTAACCCCATCAACCTACAAACCGATAGTCCTAGAATAAACCCATGAACCAATTAGATCTAAACAGGCCCACTACGCAGTACTCAACTCAGGAGCCTTGTACATGATGAAGATGGTTTTCTTTTCTTTTGCCAAAAAATGATGAAGACGGTTCAATAAAACAGAATTAGAAACTTCAAATGCAAGAGGGCAGAGAAAGACTTACTGAAGAGTGGGAACAATACCAGAGGGGTGAATGGAAAGATCCACAGGTTGGTTCTCTTCGAATCCACCTTGTTCCTCCATTCCCTGTATCCCACCTTCAAGACTTCGGCGATTTTCCAAATATAGTATAATAAAGAAGAAAATATATATATGTTTTAAGTGTTCTTCTGTTTCTGCTACAAATCCTTTAACTTTGTTTTTCTGGGTTCCGGGAAATTATTCCTTATAATCGTCCTCAATCAGATCCAGAGCTTTCGGTAATCTAGGGTTCCAAAAGGATTTAAGAAAACAGAAGAATTGAGAAAATAAACTCGGAGAAAGTTCGCGGGAAAATTGGAATTTGGGGGGGGAGATTTTCAAATAAGGGTGTGTTTTATAGGTATTGATGGAAGAAATTGTGAGCGATCGTGGATTTTGTTTGGGGTCGGGTCTGGTCTGAGAGAAGGCAAATGCGATTTTATGCGGGTGGTGAGGAGGTCCTTTCGCTTTTGTTGTCTGGCTTGGCTTTGACGTTTTGGCTTTTGTCTATTATACATATAGAGAGAGAGAGAGAGAGGGGCTGATTCTTATGTAACCGGTAATCCTTGCAATTACCGGATACTGCCGGTTTATCATGTGCTTTTCTTCGGAAAAATAATATACGGTTAATTGTTGTGTTCCTAGAACTATACTATGTTTTGCATTTTTGTCCTCAAATCCCAGTAATAGTTACAGCCATCCATTAGGTTGCGCGCGTAGAAAACACCCTAAACCCACGTCTCACTTTTTTAAGGACATTTTCTAAGGAGAAAAGCAATAACGTACTAAACTTTCACAAACTGTACATATGTTAAAATTCGAACAGAGAACCTTTCTTGAGGGAGCAATTGCTCCCAAACACTACATTAGTGAGACTACGTGTCACTTAGATTTGAAAAAATTGAAAATCACCCCAGAAATTCTTGTGAATTACACACGACATTGTCTTCGATTATAAATCTCTAACCAATGTGTGCAAAAATGTTTATCAATGCTTTTAATATTTATCAATAACCTCGTTAATTTGTTAATAACTTCTCAACAATTTATCAATAACGTATCAAGGGCTTGTTTGGTAGGGAGGACTACACTAGACTAGAAAAATGCCTACATTTCATGTGCATTGAAAGCATATTATGTTGCCTAACTTGGAGAAAGGATGAAGACTATCTATAAGAGGTTGATGACTAAAATTATCCCTCATAAAAAACGAGCCAATAGTTTATTGATAGTTCATGCTATTTGTTTAGACCTCAAACTTCATGTGGTCAAAGTATGAAATACAAGTGTTTTTACTTGAATGAAGAGGAGATTTGGTTCCTTAATTGTATGACGCTTATGTTGGAATAAGAGTAAGAACGAGAGTAGTCTTCTATGTATTTGATAAGTCTTTTTCTTTGTACTTGGAAGCAGTCACACTTTTTACATAAATTCAAGCCTATTTATAGGAAGTTTCATAAGATATTCCTCAAACCGGTCATCTCAGCTTAAAGCTGAGCTGTTTATGTCACATTAGGTAGTCCTGTCAGGTGGTGGATGGTCCTCTTCTTAAGATGGCTTTAAGCGTTTTACTTGGGAGCGAGAGTGAGTAGAGTGGCCTATTACAAACGATTGGAGTCCCATCTGGTCAAGGGACGGGTTAGGTGGTTTACATGTGGTATTGGAGAGTACAAGAGGGATATTTTGAGAGGAGATGAACCCTCCTTTGTCAGGGGAGGTCTTGTGGTCGACGTGGCTGATTAGTAGCCTTTCGTCATGTTTTCCTGGATGGTACTGAGGCCGAGGTAGTATGGTCGGGAATTGAGCCGATGTGCATAGTTGGCAGTTATAGGGGACTAGATGGTCACTTTTTCCACGTGGCTAGCGAGGTCCACATGTTATGTTCTCATTGGGCAGATGGGCTCGGTTTATACCGAGCGTCAACAAGTCCCACAACTTTCTAGGCAAGTCTCCTTGGGTGGGAAGTTGCTTCTGCCCTTTGGGTCTGCCTAATGAGATTTTTCGTGCCCGAGCTATTTGATCGGAGTAGTCCGAGCGGTAGGTCTGGATGTGAAGGCTCGGGTCGGGTAGTCCCCCAACTCCCCAAGAAAAGAGTACTTTACCTAAGGCAAGTAAAATGGTTTAGATAGGTGTCAAATGCTCGAGTGTTGTGTAATTATTGCAGGCGTGATGATGAGGCATCTGGGGAGACAAAACAGGTGTGACGTCTAGTTTGCGTCTATTGAGAGAAACGATGAGAGCCACACGTGATAACGATCCAGGAAGGGGCATTTAGATAGGGCAGATGATTAAGACGATCGACAAGAGTGCCACATATAAAAGCTTTTTGGGAGGAATTTTATTTCAGCCATTTTGAGCTTTCAAAAACTCTAAGTTCGAGTGCAAAAGCAAAGAGATCGTGTTGCAGCCAGTTGGCTGAGTGCGATGGGAGAGAGAGGAAGAAAAATGGGGCTTGTTCGTGCAAAGACGTCGTGGCAGCCATGTCAGAGTTTCTCTCTCTAGGTTTCTTTGTTATTGTCTTTGGGACAGGAAGGAGAGAGGCTGAGTGCGATGGGAGAGAGAGGAAGAAAAAGGGGGCTTGTTCGTGCAAAGACGTCGTGGCAGCCATGTCAGAGTTTCTCTCTCTAGTTTTCTTTGTTATTGTCTTTGGGACGGGAGGGAGAGAGAAAAGAAGGAAAAATTAGTGAGCACGGCTGAGAAAAAGGAAGGACACAGTAGGTCCAGCAGGGGTAGTGTGAATTTTAAGGATTTGGATGATGCCTAGGATCGGTTGAGGGATAGGCAGCCAATGAGGCTGGGGGTGGGTGCCAAGGCAGTTCCCTATGTAGTGGAAGTTATTGGTTAATCGGATGAGGTGGAAGTGAGGGAGGCCGAGGTGGAGTGAGTGGCGGAGGCGTCATTAGATGACGAGGACGACCTTGAAGGGCATCTGGATGCCGAGGTACAGTGTTCGGAAGATAGGGAGGCGGAGGACCCCAAGCACCCTGTGGTCGACTTGGATGGAATTCCTCCGAGGGTGAGCACAGCTAGGGGCTCAAGGGAGCCGACGTGCTCGTATAGATACGGGATGCCTATTCACCCGTATTTTTATAAAGCAAGGGAGTGGTCGATAGACACGGTGCGGATCCGTATGACGCACATGATTTTGGATAAAAAAAGCTGGCGGGATTATGAATTGCCTAAAGACATAATATTCAAACTTCCGCAAGAGGATGATAAGCCGAGTAGACCGCTAAGGTGCTGGGTTACTTTACACTAGGAGATGTTCAAAAATAGGTTGCGTCTGCCCCTGCACCCATTTGTTCAGAAGTGGATGGCATTCCTCGAAGTCGCCCCGCATCAGATGAACTCAAACCTAGGACCCCTTTGTCATCTTCAAATGGAGGATGTGAAGCAATTCTAGGACTCAACTGAAGGGTCGAGTCTGGCGGGGGAGATGGGCTGGACTTGCTTGAAAAAAATCCAAAAATGCTATTCGGAGTTTGCGTTCAACTTTGAGGACCTCTTCTTAGACAAGGAAGATGTTGAGCAGGTGGAGAAGGGTCAAGGTGGTCATTTGCCCGAGAGCATGCCATGGATAGAGATGTCAAGGTTGTAGGGCATGGGGCGGAGACAAAGAAAGTGTAAGGAGTGTTTTTTTTTTTTTTGGTTATATCCAATCGGCTCAAGAGGAGCATTGTGTTTGAACATAATTTTTTTTTTTTTTGTGTGGATATTTTTAAGTGTTCTTAAGTAATATTATTTTGGTTTCAATTATTAAGTTTGATTGGTTGTTTTCAGTTGTATAATCTTTGAATTGTGTTTGAGTTGTGAATTGGTCATGTGTGTGGAGTAACGTTTAAGCGTAGGTAATTAGATAAAAACACACATATATATAAAGGATAAATAAAGAAGAGACAATGGACTAGGGCGGACCCGAGCTAAAGAGCTCGTGTCATGGAAAACCCATTTAGGAGTAGTACTGGTGGAGGTGCTCGGCGTTCCAGAGGTGTGGGAGTGCTTTGTCGAAGAGCGTAGTAAGGATATAAGTGTCAGGGCGAACGATGGCGACTACTCGGTAGGGGCCTTCCTAGTTGTCACCGAGTGTTCCGGCTGAGCAGTCCTTGGTGGAAAGTAGTACGGCACGTAGGACAAGGTCACTGGAGTGAAAGGTCCAAGATCGAACCTTCGCATTATAGTAGCATGCGATTCTTTACTGATACGTGGTGAGGTTCATCTCGGCTTGAGCCTATTTTTCTTCTATTAAGTCAAGGTCGAGAGTGAGTTGTTGAGTGCTCTTCTGAAGGTCGTAATGCTCGACGTGGTGAGTTGGTAGGCCGATATCCACTTGTATTATGGCTTCATATCCGAAGGCCAGGGAGAAAGGAGTCTCACCGGTCGATGTGCGCTGTGTGGATCGATAGGCCCACTATACCTCAAGTAAGCGCTCAACCCAGTCTCTTTTTTTGGGTCCCACTTTCTTTTTGAAGGTGCACTTGATGATCTTGTTGATGGCATCGACTTGACCATTGACTTGGGGGTGCGTTGGTGGCGAAAAACGAAGAGAGATGTTAAAATTTGAGCAAAATTCTCAGAACCGATCGTTGTTGAATTGGCGACCATTGTCAATGACAATTACCTGGGGTAATCCGAAATGATAGAGGATATTCTTCCAAATAAAACTACGAATGCGTGCCTCGGTGATGGCAGCGAAGGGCTCTACCTCAACGCATTTAGTGAAATAGTCTATCGTGAATATGGCGAATGTTATCTGGCCTTTTCCTTCGGGCAAGGGGCCGATCAGGTTGAGTGGATTGGGCGAACAACCATGGGCTTGCCATGGTGGCGTTGGCTCTAGTGGCTGATGGATGAGGTTAGAAAAGAGTTGACATTGTCGGCACTTCTCAACGATGAATTGGGCGTCATTTTTTAAGGAAGGCTAAAAATATACCCGACGAATGATTTTGGCAACCATGGTCCTGGATGCCGAATGGACCCCACAAACACTTTCGTGGACCTCACGAAGGACCTCGCGCCCCGCCTCAGGTGTTATGCATTGTAGGTAGGAGAGGGAAAATGTAACATCCCGACCCAATTTTAATTATTCATTTAAATTAATTATTTTATTTTATTACGAAATTTCAATTTTGCCCTTGTGGATAGGGTTATTTTGGTTATTTTTTAATCCGGAGGGATGTTGGAGAAATCAATGATACAATTACATAGATCGCGTCGATACGAGTTCGTAGACACGTTGTGGGCTCAGATCGGATTTGCAAAGAAAAAGTTACGAGCTACGGAAGCCCAGTGGCATAACTGTAAATAATTCAAAGTATGATTTTTTTTTAAAACCTGGTTTTCTCTCTCTGTGTGCGCTAGACCCCCCTTCTCCGGTGTTTGTACAGCCGACGGCTTTTTTTGCCACTGCCGCCGCCACCGTCCATCTCCGGCCACAAGGCCGGTACAAAAGGACCGTCTCCACCTCCTTTCTCCATCCCACCCCTCCGCCGCTTCAACCGATCAGTTTTTCTCAATTTTCGACGCTCATTCTAGCGATTCTGGCCACCAATTTCTTCGATCTAGGTATGCTTTTTCATCCTATCAATGTGTTCTAGCTGATGGTTGGGTTGATTAGGATTGACTTTTGTGTTTTGGAACTTGATTTATCGCTTGAAGCTTGGCCAGTTTTTGGCTCGTGTTTCTGGCAAGTTATGGTCACTTTTTAGCCATGGTCCAACAACAAAACTTGCTCCACTCATTGTCCTGGTCTCGTAGGTATATGTATTGTTGGGTGTTTTGAGAATTTTCCAGTCACCTGAATTTCTCAAGACACCCACACGCTGTCGGAGCGTGTGACGGAACGTGGGCACTGTTTCGGTGACCCATTTGGTCCTAAAATGATCCTCATATCGTCCCATGTACGGCGGTATACTCGGATTTGAATTTGGTTATCATTTAATTGTTGATTGGATTTACCCATATTAGGCGTTATCCAGGTTCGATATGTTCGGATCGTTAGATCAACTCTATTTTCAAATATGTTGTTCTAGGCACCTTTAGGATCGTGTAGGTATTCGCGAATCGAGAATCGGAGTCTAGGATGCTTCAATTCAATTATTCAAAGATTAGGTTAAAACAGTAACCGTCTGATTGTGTGATCGTGAGGGATCTGACCGTTCAATTTGGACCAAACTTGCAGGACGTGTTCAGTAAACTTTGTTGAATCTGTAGAAACTTTCGGATCAGAAATCAGAGTCGTGGCCCCCGTGGGCTCGGTTGACCAAAAACGAGATGTTTGACCGTCTGTTGACCACGGGCCTTTTGGGACCATCTCATCTTTTGGGAAGGTACCAGAATGGCTTTGGGATATTACTGAAGTTGTTTGCCAATGATAAATACGTAGGATTTTGAATGGTGGTTATGGCGTATTGTTGAAAACTTGGACTTGTTTTGATGTAGTGATATTGATAGGAATCTAATTGTCTGGTAATGAGTATTTTGGTTAAGGAGGTTATGAAATCGGGCTATCGGTTCGGTTTCGGCCTTTACTGTGTGACACGAGACTCTCCGTTTATATATATTGTTATTATTAATATTTTATTTTTAATATTATTATTAATATCATTTTATTTAGATGATTGTTATTATAATTCACTTATGGCTTGATAGAGGGGTATGGTGTTAGTAAGGATATAATTAAATGTCGATTATATGTTTACACTCAAATATATGTCTATGTGTTTAGGTCATGGGTACATTGGATATTGATGCGGGTTTTCAAAGGGTTGTCTTGGAAAGTGAATAATAAGGGTTATGAATTCTGGTTTGTTGAATAGTATATTATACGTATGTGGAATTGATTTGAGAATGGATGCTGAAAGTTATGGGTGATCTAATTCAAGCTAGTGAATTTTTAGGATGGAATATGTGATTATCATCATTATTATTATTATTATTATTATTATTATTATTATTATTAGTTTGGGGGCAGGGAGTATTGGGAGGGGGAGGTGTCGAAGGAGAGAGAGGAACAGAGGGGTCGAAGGAGAGAGAGGAACTGAGGGGTCTATACTTGCATGTTTTTTTAAGAAAATTTTCTCGAACTTGAGCAACAACGAAAGTAAACCGTCGCCAAGGTCAAATTGTGCAATGTAAAAAAACGCTTATGTCACGCAAGGTATTAATTCCGCCAAAATTTTCGCCACCTTGCACCACGACAAAAGTAAACCATCATGCAAGGTAGTAATTCCGCAAAAATTTTCGTCAACTTGCGCGACGTAAAACTATACTATCGTCGCGCAAACACTAAACCCTAAACCCTCGAAAATTATAACAGTGCGCGACATAGGATGCCTAGGCGTCGCTCAAAGTTATGTTGCACGACGCAGGAAGACTTGGCGTCGCTCGAAGTTAGGTTGTGCGACGAAACGTTACGTCCAACAACATTTTGTGTGACGTATGATTTACTGGCGTCACGCAAGTTTTTATTTTTATTTTTAAAGAATGATTTTCTGGCGTTGTGACGTATGATTATATGTATAGTTACTAGTTCTAATTTGATACAAATTTATATTTTTTGGGAATTGGTTGGAATGTGTTCTTATCTATTAATAGGTTTTTGGTTCACACGACCTAGTGCGGCGAATGCTTGTCAAAAAGCGTTTGTAACTAATCGTGTTGGGGAGTTTGATTTATTATTAGGAAATTTGGGTTTTTATTGGATAACGGGTAGTTTGGATTTCTGGATTTGTTTGAGATATTTAATAACTTGGTTTATAATAATTAGGTTAATTTTTTATACATGTGTATATATATATATACATATACTGCACATATACTCAGTGGCGGATCCACAGAGACGCAAGGAGGTGCAGCTGCACCTCACCTTACTGAAAAAAGCCATGGAAGAAGTTGGAAATTGCCCCTCTGCTGGTGTGCCCGCCATGTACTCGTCCTAATGCCTCAAAGATGTTTTTTCAGTTTGCTGCGCCAACAGCGCACAGCGCGACCTTTTTTTTTTGTTAAGAAAAAAAGCTCTGGCCAAAACGACGTCGTTTTGGACAGAGTTTTGAAAAAAAAAAACAACGTAGTGAAGAAAAAGCCTTACTTTCTATGGAAGACGATCGTCCAATCCAAGTTTAGAAGCCTTAAACCCTTACTACCATCCACTGTTCAAATGTGATTACTAATTAATCAACTAGGAATTAGAATTTTGGATTGAGAGGGCTCGATTGTATTAGAATTTTGGATTTAGAGGGCTCGATTGTATTAGAATTCTAGATTGAGAGGGCTCAGTGTTCTTGCAGCAATCTCTGCACTAATTTGCTGATATCATATAAATTTCTAAATAAAAAATACAAATATCTTGTTTTCACTTTTCTTGTTCAACAAAGGCAAAGCAAACCCATCAACAGCAAGGTCTAGTTTTGTTTTTCTTCTTCAGTAGCAAAAGGCTCTTCGGATTTATTATTTATTTAATTTAAGGCTTTTCGGATTTTTCTTTTAAGTCTACAAGGGGCACACTGTAGTCTTTGAATGGTCTTAGGAGTTTTTCTAAATGTTATTTTTAGTTTTATTTTTCTGATTTAGCTCTCTGTATTTGTATGATCAATAGCAAACTTAAACAGAAAGAGACTATGCACGACTCGAGGTATGATAAATTATGATTCATTTATTTAATTGAGAATTTGATATGCATTTTGATTAGATTAATTGAAATTGATTTTTGATTGATTTTGATTAGATTAATTGGTATTGATTTTGGTTAGATTAAGAGCATCTGAAATAGTTTTTTTTTTTATAGAGCTTTTACCCTTTTAAATATTACACCTTCTCTGAAAAATTTCTGAATCTACCACTGCATATACTATATATATACATATGCTAGACATATATTATTATTACACATATACTATATATATATACATATACTACACATGTATACTATATATACACATATACTACACATATATATACATATATATACATATATTACACATATACATAAACTACACATGTATTATTATTATTACATACACATATACTATAATGTACATATATACACATATATATTATAATATACATATATTGATGCGATGATAATTAAATTCGTGGCACAAAATTACAACTTTGCGCTACGAGAATGGTAGTCGTCGCGCGAAATTAAACTTTACGCGATGAGAACTGTAGTCGTCGTGTGAAAATTTCGTGCAACAATAAGTAAAGTGGTCGTGCAAAATTGCAACTTTCAGCGACAAGAATGAATTCGTCGCGCAAAATTACAACTATGCGCGAGTTAGAAGCGGCCCACAGCATGTGTGAGCTGTGCGACTGCACAGGGCCCCCAAATTTTAGGGGCCTCCAAATGTTTTTAAAAGCCTAGCAAGATATTATATATTTTTTTATTCCAAAAATATTATTATGATTTCCTGACCTTTGGGGGCCTCCAAATGTTTTTAAAAGCCCAGCCCAGCAATATATTATATTTTTTTATTCCAAAAATATTATTATTATTTCCTAACGGGCAGATATTTGTTCCTTCTTGATTCTTCCGTCTTCCGTCCTAAACACGCAATCTTCTGTACTCTTTGGCAAGTCAGAAGGCGTGCTGTGTGCATCTCTGCTCTCTCTCTCTCTCTCTCTCTCTCTCTCTCTCTCTCTCATATTAGAATTTAGCCATCATATCATTGCAAGAAGAAACCTAAAAAATCATGTGAATCTCTATCCCTAATTTTTCAATGTTTTTCATATATTATTTTTGTAATTATTTTAACTGACTTTTTGTTTTGTGAACATCAGCTGAAGTGAAACAGTCAAAATCGATGAAAGCTGCAAAAATCAGGTTCTATTGTCTTCTTTTTCTGTTATGATGTGTGTTATTTTGCTATATTAGAAAAATGTTTAAAAGAAAACACTCATCTGGATATAGAAAGCGCCAAGAAAAGAGAAGAGTTGAAGAATTAACTCAATCTCAGAGAGGTGCTCTTGATAAATTCATTATTAAAGAACCACAAGGTTTAGTTGAAAATCTTGAAAATGTAGGTTATGATGAACAGGCTAATGAAAATGTGGAAAACTTAGGTCATGCTCATGTTGAAAATGATAATGTAATCAATGAGGAGGAACAACCAAGTCAATCTATTCCTTTAGATATTTATGATCCTAGGACTTGGGATGGTCTAGATTCAAAATCAAGAGATGAATTATTGGCGAATGGTCCAAGAAGAGATCTATCAATTGAGAAGGGACCTAGTGATAAATTTTCTAGACATTTCTCCTCAACGTTTTACACTCATTATTTATCAAATGGAGATAAGTATGATAGGGAATGGCTGGTGTATTCCAAGCATTTGAATAAGGTGTTTTGCTTTTGTTGCAAGTTTTTTAATAAGAGCCCAAAAATAAACTCATTAGCTAATGAGGGGTTTAATGATTGGGTACACCTTAGTGTGAGACTTAAAGAACATGAAACAAGTGGTGAGCACATGATTAACATGAACACTTGGATTGATTTGCAAATGAGAATGCAAAAAAAATGTTACAATTGATAAACATGTTCAACAGCTTATTAATAAAGAGAAAGAACATTGGAAGGGTGTATTAATAAGAATAATAGCTGCTGTAACATATATTGGCAAGTATAACTTGGCATTTCGTGGAAAGAATGAGAGGATTCATGAAGATAGCAATGGAAATTTTTTGGTTTAATTGAAATGATAGCGAAATGGGATCCAATCATGAAAGAACACTTGAGACGGATTGATGATAAAGAAATTTATCATCATTATCCTAGTCCAAGGATCCAAAATGAGCTGATTGCAAGGTTAGCAAATGAAATCAAAAGTGCAATCATTCAAAAAATTAAAAAAGCAAAGTATTTTTCTGTTATTCTTGACTGTACACCTGATATAAGTCATCAAGAACAAATGACCTTGATATTGAGATGTGTGGATGTTTCTACACATCTAATAAAAGTACAAGAATTCTTTTTGGAATTCTTACAAGTTCATGATACATCAGGAGAAGGACTCTTGGAAGAATTACAAAATGTGTTCAAAGATCTTAAACTTAATATTGATCATGTGAAAGGACAATGATATGATAATGGATCCAATATGAAAGGGAAAAACCAAGGTGTACAAAGAAGACTATTAGATATAAATTCTAGAGCTTTGTACACACCATGTGCTTGTCATTGTCTTAACTTGACACTTTGTGATATTGCGGACTCTTGTAGGAAAGCACATGATTTTTTTGGTGTGATACAATATATTTATAACTTGTTTTCTCATTCCACAAAGCGTTGGAAAATTTTAAAAGATAATGTAAAGGGTTTAACTCTTAAACCATTGTTTAACATTTTATAGTAAAGGGTGTAGTTTTTTTGTATGTAAAAGAAAATTGAATAGATGTTAGTATGTGAAAATAGACAAAGGATGATCTTGATTCTATTTGTGAGTTCTAATGTAATTGATTCCACATAATGATTTCAGTTTAATTTATGATTTATGAATTTTAAAATTTGAAAAATTGTTATTTTACTTATACATATAGGGCCTCATCAGCTTTCTTCGCACAGGGCCTCCATATCCAATGGACCGGCTCTGTGCGCGACGAGACTAAAGTCGTCACAGAAGTATTTGGCGCCAAATAAATATTTAGGTCAGATTGTTTCTCATTTTCATTTTTTTTCTTTTTATTTTGCTAAGGGAATGTTAAGGTTTGTTTCTCATTTTTCCTTTTTTTAAAATGTTCTCTAAAAACAATTTTAAAAAATATTACCAATTGGATATATTTATTTAACAATGTTTTATAGCTCAATTTATTTAACAATGTTTCATTTCTCCACATATATAAGGTTTGAATATAACAAGTACATATATTCAAACAAGCATATTTGCCAAAATCTTTACACTAACATAATTAAATTACAAAAAATTTCATTTACTATGTTTTACATGGCAAGTCGAAATAAATTGCATTATTCATCATCTGAACTATAATAACTTTCGTTATTTTCGCGATCATCACTTTCGGTCTCCTAATCCTCCTCCTTTATAACTACATCATCATCGTTGCTCGGGCCCACTGCAACATCGTATCGCGGAAAATCACCGAGGTCAATTGTAATTGACTGAATCGGTATTTCGATTGAAGACACTCCTTGTATCTGAAATGGTTCTTATATAACATTTGTATCTCGAAGTGTTTCCGCATCGTTTTCCATTGAAGATTATAAACGTTGGTCAGCGATGTTGTCGACGTCGTTGTCAGTTGGGTCTAGTTCTGGTATAGCATACACGTTCCTCTAATCCATCTTCTGAACAACTTTCCAACCGCTCCCAGCTTTAGGGTCATCTAGATACACAATCTGTATTGCCATGTTTGCCAAAATGTAAGGGTCGTCATCATACCAAGTTCGATTAATGTTCACAGATAGTAAACCATGGTCGATTTTAACACTTCCCTGCCTATTTGGGTTTGTATCAAACCATCAACACTTAAACATGATCACTTGGTATCGGTCTTTGTAAAGCAATTGCACGACAATTGTGAGTTTGCCATAGAAATCAATGTCCGTACTTTCGCCTCCACCTGGGACATGGACACCGTTATTTTGCGTACACTTGTCATCTCGTACAGTCCCTAAAAACTTGACGCCGTTAACATGGCAACCCGAGAACAATTTAGCCCGATTCGGGCCGAATGCCAAGTTATATAACTCTTCACTGTAAGTGGGGGAATTCGATGATTTCAACTTATTCACCTAATATTATACAAAAACATTCAAATGTAAGTTTGAGAAAATTAAATACTATAATATATATGTCAAATACAAAATACTTATAACTTACATATTCCAAAAACCATTGTGGAAACAATTCACGGTGTTTCTTAGCATACAAATGTGATGGATGTTTTCGCTTCATCATCTCTTCATGCTCATCTAAGTATGTCATTATCTCATCACAATTGTTCAATACGAACCAATGCGCTACCTCCATGTCATTTCTGAAAAACAACTCTCCTCGTGCAGGATCTCCAAAGGGTCGTGCTTTAGGCAAAAACAAAAAGTTTCTCATTTCTTACACCTCTGTCATTATTGTGCTGAGGACGATTGAAAGCCGTCTCCACATCTTTTAAATACATTCCACAGAAAGTAAGCGATTCATATTGAACCAAAGCCTCTATAATTGATCCTTCGAGCTTCACCCTGTTGCGTACAGTTTTTTTTAGCTCTCCGAGAAGCTTGCCAAAATAAAACCATATGATACAAATTAGCAACCGTAGGATAAGGATGCATAAACAAATTATGAGTATTATATACCTTTCTATTGGATACATCCAGCGATAGTTGACAGGACCAGCAAGCAATGCCTCTTCTGGCAAGTGAACCATCACGTGGATCATACTTGTGAAGAAAGCTAGAGGGAATCTCAAACTTGCATAGGATTTGGACAATGTTATGGCGCAACTAATTAATGTCTGTCTTTCATAACGTTTTTGCCGTCAGTTGGGAAAAAAATATGGACAACAGCATGATTGGTTTCACTACATCTTCCGGCGGTAGGTATTGACTACCCACAGGAAGTAGGTATTGCATAAACACATGGCCGTCATGGCTCTTTAGTCCAGCAAATTTACCCCCGTCAACATTTACGCAACGCGCGATATTAGAAGCATACTAATCGGGAAACTTTACAGACGATACAAACTTTAGAAAATCTTTTTTGTCATTCAGTTTCATGGAAAAAAAATGCAAGATCCTTTCTGGCTTTATCACAATCCTTGTTCATCCATAAACCTCTTCGTATGCCCATTCTTTCCAAATCAAGACGAGCTTTGATCGTGTCATTTATCTTGCCCTCGATATCTATAATCGTGCTCATCAATATGTCAAAGACAATTTTCTCAACATGCACAACTTCGAGATTGTGCCTCAATTTTATTTTTGACCAATATGGGAGCTAAAAAAATATAGACTTGTGCGTCCAGTTCAAATGTGTAGAAGGTCTGGTCCGATTAACTGTTTTCCCAAACGGAACAAAATCCAAACAATTAAGCTGTTCCAATATCTTATGACTGGAACATTCTCTAGGTCCAAGGCGACGCTCTGTGTTCCCGTTGAACTCTTTACCCTTTTTCCACCACTCGTGGTCCCATGGCATCCATCTCCGATGACCAAGGTAACAAACTTTTCTAGAGTGCCAACCAGAAATTACAGCTTCCTTGCATACAGGGCATGCCGTATAACCATTTGTGCTCCACCCAGAAACTACTGCATATGCGGGAGAATCATTCACAATCCACATAACTGTTGCTCGCAAAAGTGAACATCTTCCCAGTAGATTTATCTTACATGCACACACCGTTTGTCCATAAATCCTTGAGCTCATCAACCAACGGCCTTAAGTAAATATTGATTGACCTACCAGGATCCTCAATTATCAAAACAATCATCATCATGTATTCTTTTTTCATGCATTTCCAAGGCGGCAAAATATATGGGAATACAAAAATCGGCCAAGTGCTGTAGTGTTGGTTTAGAACACCGAACGGATGGAATCCGTCAATGGCAAGTCCCAATCTAACATTTCAGGGATCAGCAACAAACTCAGAGAACGTTCGATAGAACTCTTTCCATGCCTCCCCATCTACAGGATGCAGCATCACATCGTCATCTACTCGTTTTTCCTTATGCTATCTCATGTTTGTGGTAGTATGCGTCGACATATACAATCACTGCAACCTAGGTTTCAAGGGCAGATAATGCATGACTTTTTGTGGGATCTTTCTCATTATATTCTGAGATGTCATTTTGAACATCGACTCATTGCATATAAGGCATGGATCCAATGTTTCATACTCTTTGTAGAATAACATGCAATTGTAGAATTTTTTCATAACCTAATCCAAGACCATTCAACACCTTTTGCATGTGTCTGTGGTCTTTCGGCAAACAATTGTCCGTCGGAAGCATTCTCTTGGAAACCCACAAAAAGTAATCGAAACACAGGTTCGACATACGATACTTTATTTTTCCATTCATTAGCTCCACAATGGCCGTGGGAACGGAAAAGCTCTCACACCCCAGGTATAACTCTTGGTTGACATTTTTTAACAGTTTTTCATATTGTTCGAACTCTGCACTATCCATTGGTTAGGCACGTCATGTTCCCATTCCTGATTGATGTTGGTCGATGCAAATGGAAAAGCATCATTTATAATATCCATGACTTGTTCACTCTTGTGGCCCCTAAAGACGAAGCATTATCTAATTGTTCCTCGTGATGATTTCAAGTGCTATATGTCTCAATCATTTCATTCCTTACTAAATAAAATCGAACATTTTCAATTGTCTCCTACAATATGTTGTTACAGTTCCTACAAGGACACTAGATTCTAGTTGCACCCGGGTTGTGTGTACGTGCAAAGTCAATAAAATCCTCGATTCCATCCAAGTATTCGTCTATGCATCTATTCGGGTATTGTATCCACCTCATGCTCATAATTCCTAGAACAGCAATCACAACACAACAATCACAACAACTTCTTACAAAATCATAATGTCACCTTATGCCTCCGGTAAGGGCCCTATCCCATTCGGGAACTCATAGTCATGTCACGTAATGGGACAATTCAAGAATTAATTGGACCGCACTCATGCTTTACGCATCCATGCACGAAATCCAACTAATCTCGAACAGGAAACTAAGTTCATTGAAATTAACTTCGTACATCACAACACATTGTGCTACATCGCGCACAATTTAACAGCATAATATAAATATAATTTCACAAAACAATATAAACATAACAAACAAAGTTTAACATAATGTAATTAAAATATAAAACGAAGAAAATACCTTCTCAATCGTTCTCCACCAATTGCTAATCACAAATAATATCCCTATAGACAACGACATTAATGGCATTAGTATGAATTTACATTAATACTTTTAAACTAACGACAAAAAATACTTACCCAATGAATATAACAAATTCCTAGCAGAGAGAGAGGAAGAGGCAGAGGCAATCTGATTGCCTCTGCAACAGCTGAATACATATTATATATTTCACGAAGGCTTTTGCGCGACAAAACTTTGCAGATTGCCTCTGCAACAGCTGAATACATATTATACATTTCACAAAGGCTTTTGTGTGACGAAAGGGGGTTTCATCGCACAAACTTGCGTCGCGCAAAAACTCATTTCCGTCACACAATCGGTCATTTTCGTCGTGTTGGTATGTGCCAACATCCTACTTTACGTGACGAGAGAAACTTCATCGCTCAACTAATTATCGTCGAGCTAGTGCTCCTTTTTCGTCACGCTAGTATGTGCCCACATACTGCTTTACGTGAGGAAATAGCATTCGTCGCGCAACTAATTGTCGTCGCTCAAATACTCTTTTTTCGTCACGCAAGTTTTTTGCCACAAATAAAATATCCTTGTGTTTTCTTGCGCGATGATAACGTATTTTGTCGCGCTAAGTATTCTTTTGCGACGATATGTATTGTCGTGCAAGTGTTTGGCGCCAAATAATATCACTCTGCGTTTTCCTTGCAAACTTTACGTGACGATAATGTGTATTGTCCCGCTAAGTTTTCTTTCACGACGATACATTTCATCGAGCAAGTTTTTGACGCCAAATAAAATGACCACGCATTTTTCCTGCTAACGCGACGATAACCAGTGCTGTCATGCTAAGCAATCATGCACGACGATATGTGTCGTTGCGCATGTTTAGAGATAGTTTGTGCTACACATGCGTTTTTTCGTCGCACAAGGATTTCTTGTGTGACGAATAACTGTTTGTCGCGCAAAATCTCATCGCGTAAAGGCTGAAATGCAGTAGTGTATTGCTCTTGTCATTAATGATGGTTGATCTAGCAAGGTATTTGATTGGGATCGTTCGCTTGATCTCCCCGTTGAGGACAGAGGCTAACTTGGCTAGAGCATCAACTCGGCCATTCTGGCTCCAGTAGATTTGAGAGATGGTAAATGTGGTATTAAAAAAATGATGCTTGACGATGTGCTTTTATCAGATAGGCCTGCATAACCTTTTCCTTAACCTGGTAAGTGTTATTGACCTAGTTGATGATAAGCATCGAGTCACTGAGCGCAGTCAGTTGTTTGGATCCAAGATCATGGGTGAGGCATATCCCTGCGAGTAGGGCCTCGTACTCGGCCTCATTATTGGTGACCTTAAATTGAAAATGGAGAGCGTATTCCACCTCGGTTCCTTTTGGAAAGGTAAGTACGATCCCAACACCACTCCCACGTAGGTTGGAAGCATCATCGACGTTTAGGGTCCATGTTGGCTCTAGGGTCGGGGTGGGCTCCTTTCATTCATGGGGAATGGATGAGGGCTTGTTTGCATGTTTCGTCGGTAATAAGCATGGCTGGTGTGAATTCTGAGTCGATATGGAATTCACTCAGCTCAATAGACCATTTGATGCGGTTTCCAGAGACCTCTAGTCGATAGAGGGCTTGTCGAAGGGGTTGATTAGTGAGAACCGAGATGGGGTGGACCTCTGGTCAAAGGAGGACTTGTCAGAAGTATGGATGCAGACGTCGAGCAGAAACTACTAAGGCCAGGGTAGCGTGTCTCGGCCTCTATGAGTGCTCGGTTTATATAGTACACGGCTCATTATGTAGTATCGATCTCTCAGACGATGAACAAACTGATAGTAGATGAGGAGAGATATAGGTAAATGCATAAGGTCTCACCAGGTTCCGGTTTATAGAGGATATGAGCGGCTCCCATGTGCTTCTTTAAGCTCCGAAAAGCATCGTCGTATTCTTCTGTCTACTGGATATGCCGTTGTAAGCCTCGTATAGCCTTGAAGAATGGTAAGCACTGATCGGTGGATTACAAGATGAATCGGTTGAGGACAGCAACGTGCCCTGTCAGACTCTATACTTTTCTTTCGTGTTTGGGAGGGGCCATTTCAACCAATGCTCGGAGCTTTTAGGGGTTGGCCTCGATCCCCAGCTAGCTAACTCTGAATCCCAGGAATTTTCCTGACTCCACACCAAACACGCATTTGGCGGGGTTCAACCGCATCTTGTATTGTCGGAGGATTATGAACATTTCAACGAGGCGATCGATATGTTGGTCGGCAGTGAGACTCTTGACAAGTATGTCGTCTACATACACTTCGATAGACCAATTGATGTATTCAGTAAACATCCAATTTACCAATCATCGGTATGTGGCACCTGCATTTTTAAGTCCGAAGGGCATAACCTTATAGCAGTATAGCCCTAGATTAGTAATAAACGTGGTGTCCTCTTCATCGGCAACGTCCATGCGAATTTGGTTGTGTCCTAAGTAGGCATCCAAAAAATTAAGGAAGGCGAAGATCGTGGTGGCGTCAACTAGAGATCGAATCTGGGGAGGGGGAAACTGTCTTTGGGATAAGCCTTATTGAGATCCGTGAAGTCTATGCACATCCTGCACTTCTCTGGTGTTTTTTTTTACCATAATCACGTTTGATACCCACTTTGGGTAGTCCAGTTCGAGGATGAAGCCGATCCTAATGAGCTTGTGGGTCCTCTTGACCTTACCAAGACTATCCCACACGCTTCCCATTTCCCCTCTCGATCATAGCCTTCATGGCTGCTCAAAGGTCCGACTCCTGAATAGGAATGGAATGGGGTTCGTCTGGCGTCTAGCCATCATGCTCGGCAACACACTTCTTTCTTTTACGTAATGTAATCCAAAGTTGCAAAACCATCTCTTTTGCTGAATGGGAATGGAATGGGGTTCGTCGGTTCGTCTGGCGTCTAGCCGTCATTCTCTTTTGCTGACAAAAATTTTAACTGCAGATGTATCATGCCTGACAATCTTTTATTTCCCTTTGCAAAATAAACTACAGCACTGTTGTCATTCCACAACTATATTGGTCTCTGTATGGATTCCATAACTCTCAATACTGACATAAAATTCTTAAGCCACATTGCTATTGAAGTAGCTTCATAAACTGCTAAGAATTCAGCTTGCATAGTTGAGGTTGATATATATTTTTGTTTGACACTTTTCCATGCCACTGCTCCTCCTGCAAACAAGAACGCAGCACATGATGTACACTTTTGAGTATTCAAACAACCAGCAAAATCTGCATCAGCATATCCTTCAAGTTTTAATTCTTCAACTCTTTGATAAACTAGTTTGTACTCTTTAGTTCTCTGCAAATATCTTAATACCTTCTTGCCTGCTACCTAATGTGCTTGGCCTGGATTAGATTGAAACCTTCCAAGAACACTTATGCAAAAAGCAAGGTCTAGTCTCGTACAAACTTGCACATACATCAAGCTTCCTACAAGTGAAGAATAAAGCTTGTCCTGCATTTCCAACTTCTCTTGCTCAGTTTTAGGAGATTGTTCACAACTCAGTTTATCACCTTGAGAATGGAACATCACAACCTGTGCAGTTCTCCATATTGAATCTTTTAAGTACCCTTTCTATATATCCTTTTTGTGATAGACCAAGTAATCCCCTTTCTCAGTCTCTACTTATTTCAATTCCCAAAACATAGTTTGCTTCACCTAAATCACTCATCTCAAAATAGTTTGACAACATTCTCTTAGTGTCATGTAATAATGACAAATTGCTGCTTGCTAAGAGAATATCATCGACATAGAGGAGCATGAAAATGTAATGTCTTCTATGAAATTTGAGATAAATGCATTCATCTAAGGGATTATCAATGAAACCTTGAGACTTCACAACTTCATCAAACTTCAAATACCACTGCCTTGAAGATTATTTTAATCCATATATTGATTTCTGTAACCTACAAACCAAATTTTCTTCCCTTTTTTGAATGAAACCATCTGGTTGCTTCATATAGATTTCTTCAATAAGGTTTCCATTCAAAAATGCAGTCTTAACGTCCATTTGATGAAGATGCAAACCAAAATGTGCCACTAATGCCATTATCACCCTTAAAGAATCTTTAGTTGAAATAGGTGAGAATGTTTCATTATAATCCACTCCTTCTTGTTGTGTGAACCCATTTGCTACCAAACGTGCCTTATATCTGTCTATTTGTCCCTTTGAGTTTCTTTTGGTCTTGTAAACCCATTTGTATCCTATTGGTATACATCCTTGAGGCAATGTTACAAGCTTCCATACACCATTTTCACTCATTGACTGAAGCTCAGACTCCATTGCTTCTATACATTTTTCACTCTGCATAGCCTGTTTAAAAGACACAAGGTCTTCTATGGGGTTGATATCATGTTCTAGCTCTTGCAAGTAGACATAATAATCATTTGATAGAGCAGGTCTCCTAGTTCTTTGTGACCTTCTCAGTTCTGAGTTGTGAGGCTGGAGTTCTTGTTGATCTATCTGCATATTTTCTGCTGCAGTTTGTTGAGCTTCAGTCATTTGATTTTCTTCTAAATTTCTTTCATCATGAACTGGTGAGACTTGTTTGTCACTTGAATTAGTGAATGGCAAGACTATTATTTCGCTTATCAAATTTTCTTTTCTTGTAAATTCCACACCTTCCAAAATTTCATCAAAATCAAAATTTTCATCAGTGCCTTATTCACTTTCATCCTCAATAAAAATTGCTCTTTGTGTTTCCATAAACCTTGTGGTATTGTTAGGACAGTAAAACCTGTACCTTTTTGTTCTGTCTGGATATCCCACGAAGTAGCAACTAACTGTCTTGGGATCTAGTTTCTTTTCAAATGGATTATAGAAATTTGCTTTTGCCTTGCTTCCACAGGCTTTGAGGTGTGAGAGACTTGGTTTTCTGTTGCACTATATCTTATAAGGGATTTTGTTCACACTTTTCGTAGGAGTTCTATTCAGCAAATAGTTTGCTATTTTCAAGGCCTCTCCCCAGATAAATTTCGGAAGCTTAGAACAACACATTAAGCTTATTATAATTTCAATCAATGTTCTATTTCGTCTCTCTGCCACTCCATTTTGTTGTGGCGTACCTGGATTAGTACATTGAGCCACAATTCCTTCTTCTTGTAAAAACTTTGCAAAAGGTCCAGGGTTTCTTCCTTTCTCATCAAATCTGCCATAAAACTCACATCCTCTGTCTGACCTTACCACTTTTATTTTCGAATCCAGCTAGTTTTCTACTTCTACTTTGTAAACTTTAAACATGTCTACTGCATTGGATTTTTCAGATATTAAGTATACATAACCATATCTTGAGAATTCATTTGTGAAGGTTATTAAATACTTAAAACCGTCGTGTGTTTGAGTGGGAAAAGGACCACATATGTCAGTATGTATAATTTCCAGCAGTTTCGCAGGTTCATTCTTTCATTCGAGACATGTCCTAGTCTCTTGTGCCAAAGTCTATATGATTCTTCTCTATCTGCTTTTCTTTTAGTGCTTATCAGATTGATGTTTAGATTAATAGTGCTCGGATTTGGTTTCTTGCAATTCAAACGAAACATGCCATCATCTAGAAAACCATTACCAATCATAAATTTATTTATAAAAATGGGGAATCCAGACTCATCAAACTCAAACTGCAAGTTTGATTTTACAAGCTTACTAACTGAAATAAGATTCCTTTTCATAGAAGGAATATAAACTACATCTACTAACTCCAAAATAAAACTAGACCCCAACTCGATCTTAGCTAATCCAATGTACTCTACCTTGACTTTTTCTCCATTTCCCACGAACACCTTCATCTATGACTTGCTTGGCAGCCTCTTTGTTTTGAACCCATGAAAAGAATTAGCCACATGAACCTTTGCACCACTATCTAACCACCATGAATATGAAGAAATCTCAATTGTATTAGACTCAAAACAAACATATATTTGATCAGTCTTAACTTTAGTCTTTTACTTGTCCAACCAATGCTTGTACTTGTCACAATTCCTCTTCATATGACCAAACTTCTTGCAAAAATAACACTTGAGTCCTTCTAGTTTCAGTCCCTTAGTTTCCTTTTCTTCCTTTTTTTTCTTTCCAGCAGTTTTGCCTTTTCCAAAATCCCTTTTGAAGCTCTGAATCATATTAATCTTTTCTTCAGCCTTATTTTTCTTCATATTTTGTTCTTCCTGCACACAAATGCTTATGAGATCAGTTATTGTCCACTTCTCATTTTGAGCTACATATGTGCTTCTAAGATGCTTAAAAGTACTAGGCAGAGAGTTTATAGCAAAATGCACCATCATGGTCTCATCCACATTTACTTTGAGTGCCTTCAGTTTGTTCCCAATTTCCAGCATGTTCAGTATGTGTGTTCTTACACATCTTCCCCCATTGTATTTTGCATTAGTGAGTTGTCCCACTAGAGTTCCAATCTCAACCTTTTCTAATTCCTGATACTTCTCCCCAATAGAATCAATAAACTTCTTAGGATTATCAGATGGTGTAATGCTTCCCCTGACAAATGGTGAAATTGACCTTCTCATTATTAGAATAGCCATTTTGTTTGCCTTTGCTTCAGCAGATGCATTGGCAGGAGGTTCTGCAGGAGCTTCTTCTTCAATGACCATCTCATAATCCAGCAGACCTAGAGCAATTTCTACATCTTCTCGCCATTTGGTGTAGTTAGAGCCAATGAGAGTTTCAATCAAGTTGTGATTAACTGAAAAACACATTGTATATATGTTTAAAAACTGAAAAACCCCGAAACTTTAAAAACATGGTTGATTCTCACCTTTAGGCAGAGAAAACAAAAACATGTTTATCAACACTGAGACATGAAAATCACGCAGGCTTTTTGTACAAGAGGATTTCTACATCTTTGGACATAAGAAAAATCTTGTTAACCTATGTGTTTCATCTCCCATGTTGTTCTGCTGTAAATAATTGCATTATGAATCACCCACATCTTTGGACAGAGGGTCAGTCATTATGCCTTTATTTGTAGCACAAGTTTAATCATAAACCTTTGAGTGTACAGATCTTGCAATGTCTGAGTTGCTTTGGCTTACTCAAAACACTGCAAGAACTCTACAAACCAATTGATCAGTTTCCTCTTATCACAGCGAGGTGTTAGCCTTAACGGTGCGTTTGGATGAGGGAAATAAACTTGGAATTTTGACAAAAGTCAAAATTTCTAAATTGACATGAACCAATTCCCGTGTTTGGATTAAAAAAACATAGAAATTTAGAAATTACGCATGGGAAAAAACATGGAATTTGGAGATCATAAATCCCAACTTTAAATTCTATCTAAAAGTCGTCATTCCTAAAATCCCAAGAGAGATTGAGTTTTAAAAAAAGATAACTTTACAAATAAATGTTAAATTCCGTGTTTTAAATCCATCACCCAAACAAGAAACTTTACAAATTCTAGAACATTAAATTCTGTCATTTTAAATTCCGTCATTTATGAAATCCTTTATACTTTTAAATTTCTTCATCCAAACACACTGTAACTGTTGCTGTGACAAGTTTCTTTAATCTTGAAAAACTTAAATTAACCTTGAGTTTTCAAGTTCTTAATACTGCAACAAAATTGGTTAGGTAGAAGATAAAATAACCTGGCTCTGATACCACATGTAAACCTAATAAGCTATTAAAACTTGAGCACTAACCTTGCTCTGCCATTGTATGAAACCTTGACTTGAGAGAGAGTTCTTCTCTAAGATAAACGATTGCCTTAGCTCAATATTCTAGATGGGGTGAATATCTTGATGAGTTGTGTGTATCGGCTCTTAGAGGGAGCTCATCTATTTATATGCATCACTCAAGGACTCTTGCCTACCAAGAAACTCCTTGAGGTATCCTTATTGCAATAGAATAGTGAATCTCAATTCTAACAGAACTAGAAACCACTTTAGCCTTGTAATCCAATTAAAACACTGATACAAGTCTTCTGGCTGAGATTGTTTTGAGCCCTTGATTAATTTGGAGGTCTTGCAATCCGATAATGATTAGAAGACCACTTTATGCGAGTTTAAGATAGTAAACTATCTTACATTAATAAAGCTTGGGAAAACCAAGCCAGAACAATACAAATAAAGCATTAACAAATGATAAGTGAAAAACTCTTACAAAAGAGAGGTAAAACCGCAGCAACGACGCAATCCGCGATAGGCCCAAGCTATCCATCCCACGGCCCCACGGCCGATGCCGCTGCTTTGCCTCCCGACACCATGCCCGAGAGCACCGCACCAATCGCTCCACCGCCTGGCCTCATGGCCACGAACACCACTACAGCCCGCGTTGCCGCAGCTACCATAGGCCTTACATCACCAAAAGGCTCTGTAGCAAAAATTACGGCTCAAGCACAAGGTCTCGAGGCTGTGGTAACCTTGCAGCCTCACGGTTGACTTTGATGTCCCTCACTGCAATGCCATCGCAATCCATGGTGGAACCTCCCACCACAGCTATTCGGTCGCTGCTATGAGTCACAGCCAACTTGGCACTGCTGCCGACTTCAGCCCGATCTTGAAGCAAGCTGGGTGTCATGTGGCATATTGCGCTAATATTTCATTCTATTACCTTAAATAACGCACTGTTGAAGCTCTAGTGATTTCAACAACAACAACAACAACAACAAAAAAGAAACCAAACTCGTGAATCGTCCTATTATTTTCCTATAGCACCACATGTATGTTACATTTCAATTTTTTTGTTTTTATTTTGAAAAAAATGAAAAACAAATGCCCGTAAATTATTACGAGCACTTTACGACGTTGTCTTCAATTATAAATCTAAAAATTTGCGGTCTAGCCTAATAGAAAATGACCTTGACTTACAAACAAGGGCGGACTGACGAAGGGGCTTGACTGGGCTTTAGTCCAATGCTGGTTTTGTACTTTAGTCTTAATTGAACAACAAAATCCACTACAATTAAAAATTAACCCTCTTATCTTTTTGAATTTAGCCCATCCTAGCTACCCACATTAGATTTCTTATTCTTCTACTCACTGAAATCCTACCATATTTTCTAGGTTTATTTGTTGAAATACCCCCTGTAGTTTTCAAATCTTCTCAATTTGCCCCCTGACGTTTTAAATGACTCAATCTCCCCCCTGAACTTCCATTATGTGACCAAGGTTGCCTATTCCGCTAGTTTTTAGATAAAAATCGTTAAATCCGCTGACATGGCATGGGTATTTTAGTAATTTTAACTATTAAAAATTGAAATATTAAAAAATTACTTGAAATTATTCAAAATCAAATATGTAAAATAATAAAATAACATAAAAATTTAAAAAAAAAAACAAAAAAAGAATGAACACAACCCCAAAGTTCTGCATCATCTTCTTTGACTCCATCACACCACTACCCCATTGTACACCTAACCACATCAGCAGCCAGCCACACCTCCCATCCCACCCACAACCACCAAACTCATCTTCCCACACAAACCCAGTTGTCTCCTCTCCCTCTCCCCTTCTATCTCTCTCTAAAGCTCTCATTCTTCTTCAACCCCTCTTGCTCGGTGTCTAAAACTTTTGGTTTCCAATATCAAAAATCAAGAAAATAAATTTCCAAAATGAATTAGCATCTTTGTCATCGAGAACAACGAAACCCATCACCAACCCAATTATTCAAAGAAAAGCAAATGAATTTTGAAACATGATTGAATGTGGCCCATCTTCATCCCCAGAACTCCTGCAACCTCAAACACCAACAACATTGACCCAACTACAATAGCCACAAACATTATAATTAATCAAAACCCATCAAACTCTTCCTCAAACCCACCAATTCTATCCCCTTCAGCTCTCTCCTAATCTCCTCAAATCTCATCCCCTATTTTGCCCAACATATCTCTCACTCAAAACCAACATATTACACTCACTGTTGGACTAGATTACACACAAAGTGAGGGACGAAGAATATCACCGATCAGGCTTGGCCGTTTTATCAATGGATTAAACCTCTAAGGTTTTGATTCAGGCTGACGAAGAACTCATCAAACACTACTTGAAGCTCAAGATCAACAGTCGTAATTTCGAGATGGGGCGACTAGATCTCACAGCTCAAGACTTTCTTTTTTGTTTTTGTTTTTTTTATTATATAATTTTACATATTTGATTTTTGAATAATTTCAAGCCTTTTTTTTTTTTTAATTCAATTTGATTTTTTTAATTTTTAATAGTTAAAATTAACAACATAACCATGCCACATCAGCAGTTTAATGGTTTTTAATCTAAAAACTAACGGAATGGGGCAACCTTGGTCACATAATGGAAATTCAGGGGGGAGATTGAGTCATTTAAAACGTCAGGGGGCAAACTGAGAAGATTTGGAAACCACAAGGGGCATTTCAATAAATAAGCCTATTTTTTAAAAAATAATAATAATAATAATAATAATAATAATAATAATCCTGCCATATAATATTAATTAGCCCAAAAATTCTTGGTTATAAAAGACCTCCCAAAAAAAAAAAACTTTGCCCACTCCTAGAAAAATTCGTGGGTCCGCCATTACTTACAAATTAGTGGCCTAATGTTTAAACTCTCATGACACTTTGGTAGTGTGTGTGAGAAGCACTATCTCCCCTTTAGGTTTTTTTATTTTTCAGTACAAGTGATAGTTTAAACTACTGAGGAGGGGGTTTCTCACACACACATTACCAAGGTGCCATGGGGGTTCAAATAGACCTCTTGTTCGCAAGTCAATGTCATTTTTGACTGGGGCTAGACCATTGGCACAGAAGCTAGAGATTTGTTATTTTTCTAATTTTTTTGGAAGGAATTTATTTTATTATTTATTCTTACATCTGTAAGAGATAATTTAGCCCTAACTCCTATTCGATTTTGTTTGGTTGGTGAGAAGTTATGTTGCACAGATACAGATACAAGTACACCGATATGACAAATCTTCAAAAATTAGGATACGGGTACGGCACCGATGCAACGATTAATAATATATATTTTAAAAAATAATATAAACAGGTCAATAATGGGCCCAAAGAATTATCAAAGTTTGGGCATCTGGGTTGGGCTTACTTATAATAACCCAATTTGGTTCTCATCTTCTTATAGTGGGCTTTTCTTTTGTCAAAGCTAGCCCATTAGTAAAGCAGACCTAGGCACTAGCCCATAGTGAAACTTACTGTTTCTTTCACTCAAGGCATGCAAGTAAAACGATCGTATTGTAACTGGGGCAACATCATGTTCTTCACGAGTTAGCCTCCTCTTCTTCGCAGAGCAACTGCAACTGGAGATTCGCAGCAGCTGCAGTGCGCAAGTAAGTTCTTTTCTTCTCCCTTATTCCTTATTCCTTCTTCTTCTTCTTTCTTCTCTACTGCCGAAACCAGTAAAAACTAGCCTCTGTCGAATCCGGTAAAAACTAGCCTCTGTCGAATCCAGAAGAAGAGGCTAAGTATATTGTGAAATACCCCCGCCATATCCTTGACCGTGTCGCTCGTGTGTCCACGGCGTATCGAAGGTGGTAAACATAACAGAAAAGTCCACGATACGTCGTTTGCCGTATCGGAGGAGTATCCGATACGAGCATACCCCTCATGACCGGCGTATCGGTGCAACATAGAGAAGCCTTCGCGCTCAAGTTTCTGAATACAACAGTCATATTTTCTTTACCCATTTTATCGGGTTCTTCATTTCATATTGTGATTCTGAGAATCCAGTAATCCCTTAGCATGCTTTGCGTCTTGCTTTGTCTGAAACCCGTAAGTAAACACTTGACCAACATAACCACCAGCGCTTTGTTCTCTACCAAACCAACGACAACATCAATACTTCTGAGACAATGCAATTCTCTTCTCCAAGCTAAGCTCATCCACCAACATATCCTGGTCCAAGGCCTCACGCACACCGTAACCGACCTCATTGCCGCCTATGTAGCTTGCAATGCTCCTTCACAAGCCTTGGCGTTGCTCCAGCGCCTTGTGCCGTGCCCATCAATTGTTTTCTGGTGGAATGTGCTTATACGGAGTGCCGTGCGCTCTGGGTTGCTTTATGACGTGCTTTGTCTCCACGGGCGAATGCAAATGCTTGGGTGGAGGCCTGACCATTATACTTACCCCTTTGTTCTCAAGGCTTGCGGCGAGCTTCACATGTTCAGTCGAGGCTCTTCGGTCCATGCTGCTTTGTATGCAAATGGTTTTAATTCAAATGTGTTTGTTTGCAATGCGGTTGTTGCTATGTATGGCCGCTGTGGCGCTTTGAATGATGCGCGTAAAATGTTCGATGAATTGCTTGAGAGAGGAATAGGGGATGTTGTGTCCTGGAATTCAATTGTGTCAGCTTATGTTCAGAGTGGAGATTCGAAGAATGCACTCTCAACGTTTGATCGGATGATGGGCGATTTTAGTGTACGCCCAGATGCTTTTAGCTTAGTTAATGTTCTTCCTGCTTGTGCCTCGGCTGGGGCACCAATGTGGGGTAAGCAGATTCACAGTTATGCTATTAGGAGGGGATTATTTGAAGATGTGTTTGTGGGTAATGCCGTTGTTGATATGTATGCTAAGTGTGAGATGATGGATGAGGCAAACAAGGTATTTGAGAGGATGGAAGAAAAGGATGTGGTTTCTTGGAATGCCATGGTTACTGGGTATTCTCAGATTGGTAGACTTGACGATGCTATTGGTTTTTTTGAGAAGATGAGGGAGGAGAAGATTGAGTTGAATGTTGTCACTTGGAGTGCTGTGATTGCAGGATATGCTCAGAGGGGACATGGTTATGGGGCGCTGGATGTGTTTCGGCAAATGCAGGCGTGTGGCTCTGAGCCAAATGCTGTTACCCTCGTATCTCTTCTTTCAGGGTGTGCCTCTGCTGGAGCACTGATTCATGGAAAGGAAACTCATTGTTATGCAATAAAATGGATCCTGAACCTAGACAGAAATGACCCTGGAAATGATATAATGGTAATTAACGGTCTGATTGACATGTATACTAAATGCAAGAGTCCCAAAGTTGCACGAATGATGTTTGATTCTGTTGCACCAAAGAAAAGGAATGTGGTGACTTGGACTGTGATGATTGGTGGATATGCCCAACATGGGGAAGCTAATGAGGCACTAGAACTCTTCTACCAGATGCTCAGACAGGATTTCCCCCTAAAGCCAAACGCTTTTACTATATCTTGTGCCCTGATGGCTTGTGCTCGTCTGGGTGCCCTGAGGTTTGGTAAGCAAATTCATGCTTTTGTACTACGCAATCAGTATGATTTTGTGAAGCTGTTTGTGTCCAATTGCCTGGTTGATATGTATTCCAAATCTGGAGACATTGATGCTGCTAGAGTTGTGTTCGACTACATGCAACAAAGGAATGCTGTTTCTTGGACTTCACTAATGACAGGTTATGGAATGCATGGTCGCGGTGAAGAAGCCCTGCAAATTTTTGATGAGATGAGGAGAGTGGGGCTGGTGCCTGATGGTGTAACCTTTGTTGTTGTTCTCTATGCTTGCAGCCATTCTGGAATGGTTGATGAAGGAATGAGGTACTTTAACAGCATGAGCACAGATTTTGGGGTTGTTCCTGGGGCAGAACACTATGCTTGCATGGTTGACATCTTGGGTCGTGCTGGTCGCTTGGATGCCGCATTAGCGTTGATCAAAGGCATGCCTATGCAACCAACACCAATTACATGGGTGGCCTTGCTCAGTGCGTGCAGGACCCATGGGAATGTTGAACTTGGTGAATATGTTGCACATCAGTTATCAGAGACGGAGTCAGAGAATGATAGTTCATATACATTGATTTCAAACATATATGCCAATGCCAGGCGTTGGAAAGATGTGGCCAGAATCAGATTGTTAATGAAACATACGGGCATCAAGAAGAAGCCTGGTTGCAGTTGGGTGCAAGGAAAGAAAGGCAATGCAACCTTCTTTGTGGGTGATAGGACTCATCCACAGTCTCAAGAAATTTATGAGACCCTTGCTGACTTGATTAAACGGATCAAAGAGATTGGATATGTCCCTGAGACAAGCTATGCACTTCACGATGTCGATGATGAAGAGAAAGGAGACCTTCTTTTCGAGCATAGTGAGAAGTTGGCTTTGGCCTATGCAATCCTAACTACTCCACCAGGCGCACCTATCCGGATCACCAAGAACTTACGTGTCTGTGGAGATTGCCATAGTGCGATTACCTACATATCCAAGATTGTTGAGCACGAAATCATATTGAGGGACTCAAGTCGCTTTCATCATTTCGAGAATGGATCCTGCTCCTGCCGAGGCTATTGGTGACAAAAGAAGTTATCCTAGTTGTGAGCTCAATTGTCCCTTCTTAGTTATTACATATGGACTGTTTTAGATATAAGGTTTATGTGGTGGTGAAGAACACAATTGTTACATTTATAAAAGCAATGAAAAAAATCAATCAAAAGATGATTGTTTCATAATTGCCAAGGTCCATTAAAGGTTGTCAGAGGTTTTGCATACATCTCTGATCGTTCTTCTTCTGATGAGTCACGCATTTCAGTAAAGGCAGTAAATCGAAAAATTGAATTCTAATCTATGTTTTTCTTTTTCTTTTACCATACATATGGGTTGATGTTCTTAATAATCTTACATGACATGCCAAAGCTGCTCTTTTATTATTTTATTTTTTTTGCCTTTTGACTGTATGGATAGGTAGATGAAGAAACTAAATGGTAGAAATTTTAGTAGAGTCAGTAGAGGAATGCACTGACATGGTAATACCATTTTTTTTTTCAGCTTGCGCCATTTTTATTCTGATAAGTTTTTTGTTCCTCTTCTTTTTTGTTTTTCCTTGGGGAAGTGGATATCATAAGATTTGCAGTGGTGGGATATCATCATTCACATGGTTTTACAATGTTTGCTATGGGCAGTTACTGGAAGATTTGGGATCCTCATAGGTGTTCTGCATGCCCGTAAAGTAAAGTAAAGGTTTGTGTCGTTTTTTTCTATTGTTGTTCGTTTTCTTTTCTTTTACTTAGAAGGCATTTGAATTGGTGGTTGATTCCTTTAATTAATCTAGGTGTTTCTTGAGTAATTTGCTATTAAGTTACTTCTTTATGCATTTCTAAGAGTTTTGTTCATTTACTCTGCATTATCTTCTGCATAGCCACTTTGGGGGAAAGTTGTTAATTTTTCAGAATACACTGCCATCTCTTGGTGTTGGCTGCTTGAAGTTGCATAAAGATGATCGTTGTGTCTATGGAACTGATAAAGATGATCCATTGAGACTACCAGAGGATCCTTTCTACAAGCAGATGGCTGCAGAATTTACCAAGTTCCAGATAGGGGTAGATGTATATGCCTTCAGTGACAAGTACACTGATATAGCCTCATTAGGTATATAGTGGTGATTTTATCTTCTGTTTCACTATCATAGAACCAAAGATCAAGATGATGTAGGAAATCGGAGGATCTTCTACTGATATTTCTCTCTGTTGATATGTTCAGAACTCCTACATTATCTACCAATTTTTAGTTGTGAGGAAATTTGCTTTTACTATGGTTTTCTGATATTTCTTGCATTAACTGTTTTTTTAATTACAAATTTCTTGCATTAATGTTTGCTCTCCTCTCCTATGATCTTCATTTGCTTAGTAATGGTATACCGGGGACAGGTGTATTATTACCCTAATTTTCAATCAACAATTCATGGAGAGAAGTTGAGACATGAGTTAGTGAGAGACCTTACTAGCAGTCATGTGCATAAGATGTGGAAAAGGTGTGCTATTGATGATTCTCCAGAACCACTTCAATTGGATTCACATACATATGTTATTTGTCTGTCTTGAAATATGCTAATGTTTTGTTACTTGTTTATACTTCTAGGACTTCGCTTTACATCTTATCATGGGAACTTTATGCTGAGGTCCACCGACTTATTAGCACTTCCAGCTGTAGATTGTGATAAAGCATTGAGTCGTTACTAACTATTCAGACAGTATATTTCCAAGTTGCTTTGATGTATCCTTCAGTTTGAATGTTTAATTTTAAGTTTTAACTACGCATAGACATGCCTGTATGGTGCTTGTTTATCTTTTGATTATTCACATATCATGCTGTCAATGTCAATTGCTAACACTACTTTTGTTATGACTGTTGGTATCTCTTTAAATTTCCATTATAAAATCATCTCCTTCTGATATTCTTCTTCTGAAGTTCTCTTTTGAGTTACATAATGAAGTTTTATTCATTATACTCGCTCTGCATAGTTGACGGTCTAGTTTAAGTTGCTTTGGTGGCAATTCTGCAATGGTATTGTGAAGGTTATCAACTCGTGAAGTGTCCTTAACATTTTAAAGATACACTGCATCCTGTGGAGAAAGGCGTATTAGAGTACATACGGCAGCAGCACCAGTGGTTGCAGATCTGGGAGAGATGTACCCCCAGGCTGCTACAGGTGCCATTGTCACCTTGCTTTCCAGGCTATTCTAGTGGTGTTTTATATATTGTGAATCTTGATTTCGTAAGTTGTTCGGAAATAATTTTCGGCAGTTGAAAAAGCTTTGTCCCATAAGTTGGAAGATGCTCGGAACTCTTTGCAGCTAAGAATTGTCAAAGTCCTCAAAGAATATCCACAACACCACTTGGGAGGGAAGATGATATACCCAGAGTCTCTGCCAGTTAAAAACCTGTTAAAGCTCCTATATCCATGTTTGATACGGCTTGATGAGTATCTTTTGAAGGTAATAAAATTCCATCAACTTAAGTTGAGTAATGTCATTTGGCAATCATTAAATTTGTTTCCACTTCTTGTATTTGTAGGCATCTTCTGAGGCTGATGACTTGAAAAGCATAGAGAATAGGTTACCACTAGTTGCTGAGAGCTTAGATTCCAGAGGCCTCTATATATTTAATGATGGGTTTCACTATGTTGTATGGTTTGGTAGAGTTCTTCCACCTGATATATACAAAAAATATATGAAAAAATCAAAATCCAATCAAATATAGTTACCAATCGATTAAATATCTGCCTCTATTTCTCAAGGAGGGGTTGCTCAAAGTCTTAAATCTTGTACAAATATCTCAAATTTTAATTTTAAAATCTTTCATCCCGCACCTTTTTTTGTTGATACAATCCAATAGAAACACACTTGTCAACTCTTGTAAAATGTCACCCATGATGAACAATAAGTCTTTTATTAATTAATTGAATGTAATCTATTTTATATATGCACCAGGACCTTGATTTGTGGCTATTATTTTATTTATTACTGATTCAATGATCATGTGCCTTAGAGTTGTTAACTTGTTATATATAAACATAAGCTATAGACTTCATAAAACCAAGTCTTTCTTTAAATAACTAATTTAATGTGAACATATTTTGCTGCTCTTTCCTTGTTTCTTCCTATAATCTCCTCTCTGACTTCATTAAATTCTTCTCTTTTCTCGCATTCCTTCCACATTGCATCTATCTTCTTGTTCATTTTCAGATTTTCAATTCAAAAAATTAGAGTCTTAAGTTATATAAGCATGACTAGTAGTGTTGTTGTCCAGAATTTATTAGAAGCTGGCACCAGAAAGATAGCTTCCCTCATGCCCTTGGCTGCAGGGTTTCTTACATTTGTGGGAATTGAGTGCTTTGTGGATCAATTGGTTGCTCCAATCAAACCAATAATTGGGCAGTACTTGGCCAAGTATCTGCTAGCCTGCAGTGGTCCTGTGGTGACCAAATACCTAGACATTTATGTTGCTTACATTCTAAGCTACAAGACCAACATTGAAAACCTCTTGAAACAAGTCAAGAAGCTCAAGGCTACAAGACACTTGGTGCTGCAAGCTGTTGAAGATGCAAAGAGGAGGGGAGAAGTGGTGGTCAGAGATGAAGTTGAGAAATGGCTGAGCAGCGTTGACCGGCTCACCGGAGAGGCTACCAAGTTTTTCGAATATAAAGGCAACGCCAACAGCGGGTGGTTTCGTTGGTTGTATGGCCTGTTGATGTCGCGGTACCAGTTGAGCAAGAAGGCAAAGAAGATGATAGAGCATCTTGTTCAGCTCCAAGCAGATGGAATATTTGCTAAGGTTTCTAATTGATTAATTTGTTGGTTAATCTTGTGTGATAATTGGTCTGAAAGTTTCAACTTATTTAAGCATATGTAATTCAATAATAATCTTCTGTCTGTTGTATTGTATTTACCTCCAAATTTATGTAGTATCCAATTAAGCATGTTTGCTGTTCCATGATTTCTCTATAAGTGGCACCATATCTTGTGTGATTGGTCTAAGCAGAAAATTGCATAGCCTCCATCTCCAGCTTCCCTCCATAGCCAGATGGGTTTTCAAAGCTGAGAAAATGAAGATAGAATCCCATACTTCTTATGCTGAACCTCGAGCTTCCATGGCTATCTCTTTCTCTCTCTTCAATTGTCTCTGTTTGTTTCAGTGTGTTTGTTGTCTGTAATTTCTCTTTCTGTAATTGAAACCAAGTGTCTGCAGCAGCAAGAGAAAAAACGAAAGAAAGAAAGATTTCCTCTTTAGTGCTCAAAATTGATTTCTCCATAACTAAACCAGTTCATTCCTTAAATAGGCAGCCATGGCCATGCCTCCTCCTCCTTGCGGTGGCCTGATACTATTTTACGCCAATCCACTCGAAGCTTGCTCTTCGTCTAAGAACCTCCAAACCCTCGAACACCTCCACGCTAAATCTATAAGGCTCTGCATTTCCCGCCACGATTTCATTCGAACCAAGCTTGTTTTCTCCTATGCCTCCTGTGCCCAACTGAACCAGGCCAACCTCCTCTTCTCCTGCAATTGCCAACCCACCTTCCTCTTCAACACCCTCATTAGAGCCCATTCATTTCAGGGCTTCTTCTCTCAATCTTTGTCCAATTTTCTCCGCATGCTTGCTGCCATTAAAGCCTTTGACTGCCATACCTTGCCTGTGGTTCTCAAATCTTGTGCTGGATTATTGGAATTGAGGCTTGGAAAGCAAGTACATGGAGCCATTTTGGTTGATGAGTTTGCCTTAGATTTGGCCAGCTTGAATGCGTTGATCAGCATGTATGCTAAGTGTGGTGATTTGGCTGGTACGCGTAGTGTTTGACAGAATGCTCATAAGAAATGAGATTTCTTGGTTGGCAATTTTGGCCGGGTATGGAATGCATGGAGTGTTTGGTGAGGTATTTGAATTGTTTGATAGGATGGAGGCAGGAGAGAGGCCAGATGTGGTGACATTCACTACGGTTTTGACAGCGTGTAGTCATGGCGGATTAACAGACAAGAGGAGGGAGTATTTTGAAATTATGGGGAGCATAGGTTCGGGGTGAAGCCGGGGTTGGAGCATTATACCTGTATGGTGGATATGTTAGGCAGGGTGGGTGGAGGAGGCAGAGGAGTTGGTTTGGGGATGACAGTGGAACCAGATGAGGCATTATGGGGTGCGTTGTTGGGCGCTTGTAGGATTCATGGGAAGGTAGAGGTAGCTGAGAGAGTGGAACAGATGCTTTAAGGAAGACGACTTGCTGTAGCATCTCTATCAGGCATTTACAGTGAAGTGCTTGCAAAAGGTCATCAGTGAGTTTGATTTCTCAAGTCTGGGGTAAACAAGCTTGCGTTGCACATAGAAAGTTGGTTTCTAGTTACTGGGAGTTCTTAGCCTAGGAATTTTTGCAGGGAACAGATGGAACAGATTTTGGATGGATGTCCTGTCTCTACCATTGTTAAAGCATATTAGTTTATGCAAAAGTATAGGTTGATGGCAATGGACAAAAATGCTACAGACGGCAAACCACCCAAGGACGTAAGAATTTGTCAGTTCTGCCCTTCTCAGACTGAAAGAAAAATGCCATCAAACGTCCGAGGTTCTCCGTGATCTGCTAACTGTTCACCAAGAGTAAGAAAATTAGGGTTTACTCTTGGTATACAGATATTGAAAAGAGACTGATTTTTGAATATACAGAACCAAACTTTGGCGGATGCCATCATTTCTTATAGATCTTGACAATTTCATGTTCTTTTATGAGAAAGGTTTTTAGTCAATTAACCAATAGAATTGGCATCCTGCTAATTACAATTTTTTTATTTATCAAACAACTGCATTTGATCACAAACCTCTTTCGACTTAGTCTAATTATTAGCTAGATATAATATATATTATATGTAAGGTTATTCTACCAGGTCATCTTGCAGCTTCAGTCACTCACTCACCAACAATAGAAAAACTTCTTAGCTAAGGACAAATACAAGGTCTCTTCCCAAACACAGGTTTTTTAAGGTATATATATCATCTCTTCCCTAGCAAGCACACACCTTCAGGTTAAAGTTCAAAGCTTGATGCCAGAGTGGGTAAAAGCTTGCAAGTTTACAAAGGCCAGGACAATTTGTGAGCATGTTAATTTCCAAAAATTACTTAACTGACACAGTAGATGTCAAGTTCGTTTCGTTTAATAATTTCAGTCCCAAAACAAAACATGCACCATTTCCAGTTAAATTGCACTGAGTGAAGCGTTTCCTACTTTTAGGAAAAGGGGAAAAGGGAGCCTTTGTGATATACGGAACATTACCATTGTCGAGCCTAGTAGCGTGGGCTTGTAACTAATCAAAGCATCGTGTTTGGTGGATTACGATGGAGGATAAGTCAAAACGGTGAGGAAGGAATTCATTATCACCTTAAAGGTCACCTTCTTGTGCGTTATGTGCGTCTGTTTCCCTTATTTACATTATATTTTTTCAGAAGGCCAACCCAGTTAATCACAAAAATCACGAAACTAAACTGTACTGATTTCTTTACTAATCCTATTAAGACAGACTACCAGTGATGGTTTAATTTCACATTCTGGAAAAGATTTATATGGACATATATTTTGGAGCTTGATAAGTACATACAAAAATGTATTGTATCTTCATATAACCTACAAGTATCAATCAAACTCGTATGATTCCCTCACAAAGTTTTCTGGAACATACCCACATAATTTGAGCTCAAAAGAGAGAAGCTCTAGGGTTGAATATATATGCTCTGCGTCGACATGAGATTTATCACCGGCCACAAATTCATGAATGTTACAGTCTATATCAACTGAACTAAACCCCGGCGTCTTTTGTATTCCGAGGGCTTTCATGTTCTTACTAACCTTGCTTGCACCATCCCACCTTCCATCCGCTGCATATGTATTGGATAAGAGTACATTGTTGGAATCAACACCAAGATCCAACTCATAGAGGTACTTCATTAATCTTTCAGCTAAACTGATATTCCCATTGGTTCTACATGCAGCTAGCAAAGAACCCACCCCAACTTCATTTGGCTTCATTGGCATGTTTTTTATTACATTTAAGACATCTTCCAACATCCCTGCACGGCTATACAGATCAACTATGCACCCAAAATGCTCAATTCTCAGGGTTATTCTGTGAATTCTCTTCATGTTATCAAAGTAATGTAGCCCCTCATTGACTAAACAGGCTTGGCTGCATGCGTAAAAGCTCCAGTGAAGTTGATCCCGTCTGCCTTGAACCCTTCCTTCTGCATGAGGTTCCTCTGCGTGCCCATTAACAGCAAAGCCCACAATTATCTAGTTCCATGATACCAGTGTCCTTTTAGACATGCTCTCGAAGACTTGACAAGCAAAACCAATACAGCCACATCAAGAATACATATCGATTAGCGAGTTACGTATCCTAATGTTGTCTCTAAAATCTTGCTTCACAAGAAACCGGTCTATCCACAAGCCTAATCCAAGCGTTCCCAAATCAGCACAGGCAGCAATTACAGCAATTATGGTCACATAGTCTGGTTCCACACCCGAGAGCTGCATCTCACGAAACCACTCCAATGCTTGCTCGAACTGGCCTTTCTTGACAAACCCACCAATCAAAACCATCCAAGAAACCGCAGCTCTGTGTGGCATTTGTTCAAACAGCTCGACCGCATTATCAACCTTGCCATTTTTCATATACCCATCCATCATCGTATTCCAAGACATTGAATTCTTCATATCCAGCCCATCAAAGACGAGTCTAGAAAAATCCACCCCACCACACTTTGCATACATATCAATCACCGCCGTGCCCACCATCACATTATTTGTATCCAAGCCGAGTTTCCAGGCGTAAGCGTGAAGCGGAGGCCCAAACAACACACCCTTGGCCGGAAAATGAGCACAGCCGGAGAAAAGCGTAACGAATGTGATGTGATTTGGCTCGACGCCGGCTCGTCTCATTTGGATGAAATGCGCAACAGCTTCAGCCAATTGACCATTTCGGCAGAGGTGGGAGGTATATGGAGGAGGTCCATGAAATAGTGGGGTCTATTTGCTTTTGGGTCCTTTCCAGATAGACTCTGTTTGAAAAGGCAAAAACAGAAGAAAAAAATTGGTCTATTTATGGCGTAGCCGTACGGCTACACTTCAAAAAATCTATTTATGGCGTAGCCGTTCGGCTATACTGTTGGAATATTCTATTTATAGCCGCGCGGCTGTACCCTTTGAATATCTTTTTTTAAAATTACTTTAATTAGTAATTATAATTTACTTAGTGAATAATTAGTATTTAAATTTTTTAGTATATTTTATTTTTATTGAATAATATGTGAGTATGTTGTGTATAATATGTGAATTGTTTGTGTATTATTGAAAATTTTGTAAAAGAACACGTATATTGAACATGAAAAATAAGTGCATTTGTGTACAATACATGTATTATATATTTACTTTTTAAAAAATACTCATTTTACCTAGTTTTAAAGATGTATACGGAAAATAAAAGTATTATTTAAAAATACTTATGTACGTGCATAATACGAGTATTAAACAGCAAAATGCTAAATTATTTATACAAGTAATAACTTTGGAAAAGCAAGAAATCAAAATTGGACAATAGAGACTTGGGCAATGGCCTAACAATAATGGATAATGCTCTAAATTACTTTTATCGATAAATGAAAATTATGGGAAAATAATTATATTAAAAAAAAGGATGGGGGAAGATAGTTAAAGAGGACAGCCGTGCGGCTATACTATTTCTTTTTAAAAAAAATTGGTTTTTTATCACAAATGGTCCTTGATATTTACGAAATTGTCATGAATGGTCCTTTAGGTTTTTTCGTGACATTAATAGTCCTTAACATTATGACTTTTTAATCACAAATTGTCATTATTATTAAAAATTATGTTAAGTGGCTAATGTGATAAGTGGAGTCCACATGTCCAATCAAATTGTGACATGTGGATTAAATAAATAAATATTTTTTTAATGAAAATCCATGTAATAAAAAAATTAAAATCCATTTAGCCTCTCTCTCTCTCTCTCTCTCTCTCTCTGCCCCCACACCCCCCGGGTTGTCCTCTCTCTCCTCCCTCTAGCCTTTTTCTCCTCCCTGTGCTCTCCCTTTCCCTCTGTTTTTTTTTCTTACCTCTACAAGCCATCCCCACCCACAACCCACGCCCAACCCCACCTTCTCCCTCTGTATATTTTGGAAAATAATCACTTGCATAAGGCAGTGCCACATATCCTTTCACACAAACATTTATTCATACAAAACAGAGGGGGAGAGTAGAGGAGGAGAGAAAATACAGAGGGAGGGAGAGGGTGGGGGAGTTGAGCGTGGGTTGTGGGTTGCAGTGTTTAAAAAAAACGGAGACCATTTTTTCTTGCGGGTGGCAGTGGACAAGAAAAAAACAAAGGGAAATTCCCAGGTTGTGAATTATGATATATAACTATACAAATATGTACAAAATATGGGTTATATTATTTTGTATGATATACAACTTTACATTTTCTCTACCGTTGTATATCTTTCTTTTTTTTTCTTGCAGGTGGCAGTGGGCAAGAGAAAAAAACAGAGGGAGAGGGAAAGCACATGGAGGAGAGAGATAGATTATAGGGAGGGGAAAGGGAAGTTGCATAAAAAAAATTATTTGAAAAAAAAAGAAAAAAAAAAGACGGAATTTTCATTAAAAAAATATTTATTTATTTATTTATTTCATCCATATGTCATGATGTGATTGGATATGTAGGCTCTATTTATCTTCCACGTCATACTTAATAGAATTTCTAAAGGCAATGATCATTTATGATAAAAAGACCTAACGTTAAGGACTATTAATATAACAAAAAAAACCTAAAAGATGGTGCATTTCTGAGTCACTGAGGAACCAAGTCTATCCCCAAGTTACCAACCCTGTTGTTTACTTACTTCTATTATAAATGAATAAGTATAAGTAAAGGATCCATGGATAAAGATAGAGGGTGTATTTCTAATTGTAACTAGACCTTAAGGGGGCAACACCAATACCCACTCGATTGGACAAAACAAGACCTGGGTTGACATCCACGAGGCAATTCCTCAAGCACCATTCGTCATAATTTCGCAAACCTCAAAGACCATTCGTGATAAGAAGCCAAAAAATTTAACAAACCGAGTATAGCCGCCCAGCTATACTATTTATTTAAAAAAAAAATTAGAAATACCAAGTTTAAAAAAAATTAGAAAAACCGAGTGTTGCTGCGGCTATACTATTTCTCTTCTTTTTTCTTTCCACGTTGAGGTTTTAAGCTAAACGACGCCGCTTGTCTGCTTTGTCCGGTTGAACGAGAGTTCGCGGAGAAACCCTAGATAGCAAAAATCCCCAAACTTCCTGCGATGGCAATTGCACGGACTGGAGTGTACGTCGACGACTATCTTGAATGTAAGATGTATTCGATAATTCAATTGGACTTGTAATTATTTATATTTTTCCACTAAAATTTGTTTGAACTGAATTTCGTATGAATTTGAATTTGCATTTGGGTTTTCAAAGACGCAAGCACATTGCCTGCTGAGCTCCAGAGGCTCCTCAACACCATCCGAGAACTCGACGAACGCTCCCAATGTAACTCCACGCTTCTTCAATTCTACACCTTTCTTTTTTGAATTTTTAGAGCTGTACGATTGAAAATTCTGATAAGTTGATAAATTATTGTGTTTGCAAATAAGCCATGATACACCAGACGAGGCAGCAGACTAAGTACTGTTTGGGATTGTCTTCACAGAGCTCAAAGAAATGGAACAATAACCATAACTATAATAACAATGAAGAAGATGAAGCGGCAATTGAGAAAATCCGAAAAGAAATCGAAGCAAATCAAGATAATGCATTGAGTCTGTGTACTGAGAAGGTTTTGTTGGCGCAACAAGCTTATGACCTGGTAAGCTTCTCTTTTAACCATATTGTCTGATGGGTTTCCTTGAATTCTATCAAGTTATTCAATGGGGTGCTCAAATATTATACTTCATCTGTTACTTTTTTATTTTTGGCTATAATTGGTGGAATTCTATTCTGGATTGCATTTTTTATGAAATGCCAGTTCATAGTAGTCAGTTTCTGCTCTTGGACACATAATTTAACTGCCAAAAGAGTTGTTATTTAAATTGGATAATTCACATTTTTTTTTTGGAGCTTTCTGGGATTGCTTTATCCTAATGTAGAGAATGATTTACTTGAGGAATTTCGTATAGTGCCTTGCTTAGTTGAAAGGTCCTATTATCTGGTGGTATTGTCGCTGACATAAGCGAATATCGTGAGCTAGTTTCAAATGGTATGACATAAGCTTGATTACCATTCAACTAATATTAAGTTTGAAGAACCAGTAGGGTATCACCCCATTCTTGAATGAACAAGCCTTTCAAACATAAGTTTTTGTTAAAATTCACTTAATGTGTTGCTAGATTCTTCTCTGTAACAATGTGCTCCACTAGAGAACATGACAATGCATCCTAGATGGGAGTATGTAGCACCACTTTTTCAAATTAATAGTTCAATTCTTTTCTTCGTATGTGAGGCATTTCAGTCTTGCAAGGTTAGGCATAAGCCTTGAGGCATATTAATTTTTATATGTTTTAGATTGTAAATGTAGTATACCTACTCTCCCTGTATTTCTTCCTTATTTTGTGGCTTCAAATGCCTTGGGAATTTTTGAATCTTTTATGATTGGAACTTACAGAAATTCTACATGTTGTGTTTGCATCAGATAGATAGTCATGTAAAACGACTTGACGAGGATCTGAATCACTTTGCAGAAGATTTAAAGCAAGGTACATGACTTTGTGAAAGTCTAATGTTGTCCCAATAGTCCATACTATATTTTGAAGGATCAGAAACCGTTCAATGAATTCTGAAACAAAAGTACTTTTAGTTATATTCCAGTTAGTTAGGCCACTTGAAGGTAATAGGCCATGGACGAAGAAAAAGGTAGAAAAGTTAACAAAATCAAAGCTCAACTCAATTGAACTCTACTAAGCCATACTTTCTGCTCACCTATACTTAGTAGATGAGTTCTGCCATTGGGAAAACCATCAAGGAAGTCCTACCTACATTTTACTAGCCATAAACTATATCAGCCAGTTCAGGCATCTCTGTTTGTTTTGAGGGTTCACATCTTGAAACCAATGAGTGAGAACATTTATTTACTATTTATTTATCTTATTATCTGCTTTCTATTCTCTCAGAAGGAAAAATACCACCCGATGAACCAGCAGTTCTTCCTCCATTACCTATAGTCCCTAAAAATGAAAAGCGCAAGCCTATGTATGTAACACCTCAATCAAAAAGGCTTGATTTTAGGGATAGGGACTGGGATCGAGAGCGCGATAGGGACTTTGAACTCATGCCTCCCCCAGGAAGCCATAAAAAGGAATATGCTGTCCCTGTTGATGTTGAGCAACCCATTGATCCAAATGAACCTACCTACTGCGTTTGCCATCAGGTTCTGCCTTTTCGTTACATCTTTGTTATTTTCAGTTTAAGCTACTATTGTGCACATTACTTTTACATTTTCTTCAGTTTAAATGTTTTGAACTAAAGGAATTAACACGATTCTTCAGGTCTCTTTTGGAGATATGATTGCCTGTGACAATGAAAATGTAAGTCCTTTTGGTTCATTCTTTATGTCTTTTTCTTTCCTTTCTGATTACCTAATAATTATCTTTTATGCTTCTTTCTGAATAGAATTCATCTGTACATTAAATTTAGAAGTTCGTTTGCCCCAGCTACAAAAACAAATATTAGCATTAGTCATGAGATTTTTTTTATGACAGTGCTCTTTGCATGTTAAATTGATCAGCGTTAAATCTCTTACAGAATATTTATAGTAGGGTCTTCTGCATTTGTTTTCCCAAGATTTTTCCTTCTAACAGTGTAAATTAAAAGAAACTTTGAGTTTTGTGCATATATAATAGCACAAAAATGAATGGGTTACAATTCACATGCACTCTTGAAGGATCATAGGGCATAGAAACCTGAAAATTCGCACATCCCCCTACCTTTGAGGTGGGGGTTGTAGATCAGGCTCATAGTTATAACAGCGTATAATTCATCTTTTTTGTTTTATGGTTAACAGTATCTTTGTTATCACTTTCTACATGCTTGAAGTTGAAAATGTTAAGTAAATCCACATCAGCTTACTATGGAACCAGTTCATATATTTAGGACTTGTAACTGGTGAGAATATTGTGGTGTTTTCTTATTGCATAACCTTGTTTGACTATAAAGGCTGTAACAGTTCCTCAATACTCTAGCATATTGGTTGTCATTGGCTGTAGAAAAATAAAATAGACAAAGTTACTCTAGTGCAATTTGCTACTTACGTATTTGTTCTTTTATCATGTGTCATTTTTACTAATTGACAGTGCCAAGGAGGCGAATGGTTCCATTATGCATGCGTTGGGCTTACACCAGAGACAAGATTCAAAGGAAAGTGGTATTGTCCAACATGCAGACTACAACCACAAAGTCAGTAATTGTATGTTTTGCACAACCTAAGTTGCTTTAATAAACCACTCATGTGTTTTTTCAGTATCTTTTTTCCCCAAAACTGTGGGAAGAAGGCTATGAGTCTATGACTATAATCTGTAAGGTTACAAATGTGATGAGATGTGATCTATCAGATTCTTACCTGTATCTATTTCTTTGCTCTTCCCTCTTTAACAACTTACCCCCTTCTCCTTTTCCTGTTGCTGCTCAAATTTGATAGGTTTTATTGGGTAGATTAGATTAGAACTACTTGAAATTGAGTGAAATGGGTAAATTTTCTCTCTTTAGGAAAGCAGATGAGGTTGAGAATCATCTTGTGACATTAGCAGTGAACAAAAATTCTCGGCTTTGATTTAGTTTTTACGTCACAGTTACCAGTTTGGCATTGCTTATTTGGGGTGATAAGTGATTTTTTAAAAATTTTGAAAAGCCCAACCCGTTTGGTAAACTGCGAAAAAATCACTTATTGTTAAAAATTGATGTGAGATAAAGCTATAAGGGAAAGCAGCTAATGAGGTGCTTTCATTTTCTGATTATGCAAGAATCAATTTCTAAAAGATGTTGGGTTTAATGATTATGCAGCAATTATTTTCTGATTATGCGTAAAATCAATACCAACAACACTTTTAACAAAAATTTTACCAAACGCCAAACTGCTTTCTCTCACAGCTGATTTCTCTCACAGCAAATTTGACAGCGATTATTTTCACAGCGCAGCAATGCCAAATTGGCATCGTGGAACAGCTTTGTAAGTAATAATGGTGGTGACACAATCTCATTATGGATTGAGAAGAAAAGTCATCATGCATACTAAGTTAGACAAACAAAAAAATACCTTTCCAAATTCAATGCATTTTGAGGTTATATGCTGCTTTCAAATTCTTCTCAAATTATATGGGCTAAATTTTCTACAAAAAATAAGAACCACAATAGGTTCTTGGTGTGTTTACTAATCAGAAATTGAATTCCACCTTTGAAGGATTCTTCCATTTACTTAAATCAAACTAAAAAGTAAGTAGGGCTTACACAAAATTAGGAATTGAATTCTTGATTTTTGAGGAATTCAATTCTTACGTGGGAGGTGGTATTCTAATTTCTGGAGAACTAGGAATTCATCTTTTTTATCAATTATATCCTCACACAATTTTCAAATTTTCAAATTTGCCATCTACTTTAATCCAACAACAAGGACATTTTAGTAATTAGAACCACTCCTACCCTAATTTCATATGGTTTAGTAAACAACTTCAATAGGAATCCGGAATCCGGAATCTAACTCTCCTCAATCCATATGGTTTAGTAAACAACTTCGATAGGAATCCGGAATCAAATTCTCCTCAATTCAACTCCTCTTCAATTCAATTCCTTATAATCCAATTACAAATTAGTAAACATCCCATAAGGCCGAGTCGGTTTCAATCTTAGGTTTGATGTCATTCTTGCAATCCTAGCAAGTCGAATGGTCTACACACACGTGAGCAATTAGGTTGAAATTATTACACATACATTGAGATTAAATGAGATATGTCCAGCTGCTTTTTTGGTATACCATCATTTTTTTCAGACATTAATAAAAACACCCACGCTCCTTTGAAGAGCACGGTTACAACTAGTATCTTTGCAGCAGTGTTGGCATTCTTTATGGATGTTTCACAATTGGCAGGGATGGTAAGTTAACCAAAGTGACTGGAGATATTAAGGATGATCACATCGTTTATATAAATAATAAATTTAAAGATATTGATGTATAGAGAGATGAATCTTTATCGTTTTCTTGTTTTCAGCCTGACATGTGTGTATATATTTTGTGATAATTAGTGTTGATAGTAATATATACATACATGTAAAATTGAAATTCCATGCTCTTCGAATGGTTGGGGATCTGCTGCAATGCAACATTCATACGGTGGCAAAGTTAGATTTCACATTAGAGGGGTTCTACACAAAAATTTTAAAAAATAATTTGAATAGGAGCCCTCAAGCACTAACCGGTTAATAAGTTATTACTACACTAACTACTTATTTTGGCCCACTTCATAATATCATTTTATATTGATTAGTAATATATACCATCAAAAGTTTCTCGAATGTCGTATTTTAAAATTGTTGAATACTAATCTTATCATCTACACTATTAAAGACTATAAAGTTAATAATTTATATTCCAACATTAAGGTACTCAGACATGAAAAAAGAACGAGAAAAAAAATGTTGAAATGTAGGAGTTTTTAGTTCAAATATTAGATACTAACCTACAAGATTTAATGGAGATAAGTATAAGATAAATTAAGAAGTTTTATGGTTTATTTGTATTTAAAAAAAAGATAATATAATATATTATTTATTTTACAGTAAATATTTTCACTCCCCAAATTTAAGGCCAATATTGTACTGAAATATGGTATGTGAATCTACGAGTTGAGGAAATAAATTTCCCCCGTTTTAAAAATAAATAAATATCATAGAGATATTTATTGATCCAAATTTTAATTCATAAATATAAGCTTGTTTACATGTAAGCTTAACATCATTAGAGCAAAACAAAGTTCAGTTGCTTTTAGAAAATGTGGAAACAAAATATTTAATCAACCTTTAAATAAATATCTTCCCATTCCCATGAATGCACTCGTCGAAACAACAAATTTGTATAATATCATGAGTTAAAGTAACCTAGTAAGTACATGCAACCGATATACAACATGCATCATAAAATAATCATAGTGATTAAAACCAAGGCAATTATCATAAAGGATTTTTGTAGAAATGTCACATGAACTTATATCTAAGTTTCAATTTGTCACCTTAAAGAAAAATTTAAGAGAAATGATTAATTTTTCAAAATTCATGAGTTAGTCATCTGAATTTAACAACATCCAATTTTCCATCCATTATTAAGAGTATTTTAATCTTTTCATTTTCAATGAAAACAATAGACCTCTCTCCCTTCCTCCCCACACTCCCTGCCAACAAATCAATAATCCAAACTCTAAATCCTTAATTTAATAAACCATTTATTTTGAATTTAGAAAAAATCAGAAACTTTAGAAATTGAAACAAGCTTAAAGAGAAAAATTCCCAAAATCAAAAACACAATCTCACAGAATTGTTATAAATCTAAAGGGAAATTGTAGAGAGAAAAGAGAAAAGAAATGTAATATAATTTGCTCTCTCAACTTCTTAGCTTAATCTTTGATAAGTACCTATTTATAGGCTTACAACCATAGGAAATTAACCCACTAAATATATGTTAAAGGTTACTAATTACTATATTAATAACATATGTTACAAAACAATAAAAGGTGGAGATAATGGATATAATGTCGGTAATCCACATTTAGGTATAAGTTCAAGTTATTGGTTGCCTATGTGGCTATTATAATCGAGTCTTTCGGTTTTGTAAATGATATTTTAATCATTTGACAAAAAATTGGCGTCAAATTTTCACAATAAAAATAAATAAATGAATTATCGTGAAAAAGAAAAGGAAAAAAAACACTTTAGAAAAAGAAAGAAAAAACAAAACTGAGCATTGAAGTTGATTTGCAATCTGAATATTTGATTGAAAGCAAAGCAGACACTATCAAGGAAAATGGATTGCAAAGAAAGAATGAATCTCATGGGTTTCCCTATAAACGAGAGACATTTATCAATAAGAGCATTTGCAATGGTGAGGGTCATTTGAATTTTATTTGAATAAATTGAATTTTTAATTTGAAGTAGTAAAGTTTAGTTCATTTTAAACATCTAGTTAATATATATACTAGCCATTACTAATTTGTTTCACTTTCCAAAAAAAAAAAAAAAAAAAAAAAAACTTTTTTTTTTTTTTTTTTTTTTTTTTTGAATTATTTTAAAATAATTATTAAACATTTTTAATTTTTTTCACTTTCCAAAAAAAAAAAAAAAAAAAAAAAAGCTTTTTTTTTTTTCTGTTGAGAAAGGATAGCTTTATTTATTTATTTATTTATTTATAGAAAGGATAGCTAATTATATATATACTAGCCATTCCTAATTTATTTTACTTTTCAAAAGCACAAGTGGCTAGTTTCCTTTTCAAATGGCTAGTTATTTACCTATAAATACATATGTAGAAAACTACTCTCCCAAAACTTCCTACACCCATTTTTTATTAATTTTTTTTTACATTCAAAATTAGTCTTCTTTTAAAGATCTCTTTCTTATCGTAACTAACTTTATTTATTTTATTTTATTCAATCATTTAAAATGAACTGTTGAGTAACCATTGCGGATGCTCTAAAGGTTTATAATTGAATCAAAAACCTATATTCATAAATGTCAGTTTTTATAAATTATTTCAAATATAATTATATAATAAAAAACTCATTTTGAATTATTTCAAATATAAATTATTCATAAATGTCAGTTTTTATAAATGTCATTTTGAATGAATTTTGAATTTTGTTGTGTTTCAAAGGAAATATGACCCATTAAGAATCTGATACTTGTTAGAATCTGATACTTGTGTTTTTGAGAGAAAAATGAAATGAAAGAAGGATTTTCAATTTTTGTTGATCTCATCTCCTATTCATCTTTTTCTTTTCCTGTAAGTGGCTCTCTTTTCCACAATTTCTACCTTTGTTCTGCATAATTCTGTGTTTGGTTATGCTGCTTATTGGAGAGCAGAAATTGAAGTTAAATGTTGTTATGGATATACAATCTCTGGAAATTCATGTTTCCAAATGAGAGATATGGAAGCAGGTGGAGATAAACAATGCCAAGCCAAGGATGGGTTTTTTGAGTGGAGGGAAAAAGAAGGGCTTTCTTTGTGCAGAGAGAGTTGCCTGTGAGAATGAAAATGCAAGTCCTTTCAAGTGCTTCTTTCTCAATAGCATGCATCTGTACAGTAAGTTTACAACTTCTTTAGCATCAGCTGCAGCAACAAATGTATCTATTTCTTTGGTCTTCCCTCTCTAACAAGTTAACTACTTTGAAGCTGCAGCTTAGGTTTTATTGGGTAGGTTAGAAGAAAGAACTACTTGAAACTGATGAGTGAAATCCTGAATTCTTGGCTTTGATGTAGTTTTTACATGGCATTAACATTGCTATAATATGTAACAGTTTTGTAATGGTGGTGACAGACAGAACAGAATCATAATAAGTTGACTGTTGAGTTAAATATTACAACTCATAATAAGTTCCCAATACCCTCTTTCAAGTTCCCAATACACTTTTAAGTTCACAATAAAATATTACAACTCATAATAATAATAATAATAACTCCCACCTTTAGTTTTTAACATTCCTGGTTTGCTTTTATATTAAACAATTTAAGAGAGCCATTAAAACATAGAAGAAAAAAAGAAGAAAAAAGGGAACTTGTGTGTTTCTTTTTGCAATCAAATGATATAATTATTGAATTCTTTCTTTGTGTATTGAATGGCAGTGATTATAAGTATATATTATTCAATTATTGGAAAATGAAAAGGAAGAGATACACCAAATAAAAACATAAAAATAAATATATCAAATAGAAATTTAATACACAAATAAAGATTTAAGTAAAACTTTAAATATATTAAAATATAAGGCTAAAATTGATACGATGTGTTATGGGCCTCATGCACTTCAGAGGTAGTTGACACTAGTCACACCTAAAATTTGTCATGAAGTTGTTAGAATCGTGAGAAAGGACAATAGTCACACCTTCACATATCACCAACCCAAAATTCGTAAGGCCATCTCCGACCAGGGGCTATATCCCAAATATAATCATAAAATAATGCAAAATTCATCTCCAGCTATGAGCTAAACACATTTTTGCCCAAATTTGGAGGGCCACATTTGGCCCATTGGCCCTCCAACAAGGCCATGTTTAGCCCAGCTTTGGCCTAGACCAAATTTTTTGTGGGTTTCATGCATGTGCTTTTGAAGAAGATAAATTATCAAGTGTAGACAAGAACACGAATCATCTCGTGCAGATGCATATCCAACAACCAACAATAAAAGCAATGACGTCATTGATATATTTTAAAAAGCTTTTTTAAATGTTTTCAATTCGTAGTGTTTAAGAAAAATTTATAAAAAATTATTCGTCATGACCATTGGAGGTCAGACTATTGAAACCCAACACCCTTTTTTTTTTTTTTTTTTTAAATTTTAAAAATGTGGTCACCTTTTTAAATGTTTTCAATTCGATAAAAAATTATAAAAAAATTACTGGTCATGACCATTGGAGGTCAAACCATTGAAACTCATCCTTCTTCTTTTTTTCTTTTTTCTTTTTTGTAAATAAATGTGGTCACCTTTTTAAATGTTTTCAAGTGTTGTTTACAAAAAATTATAAAAAATTATTGGTCACGGAATATTGTCTCTAAATAGTAGTTTAATTAAATTAAACAATATATAGTTGTGGAATGCATGAGTGTTATACCATAGTTTTCCTCAAAATAATAAAATATGAACCCTAAAATATAGCCTTTTATGGCTGGAGATGGAAAAATTTAGCCATACATTATTCTTTTAAAAAATTAATACTTTGAAGGGCTAAATATTTAGTCATGGCCTACATTTAATTTAACCCTATAACTGGAGATGGCCTAATTTCAACATTATTATAGGGCTTACTCACCAACAAAGTGACTGTTACTGAAATTTACTCCCCACTTTCAAAAATGTCAATTTTTATAAAATCTTTCAAATATAGCCAAAAACTCACATAAATAGACATAAATACCCTTAAAAATTAAAACCCACATAAACCTAAAAAGCAAAACCCTACTACACAAAATTTGGATTCGCACGCACGTTTGTAGCCTTTGGTTGAACTACTGCTGAGCACGCATGTCTGTAGCCTTGGTCTAAAGCAATTCCAACACTCCCTAATTCAACTTACCGATCTGTAATCTCAGGTTTGCTTTTCTTTCTCTCTCTCTATCTCTCCTTCCATCTTTGTTTTAATTCCATGGTTTTCTGTTGGCCACTTGAAATAGTTTATTCAACTTATTAATTTTGTTTGTTGGATTGGATTTGAAGATAAATAACTTATTAATTGTATTTCTTTTTCGATTTGGATGAATAAAATATTTCCAATTTGGATTTGCCTGGATCATTGTAAGTTGAATTAGGGAGTATTGAGGCTATACAGACATGTTGCCCATTGGTATGGTTATTAAGTTCCTGATCAACTCCCATAGAGACACTCCTCATTTCATGCAATGACGATATTTTCTACAAATTTGATTATATGACCTTTATGTGCAAAAGAAAGAGTTTTTCAATAAGTTGAATATTCAAAACATAATTATTGAATACTAGTGTCTCTAATATAAGTTTTTAAGTTTCTTGGTCCTATTTATGGATATTTCCTCTTAGGTTGCTGCGATAAACACAGCAATGACTGCTCGCACAAAGACAGTGAGTGTGTTCCCGAAGTCTTTGATAACAAAGTCTTTACACATAGATTCAATACTTTGATAACATATCTTTTCATTTATCCTATCTCGACGTCTCTGCACATAGATTCAATACTTAGCTATTTTCAAGAGAAATAACGTCACCTGAGAAGGAAGGTGAAGAACTTGTTTTATCAACGAATCTATAGTTCAAGCTAAAGTACATACCCTCCTGGAGAGATTGTGGACCTTGGCAACACGGGATCTCTTTGTAAATGTTGATCCTTGGGCCTTTTTTTCCTTCCATTAGCATGATCTTTCTTTTTAAGTTTACATGGGTTTTAATTTTTAAGAGCATTTGTGTCTATTTATGTGAGTTTTTGGCTATATTTGAAAGATTTTATAAAAACTGACATTTTTGAAAATGAGGGGTAAATTTTGACTATTTTTGATAAATTCTCTATATATAAAGGCTTAATTATACTAGTGTCCCTTAAAAATATAGTCAAATCTCATATTGTTCCCTGAAAATTAAAGTAACCTACTGTACCACATTGACTGTTATTTTGCGTTTCATTTTGCCCACACCGTCAAGTCCGTTATATGTAGTTCTCAGTTTTTTTAGCCACGGATTTTAGCCACTGAAGCAATTTTTCTCTTTCAAGTTTGGATTGGTGGATGGGCCCAGAGTCTGCTTTCCTCCAAGCCACAAGAAGACCAAATTGGAGGGATGCTTTGGTCATTTTGAAACCTGAGCCGTTTTGTTTTGTCTGCCTTCAAATATTTTAGAAGAAAATGGAGCGGGAAACCAACCATTTCACCCGCCGAGTATTTTTTTGAAACAAACAAGGTTTTCCCTCCCAAAAAAATTTAGATGGGAGAGTAAGGTTGACCAAATTACCCATAGTACCATCATGGTTCCATCTTCCTCGGATGTTGAGTGACCTCATTAAATATAAGTAAATTTAGGTTTTAGTAAAAAAAAAAAAAATTTACTTTTGAAAAAAAGATAGAAAAACCTCTCAACTTTCAAATTAAAGACATGCAAATGTAAAGGATTCCTTAGGAAATCCAAAAACAAATAAGGGCAATTTTGTCTATTTTGGCTTCTTTTATAAGATTTCTAACTCCTTTGTGTTTTTCCAAAGTCTCCCTTAAATATATATGCTTATTTTTAACTTTGGACAAATTCATCCATGTGTCTAGAAAAGAATAAATTATATAGAAAGTTGATATAGATCCAAATTTTTATTGAGAAGTTAGGTTTAATCCTCGAATTTTGTGATTTTAATACAAATCTTTTGACTTTTGTGCCGTATAGGATTACATTCTTTTTAAAATATTTTTTGATGTAATTTAAAAAAAAAAAATCATTTTTCGTTCCAATGTTGCATCTTAAGCTTTGAATCGGGTAACTGTAATTTATGTAATTACAGGAAAGAATTGTTTATGATCATAATTAATTAACAAATAAAGTGCTTATGACCATAATGATTTTGGTATATTTATTATGCTGCCTTTTTTTTTCTTCCTTCTTTTCATTGCATCCATGATTTTGTATATTAACGTTGTCTTCTTCTTCTTTTTTCTCTTCTTTTAACCCAAAAAAATGGTTGGCTTTCTTTCTTATTGTTTATGACATTTTTATTAGATAAATTGAAACAAAAAAAAAAGGTATATTGAAAATAACAAGATACCTATATGTCAGGTAGATTATATATTATCTCATACTTCCCCTAATAATGAGGTACAATCCTATATTTATCTAGTAAGTTATGTACATAATCTGACATTTACCTAGTAATTAGGTACATAATCTTATATTTACCTAGTAACCAGGTACATTAGAAAATTTTACCTATATATTAATATAAAGCACATTAGCTCATAGTACCTATATAATAGGTTCATAAAAACGTCAATTTTTTTATTTGTTGCTATGCTTAAACACCACGAATCAACTTGATAAGTATAACATACTGTGTTTTCAATATTTGGGTGTTTAGCTGATGCATCGGTACATAATTTCATGTGGATGCTTGTCTCATCAATTAGTATAATATGTGAGTCTTTACTTTTATTGATTAAATTGTATTTTATCCATATATTAGGTAAAGGAAAGAATTCATATTTTAAAACTTGAAAATTACAATGAAATAATGCATTAAATTGGATTTTCAATGTGTTTCTTATTTACCTCAAAGGGTAAAATTGATACAACAAAAAAAGTAATAAAAGTCAAAGGACCTGCATCTAAAACCAAAACGACGAGGACTTACCCTAATGACAACTAATCATTTTGGACATAGATCTAAGAAGCCTTAAAGTATATCATTTCTTATGAGATTGTATTCATAATTAAAAAGAGTTACAATCAATAAGAAGACTACGATTAAATTCAAGAGGTTGTGTACCCGAAAAATGACAATGTCACAAGAGAGAGAAAATTGAACAATACAATGGACAACCTCATGACAACAGGTTTTTATTATTTATAAGTACAAGTGATTGGTGGAGGGAGATTTTACACAAATATTCATTGATTGTCTGGGGGTTTCGAACAATTACCCACACATGATGGAGGCAGAAGAGCTCAACTACCCTACTAGGAACCTCATTACAACATCAAGTTAAGGAATATGAGAGAACTTCCCATAAAGAATGGGAGATAATGCCCTTAAATACAACTTTAGTTGTTCTCCTAAAAAAAGGTTTTAATGAGGCTATTATATTCTTGCAATCTTTATATGTCTATTTTAGCTTATGAATGAAATGTTCTTCTTAAAAAAAAAAAACTAAGTATTTAATGTGTTGAAAAAAAAATTAGCAATCTTCATTCCAAACTTACCCCTAACAACTGTCTTTTCGTATTAATTATTTGTAATGATTTTTTTATCGCAAAAGATCCTTGAATTTGTTTTTTAAAATTCCTTAAAGTTCCAAACCAATCAATATGATGTTTAATCTTTTGGGTCACAAATCAATTTAGTTCATATTATTGCATTTCATTAAAATTGATTTTTTTTAATGCATTCATTAAAACTGGTTGCGCGTCAACATGTGACAAACTTTAAAAAAACATTTTCATTTAGCTGGGATTCATCCTGCCCAATATGGCTCTCTAATATTTTAGCAAGAGATGTAAACTTTGATTCTTCAATTCAATAAATTCTGCAGTTTTGACAACAACAAAAAAAGAGAATATTTTCATCAAAACTTAGCTCATCCACCCAAGAGACAAAATAAAATCCACATTTGTTGCTTAACAAGGTCATCTACTCTCTATTTACCAATTTTAAATTGGCGTTCTATAAAAAAGAACAAATAACTTTGTTGTGTAAAAAACGTGAGTTTTATTTTGTCTCATGGCTTATTAGCATTTTCCCCCTATAATACTCGTATTATACTATAGGCATACATAAGTATTTTTTAAAAGTACTTTCATTTTTTGTATATATATTTTTAATTAGACATACAATACACGTATGTATGTACGTATCTTCATGTTTAATACGCATATTTTTTACAAAAAAAAATTCACGTATTATATATATATTAAAAATGGCTAAAATTTTCATTTATATTTTGCAAAATTATCGATTAAAGACGTACTTATTTTATTCATGGATAGATTTTATGTTTCATTCTGTGTTGGTCATTCAAATATTCATACTAATAAGAAGAGGGGCATTTTCGTCCAAGAGGATACCATTTTGGGATCCACTGCAAAAGGGAGAGCGGTGGAATTTACAAGGAAGATTTGAAACTCTGGGTACCGCCAGAAGAAGAAAGCTCATCAAGACAGCCCTAAATACACGCTAATTATGAATTCAACGCACAAACCCAAATACAAACACCAACTCACTCTTTCTCTCTCTCTCTTCTCTGAGTTACCATCTCTGGCCTTCAAAAGCCTTTGTTTCAGCGCAGGATCAAAAAGCACAGCTCTAACCCTAGGAGCAGGAGAGAGCTCTGGAGGTCTTCCATAGTCCATACTACTGGTATTTCTCAGTTCTTGATGTTAAAAGCAGTCCTTTGTTCGTGAATTTTGGCTCTTCGTTTTTCTATTTTGTATTTTGATGTTTAATGTTGAGTAATGTGAATTCTGAAATGATACTCATTTCCTATTTTGAGTTATTTTTCTGCTTTGGCCTAGAAAATATATAGAAAGATATATCTTTTTCCGTTTTTCGCATCAAATGAATTTGGTTTCTATGTAAAAGTGAGCAAAGAAACGAACTTTCGTCTTCAATATTGGATTTTCGACATTTAGGACTTGGGGATGCAGAAAAGTTTTGACATTTGATGTTGTTGTCTTGCTAAAGATCAAAACCTCATATTTCTTCATTGCTTGGGACTTGGGGAAGTTCAATACATCTCAAAGTCTTGGACTTTCATGGATTGTATGTTTCATTCTGTGTTGGTCTTGCAAATTGAAATACCCAACTCATGAAACCATTTTCAATAAACCCTTTTCTTGAATTGGATGCAGGCCAACAATGGGGAGGAGTTTAAGCCCAATACTAAGGCGTGAATTGGAAAATCTTGATAAAGATGCTGATAGTCGTAGATCAGCAATGAAAGCACTGAAATCCTATGTGAAAGAATTGGATTCCAAGGCAATCCCAATGTTTCTTGCCCAAGTTTCTCAAACTAAAGAAACTGGTTCTTTGTCGGGAGAATGCACTATTTCACTGTATGAAGTTCTCGCTCGTGTTCATGGTGTCAAGATAGTACCTCTGATAAACAGCATCATGGCCACCATAATCAAGACCTTGGCTTCAAGTGCAGGGTCTTTCCCTCTTCAACAAGCCTGCTCAAAGGTGGTCCCAGCTATTGCTAGATATGGGATTGACCCAACCACCCCTGAAGACAAGAAAAGGAACATTATTCATTCACTCTGCAATCCTCTGTCGGATTCTCTCTTGGGTTCTCAAGAGAGCTTGACTTCTGGAGCTGCACTTTGCTTAAAGGCTCTTATTGATTCGGATAATTGGCGTTTTGCTGCAGATGAGATGGTTAATAGGGTATGCCAGAATGTTTCTGGTGCTTTGGAGGAGAAGTCCACTCAGACAAATGCACACATGGGTCTGGTTATGGCTCTTGCAAAACGTAATGCTACAATTGTTGAACCATATGCTAGGTTGTTGATACAAGCAGGACTGCGGATATTGAATGCTGGTGTAGTGGAAGGGAATTCTCAGAAGCGGCTGTCAGCTATTCAAATGGTGAATTTCTTGATGAGATGCTTAGATCCTTGGAGCATTCTCTCTGAGCTTGAGTTGATAATTGAAGAAATGGAGAAGTGTCAATCTGATCAGATGGCTTATGTTAAAGGGGCTGCCTTTGAAGCTCTGCAAACTGCAAGGAGAATAGGCGCAGATAAAGGCTCAAAACTTGAAAAAGGTCCTGGTTCTGTCTGTGGGTCAAATTTTATTAGGAGAGGCCACAGCAGGAGGAGAAACCTATCAAGTGCCGGTGATCAATCTCCTGCATCAATGTCACCCGAGTCACAGACCCTTGATTCCTTTGTTGAATATGAATCATTGGTTGAGTCACCTATTTCAATGAGTCAGGCTTCTCAAAATTCAATTTATGATTGTAGGAGTGTAAACCGGAAGCTTTGGAGTCGTGAGAATGGAGTAGTTGATGTGTCTCTCAAGGATGGCTTGTTCTCAGAAATTGCTCGGGGTAGTGCGTACTCTAATGGATATCCAGAGAACTCTAGGAATAATGAATTCATCAAATGCGAAGGAGATTGCACAGAGGAATTTGCAGGGTTCCTGCAAAGAAATCCTAGGAATGGAGCATCAAGAAGCACCACAACCAGTCCTCTGGTAAGTTACACCTGTACATGTGTAGCAATTTATTCTGTGTTTCTGATGTGGAAAGAAACTGCTGTTAATGGTTTGATTGTGATGGTGGTAGAAGTAGTTACTCAACTAGTTTTTGGATTTAGGTAAAAAATTAACCTGAAAGCGTGAAATTAATGAGGGAAAGAAGGTAAATAAACTGCTTGCTGGATTGTAAAAATAGTACAGAGCCCAAAAATATGTCTGATTCTTTGGCACATTATCTCTACTTCAAAAATTTGTGTTCTGGAAAATTAAGGCTACTGATAATGAGATGATATTGCGTGTTAGTTGATAAATTTGTTGTTTTATCAATATCCCAAAACCTTAAGCTCAGGATGTGAACCAATACTTGTTTTATGTTCTAACATCCCCCCTCACGTGTGGTTCTCTCTTCACCATTAGAGCCCAACAAGTGAAATTCAATTTATATTGGGAGGATATAATTGCAGAGGTTCAAATTCGGAATCTCCTGCTCTTCCATGGTAAAACTGGTTGATTACCGTTATCCGCAGAAAGCTTAAGTTGTTAGGCCAATGATTGCTTTACAGCCTGACAATGGTGTTTTGCTTACTTATGCTGTCTATATATTGGGAGGATATAAATGCTGAGGTTCAAATTCGGAATCTCCTGCTCTTCCATGGTAAAACTGGTTGATTACCATTATCCGCAGACAGCTTAAGTTGTTAGGCCAATGATTGCTTTACAGCCTGACAATGGTGTTGTGCTTACTTATGCTGTCTATCTACTGAAGCTTAACTTTTATTTAAATATGCCAATTTTATGATTTTCTTGTGCGTTGCCAATTTTGGGATGCCTCACTGGTGATTCAGAGGTCACGCACTCCCATCAATGTTGACAACATCATCTTCAACACTCCGAGGAGGCTTGTTCACTCTCTTCAGGATCCAAGTAATGTCTACTCTAAGTCCTCTGAGAAACGAGCCAGAAGATTTAGAAGTTTATCCATGAGTGAATTTGATTGGAGCCCAAATGCCAGATACGACCAAGAAGGCTATTCACATGGTGTGAACTATGAATGCGGAGAGAATGGGAGCTTCTATGCTGGTGATGAGCAGTTTCAAGGTGGCCCTGAATCGGTATCAT
>NC_024133.1:382515-399745 GCF_000346735.1 Prunus mume | reverse complement strand
ACTCAAATGTCTGGCATAAAAAGTGCCCGTCGAAAGGTTGCTGTGAAATTGTTGTGTGGACTTTCGTTCGGACTACTTGCAGTAGCTATGCCACTACTTTGGATTAATGATCAAGGTGAAGGGCATGAAGGTTATTATCTTGTTCCAACTTAATGTGCTCGTTCTCTTCTTCCGACGTCGTTACTCAATTTGATGTATCAAATTCTTTTGATAAAGTAGGCAATGGTAGACAAGAGAATCTCTCTGTATCTTTTGTAACACTAGAATTTTACCATCTCAACTAGACGTGGATGTTCAATGTACTGAAAAGAATCAAAAGAATTTGTGTTCTTGAGGAAATGTTTATCGTTTACTGCTTTTGATATTGTTATTTTTAAGACAAAGCACATACCTTGGTATGTACTTTGTGGCATGCAATGTCTTCAGAAGCGTATTTAATATCTGAAAGGCGAAAAAAAAGGTCTTTTGCGAGGTCAGTAGATGTAAAAGATGAGTCTTTTAAATACGGTGAACTACAGAAATTGCTCCACTTGTAGTTGTAACAACCTTATGTGGTATTTTTTTTAGTTTGATAGATTGGAACAATTTCGCATCAACATAATCAAGAGCTGCTTTATCTTCTGCACACAATCTCATAACATGAAAGTTATATTCTGTCTGTTGTTACACCAAGGCTTAGAAGATGAGAGCAGAGTCATGCTATGAAAACTTAAAGATTTGGGTTGTATAAGCGCTGTCCACCCCTCCATGATTCATTAGGACCCACAATTACTGGCTTGAGAACCGCTGATTGGCCGACGCATATATATGAATACTTGCCATAGTCTTCATGACTTGAGCCAGGACTGAACATGTATAGTTCATCAAACCCATCTCTTCCTACTATGACAGAGTTTCTTCTACCCTGTTCCACAAAGCCACAATTTTAATATAAGAAAAAGAGTGTCAATCGTTGAGAGTGCAGAATGTGTATGAGAATACAGAATTTAATTAGTTTTTCAAAGTACCCTGTCAATGATTGTGAAGTCGGTAGGCGCGCTGGTGTATATTCGACTCATTTGGTCTCTTAAATGCTTGTAGTTGTCATCTTCTTCACCCTCCATTGCTTCTTCATTTTCTCTTTGGTTTCTCTCTGCTTCATTGCCATCATCGTTTTGAGTCTTTGGACCCCAGCCAGGCATAAATGCTTTTTGTGCCATTTGCTGCCATAGTTTGCTGATCTGGGATTCATTTTTTAGGCCAAAGTCAGGAGGGATTATCCCGAAACTTGACAAAATGGGCAACCTGCTAAAGAAATCTGATCGTTCCAAACCAACTGCATAAGTTGCATCTGGTGAGCTCACTGTCAGATGACTTAAAATAGACCCAGTTAGTTGGAGGGATGAAGATTTAGAGTTAGAGACCACAAGCTCTGAGACCAAGACGTCTTCTTTCAGGGTGATAACGTATTTGATTTCAACCTTGTCCTCTGAATCAGTGCTAATCAGTTGCACCTGCATTCTCAGTTTAATGGTTTTCTCTAAGAATTGGCTTAAATCCTATGCATCATCAATGAACAAGTCAAAACATAAACAGGACAGAATCTGACTACAACGGTATCGGAAACTTCAAGCCTGAAATAAATTCGTTGTTTGATTAGTCTTTTCGATTTTAATTATAATGGAAAAAAGTGTTTTAGACTTTGCAAATGCCCTTCAGTGAGTGCACATGTGAATGTTAGCAGTAGCCTTCCTTATTTCTACTGCTGGTAACACAAATTAGGAAACTGGAGTTAACTACGTAAACAGTTTGACCTACTAAGCTTTGTACATTGTCTTGCCAAATTCATGTAGCCACCTGACTATTTTCCCGTTTGTTGAACTTTGTCTCACTCTATTACTTAGTTTCAAGCAACTATGTATGGCATTCAATGACATTCTGCTCTAATATATTGATCACTTAACTGCAATTTTCTATTTTGCTCTGTGAACCTCTCTAGACTTATCTACAGCGCAAATAAGTTTGCAACTGGTGTAAAATAAAAATAAAATAAAATTCAGTTTGTTTTGATAGGTTCCTTGGTTGTGAGGAAAGCAAGTAAAAACCAACCTGAATCTCTTGCTGAGGATTTCCTCTAATGTCATGAAGAGCCCAATTTGTTGGAGACCATGAAACTTGTTCATCCTCACTTACACAATCAAAGGCTAAAGACACCCCTCCTTGAATGGCAACACCAGCAGCAGCAGCAGCAGCACCTTCATTCTTCTCCTCTGACTCAGAGACTGAAGCCTGCAGCAATTCAACCGTGCCGCCATGCCACATGGAAGCCTTGTAGGAAGTGATTAAGCCACTTGGCAGCATCATGATGGCTTTACTACCATTCTCCAGTTCCATCTTGGCCACACAGCTGTCACCAATGCCTTTGAATATCACTCCATGGCCACTGAACTCTTCTTCCAAGTAGTCCACATTGATGGGTTGATAGGGGATTGAAGCCACTTTTGGAACTGGGAATTCTCTCTTGTTGCTGTTAGTTTTGTAGAGCTGCAAGAAACTGAAAGAGGGTAGAGAAGAAGGGTAAGAAGAAGAATCTATGTGTTTAGCACTAGCAGTGGACAAAGGACTGAAATTGGGTAACAAAAATGGACTGAAAGCCATGCTCATGCTTTCTTTCAGTTAATTTGTGAAAAAATTATCTCTTCCTAGGATTTCTAATTGCCAGTTTCCAGAACCATTCCACACTTTATTGGTTTTTTTGTCTGTGCTTCAGGGGTCCACATATCATTATTGGCTTTGCTTGCAAGAGCATATAACGATATGAGGATGCAAGTGGATAACGTGACTAGCGGAGCTGCTCGCGATATTTTTGCTACAAGACAATTCATATACTTCATTATAGTTCTCGTTTGGTGGGTACCGTAGGATTTATTAGTTTAATTCAATGTGTATTTGGTGCTAAAAAATGAATGTGAATAGGATAAAAAATAATCCCACTATAATCCTATTATGCGTATTTTCGTAAGAAAACTTATCTACTAAAAAGGTAGGCTACATAATCTCACTACTCCTACCCCTTGACCTGAACTCAAAATGTTGACGCCAAGATATGAACACAGGGCACTAATAATGTCAATGAAGTATACTTATCATTTCCAATCCAATCTCCTAGTCACCAAATATATGGTCAAATATCATATTGTCCTCTGGAAGTTAAAATAACCCAACTTGCCCTTGATATTTTGCGTCTCACTTCAAACCTCACCATCATATCCGTAAAAAGATATGTTAGAAGCGCTGATACACCTACTCCCCCTCTCCCTTCTCCTCATGACCAACCCATCCTTAGCATACTAGTATTAGTATACATATGATCACCAAATTATTTTGTTTAAAACAAAAAATTATCAATGTGTTTGATCATACCTTGAACTCCCCTAGCAATAAAAATAGAAAATAAATTTAAAAATGAAGAAAAAAGTTTGTGCATCAAGGTCAGATGTAACGACCGAAAGTGAAAAGTACAAGCTACCGTCAGGTGATGAGAATTCACCACCCTTATGAAGAAACCCTACCAATATAGAAACACATTGGTTTTCTCATACAAATTAGTAATGTTCTCAATTTTCAAATTTTTATTTTTCGAAGTATAAAATTCCCAGTAATTTTCATTGCTTCACTCCTAAGGTGAAACTTTTACTTCCCTCAAAACTTTTGCAGCATCCTCTGGGAAGACTGGGTTTATGTAACACCCAGTTCCCATTTCAAACCCAGCAACAACACTTAATTGAGGAACTATCTGCATGAACCAATGGGAGTAAGGTAACTGTGAAGCATTATCCCCAAGTGGAGAAGTCTGAACCATGAAATTAAATGGTGGATTGTTCAACTGCAAAGACATCTTCCTAAGCACGAGTTTTAGGAGCCCTCCAAGTTCAACTGCCTGCAAAGTCGCATATAAAGTCTCAGGCAAGCAATCATAGGTATCTAAATGGGTGCATATTTGCATCAGATAAGCTGAATGTACCATCTATGACACTGAAAGAAATATTTAGAAACTTGTTTTTGAGTGTGATAATTATTCTTATGATTCGACACACATGTTAAAGCATACAAGCTAAGAATATTTTGTCCAAAATACAGTACCACAATAATCGATATGCAGAATTCTCTGTGCTATTTTCAACCATGCGAGCTAACAATCTGTAGATGAAACCCTATGGCACATGAAGAGCTAATTTCTTAGGCTGCCATAAAATCATTATTTCTCAGTTTTTCTAGTCAAAGACAGAGTCGTTAACCCTAAAGATTCATGCTTTATAGAAGCCCCTATTAAAGTCTACCATAATACTGGAAGCAACTCCCAATGGTGTTTTTCTATTCCTACTCATAGTATGTTTCTTTTTCATAATTTGGCCATATTGTGCATATAAATTTTGCAAACAAGAATCCTACCTAAAAAGTCGTTCACATTGGGATATGAAAATAGCATATTTTAAGTGATCATCACACAAAAATTATACTTTAATTTTCCTTTTTGACAAAAAAGAAAACCAATGTATTTCATTAATCCAAATATTGGAATTAATTACGTATGTTTCAAGTAGTATTTCAAAATAAACAACATAATTTCTTACCAAAGTAGGAGCAAAATCAGTTCATACGTCAACATGTCAGTTTCTATAACATAGCCAATTACCTTCTCGCTATCTAGCTCATGGAAATGAGAAGAGTGATCCAGAGGAATGATCCACATCTCAAATGGAAATGTAGCAGCAAAAGGTACAATTGAAATGAAATGGGCTGAAACATCAATCAGTAGATCCTTTGAGTTAGATTCACAGACACTACATTTCCCAGTCTGATCAAAATACTCCTTCATACTGCCAAGTCGGGTAGCAACAGCAGGAGGAACAACTGGAAGAGCCATTATCTGACTGTGAGAGTGACTCATTGATGCCCCAGCTGAAGCACCGTGGTTCTTAAACACCTTCAACGAATTAACAAAAAATAAGCTTAAATGGAAATCTGACAGGGTAAGGAGAAAGGAAGAGATTTTGTAGAGGAAATGGACTTCAGAAAATGCATACAATACCATTTAAATTAAACTTTTTCTGGATACAGACATTTCCAAATCAAGCTTCCATATGCCTGATTTTGAATATGCCTGATCATGCCTCATATCTCACTAAGCAAGAAGCTCATGATTCTTAAAACAGAAGCCATCTTCAAGTTAAGATTTAAATACAATAAACACAGGCTAATCTAATGACAACATAATTCCTCGTTTATAGTATTTCCAATAAAATAACCGGCGCTCTATCCATTTGAACTTGTGCACGAATTTTTCCAATTATATACAACTCATATGTCCCATTCTCCAATTTCAAATGTTAAATTATAAATTTCCGACCATATAAAAAATTCATTTTTAACCAATTCAAGCACCCAAATTTCCAAATTGAATTATCGAAAAAAAACAAATATAAACTCAAAATTGTACAAAAATGTAAGGCCAAACTCAAAAAAAACCTGGACATATTTGATGGAATCGTAGCTCATAAGCTGCTTGATCCTCCTCGTATGCGCAACAAGAACCTCACCGATCTCTCTCGGCGACAAATCAGAAAGCTGAACCGAATGAACAGGGGTCTCAATCACTACGTCGTGGAACCCAAACCCATTCACCACAACCCGACCCGAATCCGAGTTATTTCCTTCTTCAGCAGCAGGGATGTCTCTGCTGAGCGCGGGGTAGAGGTTCTGGATTACCCGGAGTTTCCAGTCCGGGTTGTCGGGCGGGACCCGGAAGATCTCGGGAGCACACTCGTGCTCGTGGCCGATGCAGAAGGGACATTGTTGTTGGTGTTGTTGGTTGGGATTGATAGGGGACTTGGATTTGAAGTCTGAAGGTCGCTTGGCTCGGGCGGGTGAGAATATCACCCACCGGTTTGTCACGGAGTCTTTTCTGAGTTGTGGGGTTTGAGGAGCTGAAGAGTCTGATGAAGATGATGATGCCATTCTCTTCTTTAATCAATCAGACGTATTATTATTATAGGTCACTCTTTTAGGTAACACCGATCTAAATTCAAATTTTGGGATCATAAACAATTTTTTTTTCCTAACCCTAGCTTTGGTAATTGTCTAAAAAGTGTTTTAACTTCAAATTTTTTGGGGTTTTGATCATAAATGGTCGCTGAAATTTTAAAATGTCCTTACTTTATACCTTAAACTCTCGAGTCAATAAAAGGTCATTCATCTTTTGGTATACACATTAATTTGATCTTTTGACAAAACATTTGTTGAATTATGTCACAAATTATCATGTGACCAACTTTTAAAATGCATTTTCATCCAAATATAGCTCATTTTATGTCTTCTTTTCCTCATTTAGGGTTTTACATTTGGACCTCATCAAGGAAAGCAGATAGTCTTATTAGGCAAAATGTGTGAGATTTAACGAATATTTTGACAAAATGCGACGAGAGGGACCAAACTAATGTGTGCAAAACATTAAGGACCCAAATGATTGATTTGAAACTTGAAGGACTTAAATGAAGACTTTTGAAAAGCTTAAGGACCATTCATGATAAAACCCTGTCTTTCGGCTAACTTTTTTTAAAAGTGAATTTTAGGGGGTGTTTGGTATTCTATTCAAATAGGGATCTCAAAAACTTTAATTTTTCTTAAAAACAAGGAGTTCTTAAATTTATTTTTAAGATTCAAAAACTTGTTTAGTATGCAACTTGAAAACTGTTTTCAAAAATTAAAAATTTGAGAACTTGTGAGTTGTTAGAAAAAAAAAAAAAAAACTGAAAAAATAGATATTTTTTGTTTTTAATAATTGGGATGTTTTTTAGTTGTTCTTGAGTTTGAGTTTTTAAAAATAGGGTTAACAAACATGTTTTCTTTGTTTTGAACTCAAATTCTATTTTTGAGTTTAAAAAGTTGGATTCAAGTTGATTACCAAATAGACCCTTAGTTTAGTCTATCGTGATTTATTTTTACAAAAATTTGAACTTGAAAAAATAAATTCCATAAACCCCCTGAATTTTAGGGGCCATTTCAAATTCATACCTGAACTTTAAAGACCCGACAAACTCATACATGAACTCATGAAAACTTTTCACCCAAGCCCCTCAGTTAGCAAAATGGTTAAGAATTCTGTATAGTGTTGGTCAACCGAACCAAACCATGCCGTGAAGGGCTCACCAAACACGGACTCCTCGGTATTGAGTTTTTGAAAGCCAACGCCGAAGCAACGAGAGGAGAAACTAGCGACGTTAGTTAACCGAGGTGGCAACACCAAGATCTATATTGGCTTCGATCAGATCTGGCGGTGGATATGCAGATAGAAGGGAGAAAGAGGCGAGGAACATAGAGAGATGGATGAGAAAGATAGAGAAGGAGAGAAAATATAGAGAAGAGAATGGAGGCGTGGCCTAAGAAAATGAAGATGGAGGCGTGGCTTGGGGAGATGAAGATAGAGGTGTGGCATGTGGAGACGAAGATGGAAACGTGCAAATAGAGATAATAGAAATCGTGACATAGATTTGTTAAGGTTAAAGTCTAACACTTCAATAATATATATATTTTAAATCACTAACTAGAAATTCATTAAATACATTGATTACACAAATAAATCACAAGAGAATGTGCTACTTCAATGGTTTGTAGACATGCCTTCACCTAAGAGGTTAGGGTTCAACTCCCATTGGCTTAACAATTTTACAATATTTTCCAATTTTAAGAGGATCAGTTTGGTTCAAGTGAATCGGCAATTCGTTAATTCTCAAACCGCAAGTCGGGCCCAGTTGACCGAATAAAAAACTAGGTTGATTGGTTCGGCCAATTTGACTGGTGTTGAGGCCCAAAAAATTCAGGATTGTGCCCAAATAAATTCTTGGCCCAATGCGACACATTATTAAGAAAAGACTCGATTCGGAGCATGCAGAATTCGTCATGCACGCTTTCACCAACCACGACCGCGTGCCATGCCAAATAAATATGTAATTTATCACGCTAAGAATTAAAATGAGCCTATAAAAGGCATTGGCTCTACAAGTTCATGCTAATTATTTTGTCGAGCATTATGTCTCTTTTCAAAAACTATAAAATTCAAGCACACCAATTAACATGCCATGCTAAGCAGGAAATCATTATTTCACACATAGTCACACTACAAGCTTAAGTGGGCCTAAGCCACGCAAATGCCCGGGGCTTACTTGAGTGGGTTGTGGTATGGATGGTAACGAGCTTTCATGGGGCCCATTGATGAGCCAAGAAATGGAAGTTTTGGGCTGCTTGGGAGCTCCAAAACTCAAGCCAATTTCTTGAGTCCAAACACATGGGTTAGCATGAGAGAGGGGAGAAAATGATCCAATGCCTTAGGAGGATATCTAATAGTCTGCAATAGCACTTAGACAAAGCCAGTATCAATAAAATGCCCAAAATTAAATAGGCTATTCCCAGCAGCTTGACGAAAACCCATTAAGCGCTAGAAATATGTGTTGACAGCCCAATATTGCACATGAGCCCAGCCTAACAACTTGTAGAAAAGCTGTCACCGTGCTCCACCCTTGTTAGGACTCCAAGATGGTCAAATAGGAAGTCATGACAGAGACCAACGGAAACCCATGAGTGTAGGAAGAATACCCATCGGACAAAAGCCTCTATCCATCTTTTTTTCCACTGCAAGCTCCATCTTGAAAAATCAGAGGGAAAACAGGTGGTGCTTCACCCTTATGGAGAAGACCAGCTGTGTCAAAACTTTGGAACCACAAAGGGCTCCTTACCCATGCGCCTTGGATAGGAAAATTGCATCAAATAAGATCAAGTGGGAAGGAGCAACGAAAAGGGAGAAGAAGGTTAGATGAAATTAGGGATTCTTTGTGCATATAAAATGAAGCTTCTTCTACCCAGCAAAATCAACAATCCAGAGCCTAACCAAGCTTTGTGAAGCAAACTGGGAATTTTACTCAAGCCACCCAATTTTTGCCTCTAGTTGTTTCATCTTCCTATTAGGAAGAAATCCTCCTAATTTTCCTCTGCCCTACTCCAAACCTTCATTCTCCGTAAGAAATTCGTGCTTCTCTCCCTCTCTCAAATTGCTAAACTTATGAAAGCTTAGCTCCCATGCCACAAGCTCCCTATGCCACAAGCTCCTCATGCTCACTTTATATTTATGTTTTAGGTAAACTTTTTAATAGTTTGGGCAAACATATAAAAATAAAAAGAGAAATAAACATTAAAAAAATTCAACTTTGTTGTAAAAGTGAATAGAGAAAGTATATGAAGGTAAGAGTTGTTCTTAATAGCTCAATGCTCAAGTGTCTTATTCATCTTTAGTGCCTACTATTTATAGGCATAGGAAATACATCACCATTTACCACCCTTAAGTAGTGGGTTACAAAATATAATAACCAATGATAAATATGGTATTTAGTGCATCGGTTACAACCCTATAATGATAGGTATAATAATGGGTATAATGGAGGAATTACAGTGGACTTATAGTGGGCATTCATAACCTTTGACGTTACAACACTCCCTCTTGGATGTCCACCATGTATGGAGTATGCCTAGTTAAAACCTTGCCAGTGTGGGACAAAACCTAGGCGAAGGGAAAATAGTACATATCTATGTGTAATATAGAATGTGTGACACTACCTCATTAAAATCTTACCTGAAAAAATCCAATGGGATAAAAACCAGAATGAAGGAAAAAGAGTACAGTGTGAAGGTCTCAATTATGACACGCTCCCCCTGATGCTGACAAAAGATCCTTGAGTTGACGCATTCCAATATTGTTGACTATATTTCTGAATGTTGTAGTTGGCAGTGCTTTAGTGAATAAATCTACAAAGTTGTTGATGGATTGTATTTGTTGAACATCTGTCACCATTCTTCTTAATTTCATGCATGTAGAACATTTTTGGGGAAATGTGCTTGGTTTTGTCACCTTTGATGTATCCATTTGTGATTTGAGCAATACAAGCAGCGTTATCTTCATATAGTAATGTTGGAGAATTTTTTATTGAAGTTGACCCACTTATTTCTTGAATATGTTGTATCATAGATCTCAGCCATATACATTCCTGGCTTGCTTCATGCAATGCTAATATTTCAGAATGGTTTGAAGAAGTGGCGGCTAATGTTTGCTTTATAGACCGCCGTGATATAGCAGCACCATCACAAGTGAACACATACCCTGTTTGTGATCTAGCTTTATGTGGATCAGAACGATAACCAGCATCAGCATAGCCAACTATTTGGGATTTTGATCCTTTTGAATAAAATAAACTCATGTCAGTTGTTCCACGAAGATACCGTAGTATATGTTTAACACCATTCCAATGTCTGTTAGTTGGTGCAGAGCTATACCTTGCTAATAAATTGACACAAAAAGCTATATAAGGCCGTGTACAATTTGCAAGATACATTAAAGCTCCAATTGAACTAAGGTATGGTACTTCAAGACAAAGTAATTCTTCGTTATCTTCTCGTGGGCAAAAATGATATTTTTTTACATCAAGTGATCGAACAACCATGAGGCTACTTAATGGATGGGCTTTATCCATGTAAAATCATTTTCAAACTTTTTATGTATATGTTGATTGATGGATAAAGATTCCAGTTGGTAAATGCTTGATCTGCATGATAGGACCTGCCAGAATTCCTCGAAATCCGTGATGGATCCTATGGTTTTTCTGACATTCAACCGATGCCGGGCCCACTTACTAACATCCTAGCCTCTCTTCCAAATCAAAGGAGGAAAGAGTCGAGACTTTCTGCCAAAATTTCGGCAGAGTGTCCCATAATAAACAGACTTAACAAATATTTTCAACCTGTAAAAACGCAGTTTAAAATTCCCAAACCTTAGCAGAGTCCTACGCCATGTGTAGTAAAGTAATAGTAATCAAAATGTCCGGATCCTTTATCATACGCCGGAATAATCCAACGCCACGTGTGGTAAAGTAACCAGTATTCAATTGAGCATACACACCGGAAAATCCAACGCTATGTGTGGGTAAATGAACCAATATCAAATATGTCTGGGTTCTTTACCACGCGCCGGAAAAATCCAACGCCACGTGTGGTAAAATAACCAGACGTCAGTAACCAAGGAAGCCCACATGCCGGAAAATCCAATGCCACGTGTGGGTATAGTGAATAGGGAAGGTAAATATGATGGTGAGGTTTATAACCCTTATATAAATATTATAAAGATAATATTCCATTCCTTAATTCAATTTTTCCAAATATTTATTCATAGTATAGAAAATAAACTCTCAAGCATATATTCCATAAAGACCTAAAAATAATTCAAATAATAATCAAAACTTGTTTACACTTAATTTCCATAAAATACTATATTCCACAATTAAAATAATAGGCTTTCATAAATAACCCGATATCACCCAATCCATATACTTTAATAATAATCATAATAATATTAAATAAGGCCAAAAGTAACTTTTGGTCCCTATCGTTTGGCACTTGAACTACTTTTGACCCTGCAGTTACAATTTCGTCACTTTTAATCATGTAGTTTCATATTTGAAGCAATTCAAGGACATGTTAAAATTTTTGTTAATTTCTTTAACAAAGTAAACATGTGCCCCTCACGTGGAGGGGCAATTTTGTCAATCCAAAGCAACTTGTCTCTTCCTCTTCCCTAGGGCGCGCGAAATTGGCTATTTTGAAGCAGATTAGGATTAGGGCTCTTAAAAATTTAGTGAAATTCATCTAGGCTTTCAATTAAGTGCAACGTGAGGGTGCGAAAAGACTAGCATAACTTCAATAGGGTTTAGGGAGGTGAAGTCGATGGAGGTGAAGAAGAGAGGTGAAGTTGATGGAGGCTTCAATAATCCAGGTAAACTCAAAATCTTTAAAGGTTCAGTTTTCTGTGCGAAATTGTTTTATAACTTTCTTTTATTCAAGTTTTCAATGCATATAAGTAGGTTCCAATGCCATTTCTAAAAGCAAATGATGTTTATATAGTTGTAGAAAGAGAATGATAACAACACAGGAAAAAGAAAAAGAAAAAAAATCATAAAATAGCTATAATTTTTGTAATCATCACTTGTTAAACAGTCAAATTCATTTACATTTTAGTGTAAGGCTATGTAATACTCACATATATAAATTTTAATGATCATCATTAGAGGAATTAGTATAAATTCCGTATGCAACCCATGAAGTGGGTAATTTTTTTGAAATTTAGAGAAAAAGCTTGATTTTCAGTGTTGATTATATATATATATATATTACTCTACAGAAAAAGGAATGATTGTCTCTCTTGAAACCACTAAGAACTAAGACAAGAAAATGATAGCATTGAGGTCGGCAAGGCATTCAGTGGGTAGGCCAAGGAAGGAGTTAATCAGAAAGTCATTAATAGGATCAACAGTTGCCACCCCAACCAATCTGCACTTTCCTTGTTCATCCAACCTCTCCCATTTTCCACTTTTTATTGAGCCTTTTGTTTTTGTCTGTTTTTTTACTTGGCCAGATTCTTGATTGATGCTCTCACTGAATAGCTTGGGACAATGTCAATCTTCAAAAATGGTGGCAATGGCAATCCCAAGAACTTTGTTTTTGCACTCTTCTATGTTCTCGCTTTTGTTTATTCCATTCTTTTGTTTTGTGGCTTTGTTTTGTTTTGTTTTTCTTATTCGAATGACTTTGTTTTGTTCTGTAACTTTGGATTTGGAAAGTTATTGCTTTGTTGCTATGATGGTTGAAAATTGTATAAAATAGTGTGTGTATTGGGAGTTTGGGAAACACAATGGTCCACTATTTGCATTAAGTAAAGCAATATGTATGCCATTTGTTATTTAATAGCTCTGAATGCTTTGATCCACATAAAGTAAAGAAATATTTTCTTTCTCAAGGCATTAATTTTTCAGATGCTGGCCCTCCACGATTTCCTTATGTCGAAGTATTTGATGAGGTTCCAGATGAATATTTTGATGATATTTTTAATCAAGCTTTGCAAATTTCCTTTGATGGTGGATAAGAAGTGGGTAATGACAACATGGGAACAATAGAAGTGCCTGTGTATGGACATAATATTGGCAATGAAGATAGGATAGAGGTACCTGTCAATGTTGATGATGAAGAGGATAGTGAAGAAGAGTTTGACGTTGATGGTAAGAGGAGAGTAAGAGATCTTCAAGACAATGGTGATGAATCATATAAAGAAATATATGAAAGTGATAATGATGCTGCCATTGATGACAATAACCTGTTTGATGGAAATATGCAATCCAGTTTTGGGAAAGTAGGAAATACCTATCTACCTAAGGATTTTATGGCTTTTGATCATGAAGAAGACTCGGATACAAACTCAGAAAAATCTTTCAATTCACCTAACCACTCTTCAGATGAGGATGGTGAAATGAAGACGAAGTATCCAATGTTCTGTAAGTCTGATTTGAATAATCCCAAGCTTGAGAAATGAATGTTATTTGGAAGCAAGGAGATCTTGAAGACAGCTGTTAAGAATTATGCAGTGATGGGAAATTATTCAATAAAATTTGTCAAAAATGATAAGAGGAGGATCACTGCAAGATGTACAAACTGCACTTGGATGCTTCATGCTTCATATATGCAACTAGAGGAAATGTTGCAGATAAAGACCTTTATTGATAAACACATTTGCGTCCGAAACCCTACTAACCCACATGTCAATTGTGTATACATAGCTCAAAAGTATATAGATTGTATCATGGATGAGTCTGATATTACGAATAAAAATCTTAAGAAGGCAGTGAAGAGGGACTTAGGGTATAATGTTTCAGATAGCCAATGTTCTAGAGCTAAGAGGAAAGCCAAAAAAATAATAGAAGGGACTTACATGGAGCAGTACTCAAGGCTGTGGGAGTATTGTGATGAGGTGAAAGCAATAAATGTGGGAAGCGCAATGAAGATAAGGGTGGAGCCTCCTCCACACTTGCAGAGACTTTATGTGTGCCTTAATGCATGCAAAAAAGACTTTCTAGCTGGTTGCAGACCCATCATTGGAGTGGATGGATGTCATTTGAAGGGTCATTTCTCAGGTAATAACTAAAACAAATAGTTTGAATTAATACTCAGATTAGCCACTTATATTAATTGATATTTTCCAATAATATGTGAGTTTAACTTCTTTCTTTCATAGGTCAATTACTTGCTGCAGTGGGTGTTGATGTCAATGATAACATGTACCCTATTGCATATGCTACTGTAGAGTTGGAAACTAAAGAGACATGGAGCTGGTTTTTGGAGTTGCTAATGGATGATCTTGGTCCTATAAAAGACCATGGATGGATATTCATATCAGACCAACAAAAGGTGAGCTTATAATTCATGCATAATGGTTTAACTTTATTCTTTATTATTTATTATTCTGAATAAACTTATGAATAACATATGGTTTTATTGATTATTAATATAATATATATTCAAGAACAACTAAAATGTGATTATGCTTATAACTGATATAGGGGTTGGACAAAGCCTTTGATATTGTTGTGCCTCAAGCCCAACATAGGTGGTGTATTAGGCATATGTATGGGAACTTCAAGGAAAAGTATAAGGGCAATGGTTTGAAAAATCTTTTATGGAGTGCAGCTAGGGCTCCCAATAGCCATAACTTTGAGGTTGAGATGAATAAGCTGAAATAGATGGACGGTGATGCTTATAATTGGTTGATGAGGAAAGATCTAAATAAGTGGGCTAGACATAGTTTTGGCATTGCCCTTAAATGTGATATGTTGTTAAATAATTTGTGTGAAACATTTAACAGCTACATCTTGGGTGCCCGAGATAAACCTATATTGACCATACTAGAAATCATAAGGTGTAACCTAATGAAAAGGTTGGAAGTGAAGAGGATTGTTATGGCAAAACATGAGGGGGTCATTTCCCCTAAAATTCAAAAGAAATTGGAGAAGATAAAGATGCATTCGGCTAGGAATTGTATGCCGACAGCAGCTAAAGCATTTGAATATCAAGTGGAAGAGTACTTACATGATCAACATGTGGTACATATAGCATTGAAGATATGCTCTTGTATGAGATGGGATCTTAATGGTATCCCTTGCATTCATGTCGTTGCTGCCATATATATTTATAGGGGTAGTCTAGAAGATTATGTAGCTTCATGCTATCTTAAGGACACTTATTTGAAGGCTTATGAGCCAATGATTCATCCAGTGAAGGGCTTTAACATGTGGCCAAAGTCAAATCAAATACAACTCTTACCTCTAATTGTTAGAAAACAACCGGAGAAACCAAAAAGGAGTAGGAAAAAGGACCCTGAAATGGAGAAGGTTGTTGATACCAGTGGTACTAAACTCAAAAGAAAAGGCACTGTCACGTGTACCAAGTGTTGGAAAAAAGGCTACAACAAAAGGAATTGCTCTAATCAGCCCCAAGCATGGAACCTATATTGATAAAAAAATGGGGACTTCCAGCTTCTTTGAAGAAAAAGAGAAGTAATGGTGCTACAGATGTGGCCTCCTTTTCTCTTATGCCAACTCAAGAGAATGTGCACACCACTCTGATGCAAAGACAAAAGCTTCTTGTAAGTGTTTTCATTTTTCCTAATATATATTTATATGTAAATATATATATATATATATTAATATACATTTTGTGTAGCTATGTAGATTAGGAAATGTTATGTAAATGCTCCAAATGCACCAAGGCCAACTCCTCTTATGCCCACTCCAAGACCAACTCCTCTATTTATACCCACTCCAAGGCCTATTCCTAATATGCAAATTGAAAGTTTAAGCTCTGTGAATCAAAGACAAATTGGAGGTGCAAGATCAATGAATACAAGACCAACTCTTAATATGTAAATGGGAGGTGCAAGTTCTGTGAATCCAAGGCATATGGGAGTTAGCATTAGGCCTCCACTATCGAGGCAAATGGGAGGTTCAAGTGCCCGATGGAACTCACCAGGAAAAGCAACAAACAAGAAAAATTCCAAGTGAACTGAAATTGCTTATTTTGGTTGTTGGCCAATATTTTGTGAATTTTCTTCTTTTGCTATAAGTAACATGCCTTGAATTCTTCTTTTGTTATCAAACATGCTTTTTATGCAGCAAGTGTAAGACCCTATTTGGGGTTTAATGCAACCAGAATTGACTAAAAAAACACTCAAATGTTTTGTGAAATAGCAATCAGATTTAACAATCATAATAGAAAGATACTAAATTCTTGGTTTTACGTGGGGTAGAGACAAGTTTTTACGTAGGGCTTTGGAGTGACAAAATTTCCCCTCCACGTGGTTACTCTATCAAAGAAATTAACAAAAATTTTAACATGTCCTTGAATTGCTTCAAATATGAAACTACAGGGTTAAAAGTAACGAAATTGAAACTACAAGGTCAAAAGTGGTTGAAGTGCCAAACTACAGAGATCAAAAGTGACTTTTGGCCATTAAATAATGATAACTAATAACCCTTAGAGATCTCATATGAAACGACCTGACCCAATTTACACTTTGGAAAGCGGGTCGAAACCTGTTTAAAATTGACACCTGGTAACTGTGGGTCGTAAAAGACCAAAATGCCCTGAAAAACAGTAACACAACTCTAGGGGCCTAACTCGTGGCTGCTCCTGGTAACTGTAGGCTGCCTACGTACCCTTACTGAGGGATCAAACCACACGTAGTTCTCTCCTCTGTTCATGACCTGTAACTGGTTTGTTTATTTTGTAACTGGTTTACTTATCTGTAGAACATACTCTAGGGCTGACATTTCTGGAGTAACCGGGACTCCGTTTTACGATCCGTCAAATACTACACGATCCTGAAAAGACCTAGATTAACATACTTGGAATTAACTATGATCCAATGGTTCAAATGTGTTGAACCCGGAAATCGCATACTAGGCGAGATCCGTTCGGGGTTCAAACGATATCCGAATTAAGTTCCGCGAAATCCTACGCGCTTGTGAGGACTAGGAGATCATTCTAGGACTGACTGTGGTCCCCACCTTATTGCCCACGCGCCGCCACACACGCTGGCAGCGCGTGATGCCTAAAGCGATAACGCTTCGCCGGAAAATCTCCACATCTCAGCTCAAGACTCCTATCCTAGGTAAAACACCCTATTTGGAACCATTTTTGTTCTTGGACATACCCCAAAAAGTGGCCGGAAGTGGCTGAAATCGTGGTCTCAAAATCGGCCGAACCCTAGGTTCGAAATTAACCCTTTCACGCTAGAAATTCCTCAAATCCTACTCAACCATCAGCTAGA
>NC_024133.1:356079-377012 GCF_000346735.1 Prunus mume | reverse complement strand
GGAGAAGCCAGCGGGGGGGGGGGCTCGGGTGCTACAGGAGAGAGAGAAGATGAAGGTTTTAAAAAAAAATTGACCCTCCAAATTTACTATTTTTCCCTCCAACTTATTTTGACTATATATCCTTCAATACAACTCGGATTTGGGCCCACTACGTGTCTACGAATTCATCTCGCTGCGCTCTACGCAACGGTATAACTGAAATTCTCAAATTCCCTCTTGGTCAAAAAGTCAACCTTTGACCTAATAAAAATTCTAAGGGCATTTTAGTCTTTTCCTCCAATAAATTAATAATTAAATATTAATTTTAGGTTTGGGTTGTTACATCATATCCTCATTAACCCAAATTAAATAAATTTTTAATCAAAACTCATTATGCAAAAAATTCCATATTAGAAGAACGAATTACACTTAAAAACAATCGTCCACTTATTTCCAAATAATCATAGCCGAGACCCAAGACTCACTTCCACAGCCCATAAATCAAGTATCCCATGCTCATCCATTCCATAACTTCAATTATCAAACTAATATCCAAGAATTCCATAAGATACTATAAAACAATCTCATAATCCCAACATAATCAACATAACTCAAATAACAGTCAAGACTCGTTAATAACGTCGTTCTAGTACTCCTCGAATGGTGAAGCTACATCGGAAGACTCACGGTCAATCGAGGGGTCAAACTACCCAAAGTTGGTCAACCGGGCCCACGACCTTCGATTTCCAATCCAAAAGTTCATACGGGTTCAATGAAGCTTACTAAACATGTCCTGCACATTTGGTCCAAATCGAGCGGTCAGGTCGCTTGTGATCGCACGATCAGATGGTCACCGTTTTACGTAATCTCTGAATCATTGACTTGAAGCATTCGAGGCTCTGATTCTTGATCCGCAAATTCCTATACGATCATAGAGGTATCTAGATCAACATATTTGGAAATAGGGTCGATCCAACGGTCCGAACATATCAAACCTGGATAACGCCTAATATGAGTAAATGTGACCAACCGTCAAACGATAACCAAATTCAAATCTGAGTACACCGTCATGCTCGGGATGACATGAAGATTATTTTAGGACTAAATGGGTCACCCAAACCTGGCCCACGCCACACATGCTGTCAAAGCGTGGGTGTCTTGAGAAATTCTAGCGACCAAAAAATTCTTGAAACACCCATCAATATCTATACCTACATGATCAGGACAACGAGGGGAGCAACTTTTGTTCTTGGACCACGACCAAAAAGTGGCCGGAACTTAACGTCGTTACTCATTTTCATGTATCATATTCTTTTGATGAAGTAGGCAAAGGTAGACAAGAGAATCTCTATGTATCTTCTGTAACACTAAAATTTTACCATTACAACTAGACATGGATGTTCAATGTTTTGAAGAGAATCAAAATGTGTTCTTGAGGAAATGTTTATCGTTTATTGCTTTTGATATTGTTATTTTTAAGACAAAGCACATACCTTGGTATATGCCTCGTCAATGGGCCAACCTGGGCTTTAAAAAGGGGAGATAAAATAATGGGCCAGCCCGGGCCGGATTTAAAAAGAAAAAATCAAAGTCCAAGCTCGGCCCATGGGTTAGGCTTGAAAATGTCCATCAGGCCGGGCCGGGCCGAAATAGGCCTACTTTATTTTGTAATTTTGTTAGTATTGATGTTTTTTTTTTTGTCAATTCTTTATTTTTTATGTTTTTGCATGTTTATATGTTTCCATTTTTTTTTTCTCATAGTTCTCTATTTACATTTATTATTTGTTTATGTCTTTATTTTTTTCTTTGTTCATTTCAAAAATTCACAATACATAAAATAAAATTTAGAAAACTACAGCAAAAATTCATATGAACTCTTGTGACATTCTCTTCACTTTAAATCTCTAAAAGAGGACATGGAAGAAGTGCCTTCTAAGTTGACGTAGTTTGATGTAGCTCCAACATTATTGATACGGCTTAAATTCAGTTGTGGTAAGGTGTTTGATGAAACATATATAAATATCAAATGGTGTAGCATATAATCATTAAGTTGATGATATGGTTTATAAGTTGTTGATTGGGATGAAAGTGGCAGGGGTTCGAAACCCCTTGTGTGTGTCTCCATTTCCTTTAACTTTTAAACTAAATTCATATTTATATAAAATATATGGGCATACGGGCCGGGCTTATGAGCCAGGCTGGACTTTAAACACCTAAGCCCAAGCCTAGCCCATTAAAGATCGGCTGGTTTGGCCCATGGCTCGCAACGGCCCAGGTCGAACTTTTTCTCAATGGGTCGAGCAGACCCCCATCAACCCACGGGCCCGTGGGCCAAATGATGACCCCTACCTTGGTATGTACTTTGTGGCATGCAATGTCCTCAGAAGGTATTTACCCACTGCTTACTTAAATGGTGCTCTTCTGCTTCTCCCTTAGGATGCTTCGAATGTGGCATATGTCTCCCTTATGACGTTTTGGTAGATGACCTACGTCTCCCTTAGGACATTTTGGTAGTTGCCAATGTCTCCCTTAGGACGGAGAGAGAAACGAGATATGGGCTCTTTTTAAATTTTTAATTTTATTCTCACATAAAAGTTAACTAAGATTAATCATGGGATATGTGTCACCTTTTAAGAGTGATGCTGACCATACACATTTGGTTAATGTGATGAAGAAAAGCTCCCAAGAGAAAAAAGTTAATCACAAGTTATCCATTAAACGAATATTAAAAGAGAATATAAGAGGTGATTTTTAACATGGGATCGTTTATCATAATTGATAGTTTTGTCTATTAACAAAAATAAAATAAAATAATTTATGTGTAAGGTGGGGTTTGAATTCTTTATATTGCCTTGTAATCACACCACACATTAGTTCAAATGGAAGTATTTATGTAGGGATCAATATGTTATTTACTTACTATTACTGGCATATGGCAAGAAAAAGAAACAAAAATTTGTATGACCCTAACCACATAAAAAAAAACTAAAAAACTAATAATATTATTATCATTATTTTTGTGTGTGCGTGTGGATTTTCATAGAATTTGTAAAATTGTTGCGTTTTGAGAAGGAAAAGCATGTTAATATATAATAATCTAGACATTTGACTATGAGATTTTTATGCTGTGGATGTTGATGGCTTGATAATCACTTTTTAACCTTGGCCTATGGAATATGAAATGCCTAGTTTGTAAAATTTTATTAGTCTTATATTCATTATCATTTAGCTTATACTTTATGCCATTGTGTTACCATTCAAACTAACTAATTTATTATGAATTTTGGAAAGGAAGAGAACATATTATATCTGTAGTTGGTAAAAAAGAAAAAGAAAAAGAAAAACACCAATCAATTTTGAATGGAAAAAAAATAACTAGGTCATGCAAAGCAAGGATTTTGTGTAAACTCACAAGCACATTGCTTTTATGTTGTAATTTGAAAAGGTAAAATTGAGTCTGACAGACTGTTGAAAACTCATATAATAATAATAATAATAATAATTAATTAATTAATTAATATTTTGAAAAGAAAAGGAGATAGATATCCTTTTGGTTATTACAAGGCCACATTGCATGTCCCATTTATTTCCCATATAAAACCACATAAGAAGCCCTATTTGGACACCACTTCACACCACACCACACCTTCATTTTACACATATTTCTAGAGAGAGAGAGAGAGAGAGAGATGAGAGGGAAGCCCATTTATATACATATTTAGGGCATCAGCAGTCAATACATACACACAACACAAACATAACAAAGAGAACAAAAGAGAGAGAAAGTGAGTTTCTAGATAGAGAAAGAGAAGACACACACAACACACGAAACCAGAACACACCACACCACCATCATCACCAAATATTATTTTCTTTTATTTTTTGAGACAAAATAAAATAAAATGAAAAATTATTTTATTTTTTTTACAAAAAAAAAACATCTAGAAAGGCTCAGGGCTTACCTATATTTATAGCCTTTGAGCATCCAAGTCTCTCAATACCAAAAAAGACAACAAATAAGAAAAAGAAAAATCCTTTTGAGCTTCTGATAAGAGAAATGTGTGTGCCTCTGTCGCTTTGTTTTCACTGAAGAACAAGACGATCTGAAGGGAACCGATCGCCTTCTTCATGCGTCTTTGATTCAGTCTCAGCCTCCGATCCTTGTGCTTTCTCGGTTTTCAGCAACCGATCGGTGAGTAAATTCATATTTTGCTTTTTTTTTTTTTTTTTTTTTTTTTCCCCTTTTTTCTTTTTTGTTGGCTCTTTTTTTTTCGAATTTTTAAAATTTTTTATAAAACTGGTTTCCCCAGCTGTTTTGCTCTTGTTCGATGATCGCTTTGTATTCGAAGTTTTCAAATTTTTTAGATAATCGGATTGGTGATTGCTTAGAAATCGATCTGATTTGGATTATTTATTTGTATCGTTGATGAAGCCGTTTGATTCTTTCGTTCAATGTGGAAGTGTATTTGTTTTTGGTCGTAATCATCGTTGCTTCAATGCTTAGGTTGGTGAAGGTGCGTGCTTTTGGCCGAAGCTAATGACTGATTAAGAGAAATGAACAAAAGATAGACAGAAATGGAATAGATTCATTTTATATTATTGAGTACATTTACTATTTACTTTGTTGCTTGGTTTTTGAAAAGTAGATCTCTTAAGCTATATTATGTAGCCCCATAATGGTATTCTTACTTTTTCAGCATCTTACTTTTTCTCTATAGATAGCAATTGAGGCAAGCTTCACAGAATTTATCTTATTGTGTTGTTTTGATTTTCTCTATTTATCACTGTGGTTTCAGTTTTGTAGTAGTTCTAAATTATTAATAGTATGATACTATAAATTTGTATGATTTATGTAGTCCGACTTGTGCCTGTAAGGGGGTTTAAAATTTCTATTTTGCTTGCTCAAAGGGATTTACGTTTGTGGTATAGTTTCAGTTTTATGCTTGTAACAGTAAATTATGTTTTAATTAATAATTTTAGTGATTTCTTTCCTGATATTTATGTTGCAGAGTATCTGAAGGGATTATTGGGTGGAATGTGATTTGCATGGGCTGAGGATGCCAGAGTTACGAAGTGGAGTGCGCAGATCAAAACGGCTTGATGATCTCCAGCCTTCCTCACAACCACCGATTGGCCAAGCTGAAAATTGTGTACTGCCTGCTCAGAATAAACCTCGTAGGAGAGCTGGTGGTGGAAGGGGAAGAGGTGGTAATGCTGTAGCAAAAGGTCCTTCACCGGCAATACCCACAAGGGCGACTGCAGCTGGTAGAGGTCGTGGTGTTAGGTTGATAGATTTAGACCCTGAACCTTGTGAGGTTCGTCCTGAAGCTGCTGCTTTAGGAGCAGCCGAACCCATTTATAATCGTGTAGAAGTTGTAGCAGATAAAGATATAGCGATGGAGGGTGGTGCAAGTGCGGATAAAATAATGGGAGGTGAAGAGGAAGCAGGAGGGACACCTGTTCCTGATAGGGTATATACCCTGTACTTATTGCTTTTGATTGGATTCCTTTTTCCTTTTTAGTGTTAGACGCGGGATATTAATTGCATTGATTTGGGACTTCTATTTTGAGAAACAGCTGTTATGACTGTATACTCTGCAGGTAGATATTTAGCTGATTATTAGCATTAAAAAAAAAGTTATATGTTCCTCACTCTACTAGTTCAGTAGATGTGGAATGGACTAATTCGAATATAATTAGGTGATGTTGTTATTTCTCTGTGAAACGAACTTGAAGATTCTTGTACACATATTGAGTTTTGCCCTCAGTTGGCCGATGCACCAACAGTTTCATTGTGATAATTACCATTAATCAATGTCTTGTTGTCCATGCAGAAATTTAAGTGTTTCTGTTGCTTGGTGTAGGTACAAGTGGGTAACTCTCCTGTGTACAAGGTGGAAAGGAAGTTGGGCAAGGGTGGTTTTGGCCAAGTTTATGTTGGTAGAAGGGTTAGTGGTGGCAGTGATAGGACAGGACCTGATGCAATTGAGGTATTTAATATCATTTTTTGGAAATTTTATTTTCTGAATCACAAATATATGATCTTTAAGATTCTTTTTACAGGTTGCTTTGAAGTTTGAACACCGAAATAGTAAAGGTTGCAGTTACGGCGCTCCTTATGAGTGGCAAGTGTACAGGTGAGTTTTGTTTATTCCTGAATATGTTGGAAAAAGATTACATATGGTTGCCTTTAAATTTTATCTACATTAATCTTGAAATGTTTCAAATGTCTTATCTGATTTCCTTCTTTTTACGTTGTTAAGTCATCTGAATGGATGTTATGGAATTCCTTGGGTTCATTACAAGGGTCGACAAGGAGACTTTTACATTATGGTAAGTTTTGTTTTGGAGTTCCTTACCATCTGATTGGATTCAAAACTTATTTACATTGTCTGATGGATGTTATTTATATATCAGGTCATGGACATTCTTGGACCCAGTCTTTGGGACCTTTGGAATTCTGTTGGCCAATCGTAAGATACTCTATCTCTCTCTCACGCACAAACACACTCAAATTCACACAAGCACACATAAAGGACCCCTGAAAAACCAATTGTACAAGAATCTACACCCCAACGTTCCCTGTGTGCAACAGAGTTTATTCGGTCCTTTAATTCACATTATTATGTCTGCAACAGGATGTCACCCAATACGGCGGCATGCATTGCAGTTGAGGCAATATCAATTCTTGAAAAGCTTCACTTAAAAGGGTAAGTCTTATTGGAAGCTTTGACTTATTCTCGTTCGTATAAATAGCTCATGAATTTTTCATCTCAAACTAGGTTCGTGCATGGAGATGTAAAACCAGAAAATTTTTTACTTGGTCAACCTGGAACACCTGATGAGAAGAAGCTATATCTGATTGATCTTGGCTTGGGTATGTTGCCCTCATGTTTCTTCATTGCATGTTTTCCTTTAAAGTATGAACTATTTGTGTGAACTATTTGTGTTTCATGGTCAGATATGGTATTTCTGTTTTTAGTAAGGAAATTTAAGCGATATGAAGCAAATCCTATTCCCATATTTAGTATATAATGCTTGTATAATGTTTATATTTTGTTTCAGCATCTAAATGGAAGGAAGCATCTGGTCAACATGTTGAATATGATCAGAGGCCTGACATATTCAGGTTTGTAATGTTAGGACATTGTTCTATTTGTGCTTCTGAGACTTTATTTGTCCGTCCTTTATATATTGACATTACTACTTTTGACAGGGGAACAATAAGGTATGCAAGTGTACATGCACATTTAGGTCGGACTGGAAGTCGAAGGGATGATCTTGAGTCCTTGGCATACACATTAATATTTCTCATTAAAGGAAGGTTACCCTGGCAAGGGTATCAGGTGAGTTGGTATCGTTGTTAAATGTGTTTGTAACTTTGTATTCTGTTTGCATATAATCTTGACAACCTTCGTTCACTGTTTTGCTTGAAATTACAGGGGGATAACAAGAGTTTTCTTGTTTGTAAGAAAAAGATGGCCACCTCCCCAGAGTTGATGTGCTGTTTCTGCCCTCCCCCATTCAAACAGTTTCTTGAAGCTGTTACAAATATGAAATTTGATGAGGAACCAAATTATGCAAAGTTGATATCTTTATTTGAAAGCTTGATAGAGCCATGCATGCCATTAAGGCCGATAAGAATTGATGGAGCTCTTAAGGTGATTTTGATTATACATTTTCAGCTTTTTTCCTTTACACTTTTCTTTTTCTTTCTTTGACTTTCTATTTGTTCAACATTCTGCATAAATAGGTTGGGCAAAAGCGGGCAAGAATGTCTATAAATTTGGAAGAAGATGAGCAACCAAAGAAGAAAGTTCGTTTAGGTAGTCCTGCTACCCAGTGGATTTCAGTGTATAATGCACGTCGTCCAATGAAGCAAAGGTGAAAAATACATTTCTTTAATTTGATTTCCCATAATGTGTGATTGTGCAGTGAAATTTTTCCTACATTTGCTATTTTTTCTCATTTTCATATAAACATATTTTATTTCCATACAGAAACATTAATAAAAGGTGTCAGCAGTTGAAGTATTTTAAATGTTTGATTTTCATTGAAAGGTTATACAGTTTTAATTCTTCTTTGTCAGTATCAAAAGCAAGTATGTAATCTTGGCATAATTCTTTATCTTGACCACTATTTGTGCTTAAGCAAATTAGCCAACTTATGAAGGATGGCAATGGCATTCCTTTTTTTGGTCCATGTGCTGGTGTTTTGTTATTAGACATAAAAGACGAGATTTTAAACTTTCTATTAGTTTTAAGCTCGTGACCCTAAATTGTTATTTTCATCTTTTACTTAATATTGAGATCTTCTGATATTTATTTATTTGGTATCTTTTGTATCTCATTCTAGTGGTTCTTTAAAATAGGTTTCTTATGTCTTCTCACCTATTCAAGTTCTCTAATAAATTAAATGGGTGGTACTACACCATGTTTGTAGTAAGAGGATAAACTACACTTTACCCCCTCAACTTTTTTCACAATTCGTATCTGGTCCCTTTATTTTAAGTTACAACAATGACAACACAGGGACAAACAAAATGGAAAAAGTATCAGATAATTAGGTGTAAAGTGTAGTTTGAGATAAAATGCATAGTGATATATTACGGACTTCTCATAGATGATAATAAATGGTTTTGATTCTGACTTTCTTGAAACATTTGATAACGATGCTCCTGATGATTGTTTCTGTAAGAATTACCGAATGAATAGTGTCTCTACCAATTTGAGGTGATGATGAACCTAAGTTCTTATTTGTGGTATATTTTCCCCCAAACCCATGTTTATGTGCATGGTAATGGTTTTCTTGCATGGTGGTTTTTCTTCTCCTTTCTCTTCGTGTGGAAACCAAGGGGCATGGTCTAGGCTCAAACCTAGGATGGCCTTTGTAGGGCAGTGGCTTCACCACTTAGGTGTCCCCACTGGACTTTTCTTGCCTAGTATTAAGTAAGCCTCTTGCTGGACATGTAGATATCACTACAATGTGGCGGACACAAGGCTGAGCCAGCATGTTGACAAGGGTAATGAAGATGGATTATTTATCAGCTCTGTAGCGTCTGCATCAAATCTGTGGGCCCTAATCATGGATGCAGGGACAGGTTTCTCTTCCCAGGTTTATGAGCTGTCAACTGTCTTCCTACATAAGGTTAGCATATGAAACAAGTGTATTCTATCATCCTTCCGTAAGTAATATACTTCTTGAAATATTGATCATCTTGATTAATTCATTTGGGACAGGACTGGATCATGGAACAGTGGGAAAAGAATTTCTATATTAGTTCAATAGCTGGTGCCAATAATGGGAGTTCCTTGGTTGTTATGTCCAAAGGTTTGCATTTATTTGTACCATTAAATAAATAAATAAAAAATGCTATTAGTTTTGTATAAATGTATGTTGTGTGCATCTTCACCTCTTTTGCTTTCGTATCTCCTGTGGTACTAGTCAACGGTGAAATATGATTATCTTCTTATTTTGCCAAATCCATAGTCACTTGTTTCTCTGCTATATCAGGGTTGTGATTGAATCTAGTTTTCTTCTCATATTCAGTTTTTTTTCATGCAGCATTCTCAATCTAGGATGCCCTTTTGCAAGTTACCTAATTCATTTTTCTTTTTATTCTAGCAACATTCTCGTTCTACGATGCCTTATTGAATTCTGTTCTTTGAAGTTTCTCCCAAGAGACATGAACAGCTTTCTTTTCGCACCACTGCACACACCCAGTTATCCTCCACTTGCGTTTTTCTTCCTCCTACCACCGTGTTTATATTCTTTATCTTCAATGCTTCTCATAATTCTTCTTGCTTGGATGGCCTCTGCACCATGCTTGACTCCTCTGCGGTTCGTTATTCTCTTTGGAACATCCTTGCTGATAAAATCTCCTGTTGATATTGTGATTCCAAATACTTTTCCTTCCACCAAACATTAGCTTTGATTGATTTTCTTCCATTAGATCTCACCCCAAATAGTTCTTTTCATGGGGCAATGTAACAACATTCCTTACAAAACCATTTCCCCATTCTAGAAGAAGCTCAAGAACATACCAACGGGGTTTTAGTCAAGTGGTCAGGGCTGTGCAAAAGTCATGATAAATTACCATAAATAGAGTTTGGCAATGCAAAAGTCGTGTTAGAGTACCATAAACAGAGTTGTATCATGAAGCTTGGTGTTTTTTTAACTTAAGGTCGCAGAAAGAATAAATTTTTTGAAAATTAAATGCAGAACTTTAAAAATTAAATTTTAAGTCCTCATTGGAATGTGTGTTTTTGCATGTTATAAGTGCCTTTGTGCATGCACTTTGCTCATCTTCCTTTTTTGCTGGTAAATGAAACATTAATTTTATGAGACTCTTCTTTTTGCTGCATATTTCTCTTTACTAGACCACTGTCCTAAGCCGTGATTTATACTCTATCGTATTGCATATAGGTACTCCTTACACTCAGCAGTCATATAAGGTGAGTGAATCTTTTCCATTCAAGTGGATAAATAAGAAGTGGAAAGAAGGTTTCCATGTGACATCCATGACAACCGCTGGCATTCGCTGGGGTGTCGTTATGTCCAGGAATGCTGGATATTCTGATCAGGTATATTATTACTCACATTCAAGTGTGTCGAATTTTTGAAATTGTAAGTTTTGTTCACCTTTCTTGTTTTCAAGATAGCTCATTTTCTCCATCTTACATTTGATTTGAAAAACAAGGTCGTGGAGCTTGATTTCTTATACCCGAGTGAAGGTATACACAGGCGATGGGAAAGTGGTTACAGAATAACATCCATGGCTGCCACTACTGATCAAGCAGCCTTCATTTTGAGCATTCCTAAACGAAAATTGATGGATGAAACTCAAGAAACTCTGCGTACCTCTGCCTTCCCAAGCAGCCATGTAAAGGTAAGATAGAAAACATCGGTGTGCGATGAGTATCGTGATCTTGTGCTAATTTTCTTTAATTCTTTATAACACGGAGTTCAAATATCTGGGTTCTGAAAGTTCAGTTGCATAGCACCATAGATGAGGTATTCATGCCTTGCTTTTGTTTGTTTTCATGAATCTCAAGATAATGAATCATCTTTGATGTTTGTTTTTTGCAGGAAAAATGGTCCAAAAATCTCTATATTGCATCAATTTGCCATGGACGGACTGTTTGCTAATTTGTGTATGTATATGTGGTTTTTACCTGAAAAATGCTATTCAAATTTTTGAGAGCGTTTTACAGTTGATCTTTGAGCAGCTGGATAATCTTCACACTGCACGTTGAGGGAAAAAAAAATATTCCAACCATGTCATGAAATGTCTCCCTAGTTTATGAATGTAAAAAGTAACATAGATGAATGATACAATTGATTTTGGGAAAACATGTGCGCTCAACAACCTAGGATGCTAAGCAGCAGTTTGTTGAAAACATATCGCATACTTCACCTAGCTATGGCTGCTAAGCTGATGGCTTATTAACTGCAAATCATTCTCCGAATTAAACCTCGTCGCGGAAGGTGTTTTCTGTTCGAATGTTAATAATTTGGTAGTCTTCTTCTCAGTCATTCAACTGTGCAAGAACTTAAAAGTTGAGTCAAAGAAAAGTGGTGGTGAGTCCAAAGAATAAGAATATAGGGCCCTCAGACCTAAAAAAAGAAAAAGAATATAGGGCCCGTGTGTGTACAGCGTCGGTTGGGGAAATTTGACTTTTCAACTAGAATTTTCATGATGTTTGCCTGCCCACTCCAATATAAATCAAATATTGACTTGACTTGGTGCTTGAATTACGACTAACAAAAAAAGGACTTAGTGCTTGAATAATGATTTATAGAAAAGATGTGAGTGCTTGAATAATGGTATATGATAATAGCACCAGTGCAGTGTTGAATGTTTGACATGCGGTTCCATCAACAAGAAAAAGATGAGGCCTTCACATCACAATGGAGTCTCTAAGCTGGTGGTGATACTGCTGTTACTTATGATAAAAGCAAAAATGCTGAATCATCTACAAACGGCCCGCTCGGTAACCATTTCATTTTCATTTTTCCTTTTAGAGATAAAAATAGAATGTACAGTAGAAATGAGAAATGAAGAAGGGTGGAGGAATGTGTTTAAAGCATTTTAATGTTGAGAAATGTGGCAAGACATACCCTGATATGCTTGTCATTGACTACAAGACTTGGGTATGATCTTCATTGCCTAGCTTAATTAGAACCTAGGACCAGACAAATTTGCATGATTTAATTGATAGTGTTTCAAACCAATGTACACAAAATCTTTAGGTAATTGATTTAGCATCAAAAGTCAAGATAAAGGACAATTGCCCAGTCCAAAAATAAGGATAATTTCCTAGGCATACTGTCTGGATTTGGAATTATACATAGCACACAGATTTGTTTGACCACGAGTCTCAAGAGCTTATAGAAAAATATCTAGTTTGTGAGTTTCTACCATCAACACATTCATGATCCATCTATAAGTATCTCGAGTTGCTTAATTAATTAGCAAAGCAATATGGCCAGCCTGATGAGCCTACCTTTTGCTGCATACTTGATCTTCTTCTTCACCATAAACCTCATGCCTATGCCTTGTTTTTCTTGTCCCCAAGAACACAAAGAAGCTCTACTAGAATTCAAAACTTCATTAACTGAAAACTTATTAGCAGCAAACTCTACCGATGAAGCAATGGTAACCGAGTTACTAGAGTCATGGAATTCCAGTTCAGATTGTTGTCAATGGAACCTGGTCACTTGCCATTCCCATGCAGCATCAACTTCAAAACATATCACTGGCCTTGACATTTCCTATCTGGTCCTCAATGGAAGTGTGCCTTCAGATGTCCTGGCGCCACTCTTCCGAATAACAACGCTCATGCTGCTCAACATCGCTTCCAATTCGATGCAAGGGGAGATCCCAGGAGATGGTTTTGCCAATTTGACCAAGCTAGTATATCTTGACATGGGGGAGAATCGATTCAATGGTTATATCCCTCCTCAGCTGTTTCAGTTAAGGTACCTAGAGTACCTTGATTTAAGTGGTAATTTCATCCAAGGAGTGATCCCTGCAGAGGTCGGAAACCTTACTGAATTGCGTAAGCTGTCACTTCGACAGAACAAGCTATCAGGAAGGATACCATTGTCTGTGGCGTCTCAGTTGAGGGAGTTGCAAGTGTTGGAGTTGCAGGATAATTCTCTCTCCATGGAGATTCCAGCAGAGATTGGCAACTTGGTGAACATTTCAACACTTGCATTGAGCAACAACAATTTGAGTGGTGGAATTCCACAATCAATACAAAAGATGAGCAAGCTGGAAACACTTGCGCTGGACAAGAATATTCTCAATGGTGATATCCCAGCGTGGCTATTTGAACTCAAGGAGTTGAAGAATTTGCATCTTGGAGGAAATAAACTAAGGTGGAATAACACTAATGTCACCATAGCTCCAAAATGCATGTTATCTCAATTATCCTTGAGATCCTGTGATGTTGGAGGTCCTATTCCGATTTGGCTTTCCAATCAAACAAGGCTTGATCTCTTGGACTTGAGTGAAAACCAGCTCGAAGGAGCATTTCCACTGTGGCTAGCTAAACTACAGGTTGGGATCCTATTTTTATCAGACAACAAGCTCACAGGTTCCTTGCCGCCACCTTTGTTTCAAACTCGAAGTTTACAAGTCCTTGAATTGTCAAGAAACAACTTTTCGGGAAAATTGCCAGAAGATATGGGTGAGAACTGTGCAGTCATGATACTCATGCTGTCTGAAAACAATTTTTCAGGGCCAGTGCCAAAATCCATCGCAAACATATACAGACTACTTTTGCTCGACTTGTCAAGGAACAACTTCTCTGGTGAGCTTCCAATCTTTAAACCTGATGCACTTCTAGCGTTCGTTGATATTTCGTCAAACAAATTGTCAGGTAAGGTTCCTGCTACTTTTGGACTGAACACTATAATCCTCTCACTAGGCCAAAATGAGTTCTCTGGTGAGTTGCCTAAAAACTTGTCCAATCTGAGCCAGCTTGAGCACCTTGACCTGCATGATAACAACATCACTGGAGACTTGCCAACATTTCTCACTCAAATATCTTCTCTTCAAGTACTCAATCTGCGAAACAATTCCATAAGAGGATCGATCTCCGGTGCTCTGTCAAATCTCAGCAGTCTCCGGATCCTGGATCTGTCTAACAACTTGCTTAGTGGAAATATTCCTCCAAGTGTTGGAAATCTTATTGCAATGATTGAGACTCCAGACATCCCAACAAATTTGCCTGGTGCATTCTTCTCCTTCTCAGTTGAATACGACCTGATTGTAAATTGGAAGAAGTCAAAGCAAGGCATATCTAGCCACAATCTTGACATCTACTCCCTTCTAGACCTGTCAAATAATCAATTTTCAGGCAACATTCCATCCTCTTTGGGTAGGCTGAAAGGCTTGAAGCTACTTAACATTTCTTCCAATGAACTTTCTGGGAGCATCCCATTGGCATTTGGTGATTTGGAGAGTTTAGAGACCTTGGATTTGTCTCACAATAATCTGTCAGGCCAAATACCGCAGACATTTGCAAAGCTTCAAGAACTGAACACTCTAGACTTGAGCAACAACAAACTTGTTGGTCATATTCCTGAGAGTCCCCAAATGGATACACTGATTGATCCAAACATATATGCTAACAACAGCGGATTGTGCGGGGTTCAAATTCAGTTGGGTTGCCCCGAAGAGCACCCGCCATCTGCCAAAACAGATGAGAGTGATGAGAAGAACGATACATGGTGGTTTTCATGGGCAACTGCAGGGATTGGATTCCCTTTTGGATTTTTTTCTGCTGTGGCCTCAATGTACGTTGTTGGTTATTTTAGTACTGTTGCAACCAGAACAAGAAGGGGCTCTCAATGTGTATGGCAGAGGTAACAATGTGTGTGCTCTTGAGAACCATAGCACACAAGAATAGTCACAACAACCTTTTGAAGAAGGAAACAAGAACATCTACTACAAATAATGTTTGTATTTCTGCTGATCTTATATTCATCATATATATTTTGAAGTGTAGTAATTAAGAATATTAAGGAATGATGTTAATTGGACCCTCTCTCTCTCCCCTTCCCTGCCTTTAGAAAACACTAGCCCTATGTGCCAATTGGTTTTATTTTTATTTTTTTATATTTTATTTTTAGAATTAAGAAAAGATAACATGGGTAGTTATGTTCCAGAAAAGTATGACATATTATTTGATTTTGTTTTTAATTTTAATTTTATAAAATGAAAAATTGAATTACCATATTATTCTCGTTTAATTAATAATTTCAATTCTTAATGTTTGAATTAATCAAGAGCATTTTTTTTGTATTTTGAATGTTTTACCATTTTCTGTCTTTTGCTTTATATATATAGATATATAGAGATGGTGGCAGTTGCGCAGAGTTAAGGAGTATCATTTGGCCATACTGAAGTGGGCAGCCTGAGGCCCGATGAGTCAAAGCCCAGCCTGACCCCACAGTTTGACCCACTGGCCCGGTCCATTCTAAGTTTGGATAAAGTTTGGGCTTAGGATTTGAAACCTTTGATTCGAGTAGGCCTTCCCATTCGCCTTTGTTATTCTTTTATTTATTTGTTTTTGTTTTTGTTTTGCCTTATATTGCCCAATATAATAATGTCTTGTCTTTTATATTAATTTATTTTTATATTACTTAATTTACTTAAGTTTACAATGTAAATAAAGAAGTACCCTCCATTTGGATTCAATTAAAACTATTAGAAAATCAAAATATGAAAATCCAGTTTTAGTATAAGATTCAATTTATACCAATATTGATACCTCAGTAAGTCAATGTATACTTTATACTAAAATCTTATAAAATTGTGTTTGATTATTTAAGATATGTTGAGGCCAAAAAAATCCAAAGCTGGACTCAAATATATTTATGGCCCAGTACGACACTTAACTAGGGAAGAAGCCCGACTTGGGTACGCATGATTTCGTCGTATGCAAGCACGAGTTATGGTCCACGTACCACACCAAACAAATGTGTAATCCGCCATGCAGAAAGGTCGTAACAAGCCCGAAAAATGTATTGGCTATATAAACCCGTGCTTATTACCCTGTCAAGCGCCATTTTGGCCCGGCCATAGCCCTTTACAATACGACAAAGCTCGAGCTTAAGCACGCCAAATAACACACCACACCAGGCAAAAATTTATTTTTGCACCCAAACACGCTACAAGCTTAAGTGGGCCCAAGCCACGCGAATGCCCGGGGCTTGCTGAGTAGGTTGTGGTATGGATGGTTACGAGCATTCACAAGGCCCATTGATGAGCCAACAAGTGGAAGTTTTGGGCTGCTTGGGAGCACCAAAACTCAGGCCTATTTCTTGAGCCCAAACATATAGATAAGCATGGAAAAGAGAAAAGTGGCCCATCACCTTGGTAAAAGTAGCCCATCACCTTAGGAAGTAGCCTAGCAACCTGAAAAATATCTCAAGAAACCTCCAGCACATGGCTAAAGCCAAATCCAAGACAAACCATTTTTTAGACCAAAGAATATTCGCGTGTGCAGGTTGTTGGGAGTAAAACTGTCACACCCCAATTATTATTATTATTATTTTTAATTATTTGGGAATGTGAGGTAAAAGAAAAACTAAAACTAAAAATTTAATTACCAAGAAACATGAAGATTGAACGTAAACTTCCATTTAAGTCAAAGTAATTTACATTGTATTATTACAAGCAAAATAACAAGAAAGTAACAAAACACTCAAAACTATCCATAATCCATTCTTCTTGTTTCCTCAGCAAAAACTACACTTCAGTTTCAAAGCCTGCAATAGATTCAACAAGGGGTGAGCATTACATGCTCAGTAGGGGTCCTATGTCTTATGTGATTAGTGAGATTTATAATGTACAATTTATACAATGCATGAATGAACTTCAATTCCAAACTGATGGACAACTTATTCCTATAATTGTCGGTATAATTGTCGAATGGGTGATTGACATGGGTGATTGTCCATCACATTCCCAAATCACCATTGATCTTCAGTTACAAATCACCCTTTATAGAACTAAATGGAGTGGCAGTTTTCCTTCAAGCCACCAATTTAGTCTATAAATCTTAGGATTGTAGCCTAGAGATCCCTAGGTTAGTTAGGTGGCATAATATTAAAGCTTCATCTACTATTGTTTTGCCGACTCTAACCTACTATATATAAGTTCTAACTAGTAGTTATTGAATCATAGGTTCTTCAAAGGTATGTTAGTTTCTTAAAAATTCTAGAGTGAAAACTAAGTGTGACAAGATTTTGGAAAAAGCTCAACTGGGAAGTGTATAATAGCTTTGGATTCGAGGTAGGGGTTTTATCTTGGGGAGGTTTTGTTTTGCATACATTGAGTTAATTAAATATTGTAAATACTACATTAGGCTTGATAATATTTGATTGTTGTTATGCTTGGTTATATTGTTCGATTGTTATCCTTGATATTAGATGTGTACATGTTGTCAATTATCATTATAATTTGATGAATTTTGACATATTCATATGTTGTCGGTGGTGGTTGGAATTTTTGGGTTCATAAAGAAATTATGGAAAAGAGGATAATGGGAAGTATCTTTTGTGTAGTTGAGTCTAACCATTGTAGGGACCAAGTTCAAGCGAGCCCGTGTGCACAGTAGATTAAGAAATCGGCGGTATAATTGTCGAATGGGTGATTTGGACTTGGAGATCAATGGTGTAGACAAGATGACTAGCAAAAGGGGAATTATGGGATGATTGAAATGGGTGTTAGTTTATATAATGGGGCATTCGGAATCACAGTGGTAAAATGCATGGTATGGGACATGCAGATTTGCTTGCCCTATTATATAGATTAACGGGTTGGGTAGAATTGAAGTTCATTCATGCATTGTATAAATTGTACATTATAAATCTCACTAATCACATAAGACATAGGACCCCTACTGAGCATGTAATGCTCACCCCTTATTGAATCTATTGCAGGCTTTGAAACTAAAGTGTAGTTTTTGCTGAGGAAACAAGAAGAATGGATTATGGATAGTTTTGAGTGTTTTGTTACTTTCTTGTTATTTTGCTTGTAATAATACAATGTAAATTACTTTGACTTAAATGGAAGTTTACGTTCAATCTTCATGTTTCTTGGTAATTAAATTTTTAGTTTTAGTTTTTCTTTTACCTCACATTCCCAAATAATAATAATAATAATAATTGGGGTGTGACATCACCTCACCTAGCTTCACTTCATATTTATAGGCAGGGACGGACCTTTAGTTTGGCAAACCTGGGCTATAGATGACAGGACCCACCCCAGAATTTCCCCTGAACCCGAGGCGGATCCCGTCTTGGTGCCGACATCACACTGATGCCGGGCCTGACGACGTAAATCCTAATACATTTTTGTACTTCTTGGATGAATAGTGTAGGACGAATAATGAGCTTCATGAAGAATTTCATTCTTTAATTCTGGAATTTCAGGTACATATAATTTACCTAAATACCTTAAACCATCTTCTTCATGAAAGGTCCAACCTTCTATTTTATCTCCATCCAAAATATGTTCTTGAATTGATTTACAGGAGTTATCCTCTTGTTGTTTTTCAACAACTTTTCCTAGCAAAGTTGGTCTTGTTACCAGGTTATAAAGATAAGCACCATGCTCAAGTACGTTCACATGTAAATTATAATCTTGAATACAATTCATCATCTTCCATTTCTGAATTTGTAGTCCTGCTACAAATCCATGTGTATTCCTACTTAGAGCATCTGCCACTATATTAGCCTTTCCAGGATGATAATGTAGACCGAAATCGTAATCTTCTAAGTATTCCATCCATCGTCTTTGTCTCAGGTTAAGCTCTTTCTGAGTGAAAAGATATTTCAAACTTTTATGATCAGAGTAAAGCTCAAATCTTTCACCATACAGATAATGTCGCCAAGTTTTTAAAGCATGGACAATTGCTGCTAACTCCAAATCATGTGTTGGATAATTTCTTTCATGATTTTTCAGTTGACGAGAAGCATAAGCTACTACTCTGTCAGATTTCATCAAAACACATCCTAACCCTTGTTTAGATGCATAAGTGTAAACCACATACCCTATGTCCCGTTCAGGAATAATCAGTATTGGTGCAGTAGTCAATCGAGCTTTCAATTCTTGGAATGAATTTTCACATTCTTGCGTCCATATGAATTTCACTCCTTTCTAGGTCAACTTGGTCATTGGTGCAGCTATTCGAGAAAAATCCTTGATAAACCTCCTATAATAGCCAGCTAATCCAAGGAAACTACGTATTTCTGAGATATTCTTTGCTGACTCCAATTCAATACTGCCTCAACTTTAGAAGAATCAACTGAAATACCTTCATTGGAAATTACATGTCCTAAAAACTTTACTTGTCTCAACCAGAATTCACACTTGCTCAACTTTGCATACAGTTGATTTTCTCTTAATGTTTGTAAAACAATTCGCAAATGTTCCTCATGTTCTTCCTGAGATTTGGAATATATTAGAATATCATCAATGAAAACGATGACAAACTGATCTAAATAAGGTCGGAAAATTCGGTTCATCATATCCATAAATGCTGCTGGTGCATTTGTCAATCCAAAAGGCATAACTACAAATTCATAATGCCCATATCGAGTTCGAAAAGCTATTTTGGGTATATCCTCAGCTTTAACTCGAAGTTGGTGGTAGCCAGATCGAAGATCAATCTTTGAAAAGAAATGAGAACCTCTTAACTGATCGAATAAATCGTCAATTCTAGGTAAAGGATATTTGTTCTTTATGGTGACCCTATTTAATTGACGATAATCGATACACATTCGAAGAGTTAAATTTTTCTTTTTCACAAAGAGAGCAGGTGCACCCCATGGTGATGTACTAGGACGGATATATCCTTTTGCTTGTAATTCTTGGAGTTGCACCTTAAGTTCTTTCAGTTCAGCTGGGGCCATGCGATGAGGAGGTATAGAAATAGGTGTTGTACCTGGGTATATTTCTATAGCAAACTCTACTTCGCGCTCTGGAGGTAAGCCGAGCAATTCTTCTGGAAAAACATCGCTAAATTCCTTTACCACAGGAATAAGTTGTATTGGAGATTTTTCTACTTCTTCAGTTCCGATTCTAGCTATCTGACTCAAATATTTATAATCTCCAACACCATATTTATGGCTTTCCTTTTTCACAAAGAAACTAAAGGTTTCTTCCTTATGAGTATTGATGGTAATTCTCTTTTTACCACAATCAATTGTAACTTTCCCAAATGATAACTTTCCAGCATCGGAATGGCACCATACGAAGCACTCTATGGTAGACCATGTAGATCACCTTTATGTTGGGCGGAAGCAAGTGAAACTGTGTTATTAGGACCTGATCTGGTACAAGAAACAACAGAGAAGATCAAAACTATCAGACAACGCTTGCTTACAGCGCGGTGTCGGCAAAAGAATTATGCTGATAGAAGAACAAGGCCATTGAAGTTTAATATTGGGGATCATGTATTCCTTAAAGTTTCCCCTCGAAAGGGAGTTAAAAGATTTGGAAAGTCTGGAAAATTAGCCCCACGATTCATTGGACCTTTTGAAGTACTACAACGGATTGGGGAAGTAGCTTACAAGTTAGCACTACCACCTTAATTTTTAAATGTTCATAATGTATTTCATGTCTCTATGCTTCGAAAATATGAACCGGATCCAGCACATGTTTTAGATTGGGGAGAACTAAACATAGATGAGCAATTATCTTTTGAGGAAAGACCAATACGGATATTAGATCATAAAGAACAAGTGTTGCGAACGAAGACTATTCCACTGGTCAAAATTCTTTGGTTACATGGAAATATAGAAGAGGCCACATGGGAATTGGAAGCTGAGATGAAAGAAAAATATCCAGAACTTTTCCTTGAATCGGGTACGTTTCAAAAATTTCGAGGACGAAATTTCTTTTAAGGAGGATAGATTGTGAAACCCCATATTTT
>NC_024133.1:179516-355450 GCF_000346735.1 Prunus mume | reverse complement strand
GAAGTATCTTTTGTGTAGTTGAGTCTAACCATTGTAGGGACCAAGTTCAAGCGAGCCCGTGTGCACAGTAGATTAAGAAATCGGTGGTATAATTGTCGAATGGGTGATTTGGACTTGGAGATCAATGGTGTAGACAAGATGACTAGCAAAAGGAAAATTATGGGATGATTGGAATGAGTGTTAGTTTATATAATGGGGCATTCGGAATCACAGTCGTCGGTGGTAGTTGGAATTTTTGGGTTCATAAAGAAATTATGGAAAAGAGGATAATGGGAAGTATCTTTTGTGTAGTTGAGTCTAACCATTGTAGGGACCAAGTTCAAGCGAGCCCGTGTGCACAGTAGATTAAGAAATCGGTGGTATAATTGTCGAATGGGTGATTTGGACTTGGAGATCAATGGTGTAGACAAGATGACTAGCAAAAGGAAAATTATGGGATGATTGGAATGAGTGTTAGTTTATATAATGGGGCATTCGGAATCACAGTGGTAAAATGCATGGTATGGGACATGCAGATTTGCTTGCCCTATTATATAGATTAACGGGTTGGGTAGAATTGAAGTTCATTCATGCATTGTATAAATTGTACATTATAAATCTCACTAATCACATAAGACATAGGACCCCTACTGAGCATGTAATGCTCACCCCTTGTTGAATCTATTGCAGGCTTGATACTAGCGAGGTAGGGAGGAAAATAGATGGTATATGATACCTTTTGTTACTTTCTTGTTATTTTGCTTGTAATAATACAATGTAAATTACTTTGACTTAAATGGAAGTTTACGTTCAATCTTCATGTTTCTTGGTAATTAAATTTTTAGTTTTAGTTTTTCTTTTACCTCACATTCCCAAATAATTAAAAATAATAATAATAATAATTGGGGTGTGACAAAAACACCCTTCAGACTAGCACATTTACAAACTTCTTTCCCCTACCAACTCTTGCCAGAAAATAAGGAAGGAAAGAAGGAGAGAGTGTTGCTAGAGATAGGAAGGTGCCACAAAGATAGTTGCGGGAAGACTTTAGAGCTCCAAAAAATCTTGTCCCAGTGTGTTTGGATTAAAGTGATTTCATAAAAAAGGGTTGAATCAAAGGAAGGTAAGAGGAATAGAGGAGAAGACTTGGCAAATTTGGGGAGAACCAGTTAGGGTTTCTTGGGAAGAAGGAACTTCCAGCACCAATAAAATAAGGCATCTCCTACCTAGCAAAACATGATAGCTAAAGCGAGCAAGCATTCTCACTCTCTGCTGGAGCCTTCAATTTCAATTTTTGTTCCCCCATCTCCTTCCTTTTTCTCCTCTGGCAAAACCCTCAAAGAGCGTGACGAAGCTTTCGTCAAGTTGTTGGAAATTTGCTCAAGCCACCCATCCTTTCACCTTCATCTTTTCCTCTCCTCCTTCAACACATCTTCCCAAAATTCCCTCTCCCCTTGCTTTGAACCTCTATTTCTCATGGGAAATCCAAGCTTTCTCAATCTAATGCTAAACTCATGAATACTCAGCTCCCATGCCACAAGCTTCTCAAGCCAAGCCAAAATATTGATTTGAAAGCAGCTCTTTGTTTTGATGGCGAAAGAAACCAAAGTACTTTCTAAGGCTCCAAGAACCTTTTGAAGCACTCTTGAGGCCTGATTCTTGAACTTAGACACAAGGGCAACTCCACGAATTTGCTCTTTACAGCAGCTCAGGCCCATCTATAGCTGCTGGAACAAAAAAAGCCTCTACAAGATATAAGAAATATTAGCTGCCAAAAATATTATTGAAAACATTAGGGCTTGTTTGGTATCCTACTAAAAAAAAAAAGAAATTCAAAATTCATTAATTTCTTTTTAAAAAACATGAGTTTTTAAATATTGATTTTAAGATCTAAACACTTGTTTGGTATTGAACTCCAATATATTTTTAAGATCTTAAAAAAATTGAAATTAAAATTACAACTAGATTCCCAAATTGAAATTAACAAAAGAAAAGGAGAGAGGGAGAAGAGAAAGAGAGAGAGGAATGATGGTTTAACACCCTGACCTAATCTAAGTATTTTATTTAATTTTTTTAAACTATGAAATTTCATTTTTGCATTTTGGAGTAGGGGGTACTGGAGTCACTTTTCATTCCAAAATGATTTTGGGGAAATGAGCAACACCGTTGCGTAGAGCTCATTGATACGAGTCCATAGATAGGCGACTAGCTCAATTCAGAGTTAAAACGAAGAAGTCATGACCTATGGAATTGTAGTGGCACAACCATAATTATTACGAAGTTAAAATTTAAATATTGGGTTAATGACCTAAATGGTCCCCCAACTATTGCTCAAATATCATTTTGGTCCACCAACTAAAATTTTCAATTCAAACGTCCTTAAACATTTTATTTTGTACCAAAACGGTCTCACCGTTAAAAACTGTTAATATTACTGTTAAATTGAAGGGTAAAATTGTCTATATAAATTAAAATATTTCCTAAATAATTAAAAATTAGAAAACTATTATAAAACTTAGAAAAAACTTAGAAAATTTTAAATTTTAAATCTCACCAACTGTAGTCCACTCACCAGCCACATGGCTTCTTCTTCTTCTTCTTCTTTTTTTATTTTTATTTTTTATTTTTTAAATGTTGAGATTGACTTAAAAATTAATATATAAAAAATCAGATAAATACAAAAATAAAATAACAAAAAGCTAAAAAGAAAAAGAAAAACAACCCACCCCACCTAAATCTAGTCTTCCTTGACCATCTTCAAAATGCAACCCCTCCCCTGTCCTTAACCAGCAACAGATCCTCAATGACTTGATGGCCTCACAAAGAGGCTGAATTCCAAAGATTTTGGTCCATTAGATCCCAACAAAAACCCTTTCTCTTCCTCTGGACTTCCGTCGAGTAGCTAGTGGGAACTCAAAGTTGCATCACCAACAAATAAGGACCTTCAAGCCCATTTTCATGGCTGCCATGGGGTCTGCCATTGCCTTCAGCCCCCCTCTAATTCCTACGACGCCGTATGCCCTTATTCAAGCAATTTTCCTTAGTCGTCGGATCCAAGCAAAACCGGTCTCTCTGTTTTGGTGTTCCCGACTTGGCTAGCGGCTTCGATTGCTCCTTCTACGGCAAGCGTGAGGTTCACGACCAAGTGGTTGGCTACGATGGCTGCGAGCGCGATTTTCGCCTCACTTGCCCCGGAATGCGCAACCGCCAAGCTATAAATTTGGAGAAATAGGTATGTGATGAGTGTACATGCAGTGATCATTTTACAGGAAGATACTCACCTAAAAATACGATTTTGTCCCTCGATTTCACGGAATAATACACAGACTTTGACGGATGGACCATCTTGGTACAAAATAAAAAGTTTAAGGACATTTGAATTGAAAATTTTAGTTGATGGACCAAGATGATATTTGAGCAATAGTTGGGGACCATTTAGGTCATTAACCCTTTAAACACCAGATCAGATTCTATCCTTGCCTTTCTCTCTCCTCTCGCGATTCTCACTCTCTCTCTCTCTCTCTCTCTCTCTCTCTCTCTCTCTCTTTTCTCTCTTCGTGCAAAACGGCCAGCCACTTTGGTTGGCGATTTCTCCCAACTCCGGGGACCGTTTCAGGCGAGACCGGTCCCAAAATCTTCCTCTCGACGTCCTCTTTTTAGCCTACTCATTTTCGCAGCTCGAAAACTCAAGGATTGGCGGCTGGAAAGACGGGAAGTTTCGGCAGCCGCTGTCACCGTCGCCGTCGACGTTTCCGGCCACCTCACGCTGGTTCAAAAGTGGGTTCTGATTCTGAACCAAAGCAAAATCATTGCAGCATCGCAACGCAGGTATACAGAACGGGTCCTAGATTTTTAATTGAAAAAAGTATATTTCTTCCTTTTTTATTCTACCGTTGTATCTTGATGCTTTCATGGATTCCTAAGTTTGTTGGGACCAAAGTATTTGAGATTTCATGAATTGGGTTAGGGCAGTTTTAATTAGATATTATAGGTATGAGAACCTAGGTAAAGAGTAGATTTTCATTGTGGCAGAGTTTTAGTGAATGGATATTGCTATTATAGTTTTTTTTTTCTTTTTGGCAGAAGTTTTATTATCAAGCCTGTATTAGTTGAGTTTATAATTCTATTTACTTTCTAATTGCATTTCTGTATACTGGAAAGTATAATCCCTACTGCTTATTCTAATTGTATTGATATTTGTACATGCATGTTTTTAATCAAACCAAAAGTTGATATAGGATAAGAGCACACTGCTGTTTTGTTATGACATGATGGGTTGAGATTTTTTTTTATGGTATGTATGGTCGAGCTTTGTATGCCATGCCTAGCGACGACAGGATTTTCTGCTTGAAATTCTTGTTTAAGGCTTCAACCTGCAAGGATTCCAAGTAAATTAAATCACATTCGAATTTTCCTTTTTGTTTGTTTTGTTTAGCTGTTAAATTGAAGTAGACTTTATACTCTGGTTCTTTGTTGCTGCAAATCCGAAACCAATAGTTGCAAACATGGAGGTTTCCATTTGTTAATAGTAGCCAGTAACCCTTAACCTTGGATTTCTTTGTCTTACCAGATGATCTTGTCATTTTATCCCTTACGATCATTTTACTTTCGCGCATTTCTTATAGTTCTGTGTATGCATGAGATGCAGGTTTAGTTTTTCTGTTTCGTGGGTCTTTTTACCAAAAAAGCTCTCTTTATCAGTATGGTTTTAATACTACTGTTATTCCTACACTACTTGTCTATTTTGCTCTTTATTTATTTTGAGTGTGGGTTTTATATACTCTTTTCGAGATGTATGTTACTATTTCTCAATGTTATGTTTCTTATATTTCAAGGATATACCATCAGTGTAAAAGGAAAGAATCAATGAATGCATAAAAAGCATAGTGGATCTTACACAAGCTGAATTAGGGGGGACTTTCTTCAAATCCCCAATATTGATTAAAAAAAATAGAGTTAATGAATTATGTTTATCGACCTTTGTTCTTCAAGCCTGAAAGGCTTCAATTGACTATTTTAGCGAACAAACTATGGTCTTATATCGTATATCATCCAAAAATATATATACTATTTGTTAACAAACAAGAATAACACAACATTCCAGATCTTTAATTTTAAGTATTGGCTTTGTTAACTTTGACGAGTTAACTCGGGGAGTTGATCGATCCAACTCAGCCCCGTTGTTGATTGGAGTGGACGTGGTTCTGTAACTTTGAGGTCAGGAAATAATTTTGCTCTGTATCAATTTTGGCATAGAGATTTTACAAGTACAAATATGGAGCCCGAGGTGGTTCATGCAGAGCTGGTGTTGCCAACCCACTTGAGCTTCAAGCGGATTCAGATGTATGAGAAGTACCCAAAAGGCCAATCAAGAGGGAGACACTGGAAACACCTCAAGCAGATCATTCAGGCCGAGAATTACCAGAATTACCCACCCAATGAACCCAATTGTAAGTAATACTTATATAGTTAACTTCAAGCTTTCACTTTTACCCCCTTACATTATTCAAACTGAAAATCTAGTGCTCAAGATGGTATCCCTCTTTGCTATTTTGAATTAACGGTGACCGTTAGTATGGCTGTAATAGCGCGTAAGAAATTTTCTAGTTTGTGTAGAAACCATATAATTTTAGCTTAGTATTTTAAGCATACTAATGGCAAGTGTTCTCATTTTTCTTTTTTTTTCAAATGTCCCATGCTTGCAGATGTTAATATAGAGTCACCGCCCTCTATGCATCCATGCAAGAGAATTTGTGATATAACAGGATATGAGGTATTGTGAAATTTTTGCGCAGATATGGATACCTCCTAGTACTTGTGCACATCCTTTTAGTAATAGATGAAACTTGGCTGAGTTGAGCTCCAGCCAGGCATTCATATGTTGCCTGTTATGTTTCCTCGCTGTATAGTTATTGAGCTGATCAAGGGTTCTAAGGAGAATTTCTATGACACACATTCCTATTGATGTTAACAAATATATTGAATATTAAAATGTCCAAAGCTTTTCTATTCATATTACCAATTTCGTTATCTATTCAGTGGAGATTGATGAATGATCTGCTTCTGTGCACCATGCAGGCACCTTACTATGACCCAAGGACCGGCCTCCGCTATGCCAATGCTGATATCTTCAAGCTCATAAGATCTCTCCCCAATGAATATGTCCAAAGATATCTGGCTCTCAGAAATGCTGCTGTGGTTTTGAAGTAACATTTGGTACTTTTCAGATTCCCTAGGCAGGATTCATTTTTTCTCGGCTTCAATTATCCTTGAAACTGGAAATATTGTAACTGTGGTATCTATGCTTAAAAGGAAATTTGCCTTGAAGTATTAATAATTTAAATAATATCAGAGATACACTAGTGTATATCATAGTTTGGCATTTTCCAGTTCCCAAGTTTATTTTTGATGTGTAATATGAGTATATTATTTGAAATTTAGTAATAAAAAAAAATGAAGTAATGATACAAACTGGACCTGAATGTCAAATACTAGAATATTCTTTGATCTCTCTCCCTCTCTCACATCTTCCTGATATCTAATTTCAGGATCAGTTGAAAAGGGTGATTTTAGAGTAATCAATTTGGGCTGTTTGTTATTAGGACTCTTACTATTCACCAATTTGATGCTAAAGGAGGAACAGAAAACAACTGCTCGTTTTGAAATGACAGAATCACACAAATACATCATTGATCAATGTAAGCCAATGTTGTGTCTACCCTAATTTAGGACAACAACATTTAGGTCCTTAGGGATTAGGACCTTGTCCTTACAACTTATGTAACCAAATAAAATGAAACTAATGAAATTTACGGAACTCATAAAACTCGGAAGCATATTGATGCAACCCAAAAATATTAAGGAAACTATTGTTCAAGTTATTCCCATGCAACAATAGCAATACCACATCGGTAAACATGAATAGGAGGAGCCTCATGAGATTCCTCATATTTATTCAAAGTGGCAGGTGCCGATCAGCTCAGGGTTAGGCTTCCCACCCTCGGAGGACAGTTGCCCTTGCAACGCGGTTAACCCCAAGCGTGAAGGCTCCCATCCGGAGGTCACAGTTGTGGGTTTTGCACATCTCCTTCACATCTTTGAAGCCGTTGGTCATGTAAGTCCTCAGCTCATTGTTCACCTTTTCTTCATCCCACAAGAAACCTTGGATGTTCTGCACCGCAAAACCCACCAAATTTAGTAAAACTATATTTGCTGAAGTTAGAATGTTGTTCAGAGTTGAATAAGAAGTGATGTGAAGATATGTATGATACCTGTACCCACTCAAAGTAACTAACAGTAACTCCTCCAGAGTTTGCATATATATCGGGAAGAATTACAACACCTTTCTTTGATAAGATCTGCAATTTAAGAGATTATAATCATCATTAGAACTAAAGATTACTTGCTTAACTGTTCCCTGCCTCTGTAACTTTAATTATCAGGCGATTTAGCACTAACCTCATCGGCCTCGGGGTCAGTGGGGTGATTAGCTGCTTCAATGATAAACTTGGCTTTTATGTCATTTGCATTTTCCCTTCATTCAAGAACAACATTTAGGTTATTTCCTTGCTCTAAGCTTTCCTCATGCATGCTGGCAAAAAATCTTGATGTTTCCAATATTTCTAAAGTTTAAAGTAGTACCTGTTGATGACACCTCCCAGGGCTGCTGGAATGAGAATGTCACAGTCTTCAACCAATATTGAGGTGGGATCTATTGGGTCCCCACCATGGAACCCCTTGACACCCCTCTTCTCCTTCACATGGTTGAGTAGGCTTGGAATGTCTAGTCCTTTGCTGTTCTTTACGGCTCCACTGATATCACTCACTGCAACTATTTTGCCACCACTCTCATGGATGAGTTGGGCAGCCCAGGAGCCCACATTCCCAAAACCCTGAGATTGATGCAAATATACCATTCAATTCTTCAATTTATTTCAGTTTAGAGATGTGATTAATTGACTAGGAGCCTAGTGTTGTGTAGAAGTGCACCTGGATAACGAACCGTTGTCCGGAGATGTTCTTTCCATGCTCATTGAGTAAAGCCTCTGTTGCGAAAAGCACTCCTCTTCCCGTTGCTGCATCTCTTCCCAGAGATCCACCGAGATCCTAATTTACACAAGAGACAATATTAGCCAACATCATGATTTTAGCAAAGAGAAGAATGTGGTAGGCACTTGTTCACCAACATATATACTCACAATAGGTTTTCCAGTCACTACGGCAGGTGAGTAGCCATGAAATTTTGAGTACTCATCTAGGATCCATGCCATGGTCTGTTTTTAGACACCGAAAACCCAAAAAAAAAGACAAGGGAAAATTGATAAAAAGGTCGGTCTGAAATTCAAGTTGATAAAATTTAGTCTTGTAAAATACGGAAAGGAAAATGTGGGATGGTGAACCTGTGGACCCGTCCCCATATCTGGTGCTGGAACATCAGTGTGGATGCCTATAAGATCATGTATCTTTTGGGTGAAAACTCTGGTGAGCCGTTCTAGTTCTGAAACAGTCAACTCCCCTGGATCACATCCTATCCCTCCTTTAGCACCACCGTATGGGATGTTAGCCACCGCCGTCTTCCACGTCATTAGCTGTGCTAGAGCATTCACCTCATCTGGGTCGACCTACATTCATTTTCCATCCATACAACACATATTATATACATATTCATAAATATTCTTACACAAAATAGAACAAAAAGAAAAAAGAAAAAGTGTTAGTAATATTACAGAGTACCTCTGGGTGATATCTAATTCCTCCCTTCATGGGGCCTCTGGCATTGTCATGTTGAACCCTGAACCCAACAAATGAAGCCAAACTCCCATCATCTTTTGGTATGGTGCACTCAACCTGTCAAATAGTTCCAAAACCAAAAATCAAATGACCAAATTATATTGGTTTCGAACCGATGCACACTCCTAAACTAAGTAAACAACTGAGTTACTGAGCTTTATCAATCACTAGTGGAGAGAGACACGAGTCTGATTAGATTATACATTTAGAAATATAATATATTTATAATTAACCTTGATTTCCCTAAATGGTATTAGTAAACTTCTCTCAAGCTTGGAGTCCAATCCCAAAAGCCGAGCTGCCAACTTGAAGTTTCTGTTGGTTGCCACCAATGCGTTCATCTTGAATCTGAGTCTCAGTATGAGAAGCTAAAGACTTAACAATTATTCAGTGCCTGCTTAGATAGATGAAAAAAATACATCAATTTATTTGCACTCTACAAGAATTCGTCCAAGTTAACATCGAACAAATAAAATGCACAAGCTGATCAAAGGCAGAAAATAAAATAAGAAATAGAGGAAATCAGATTTTCTATAAAACTCTTGTAGCTTACAAATAATTTAATGTGCTTTGGTGCATCAATTCAAGATGGCTTTTCTTATCATAAACATCTGCATTTAACAATGGTGCTATTCAACCAGAGCATCATTTTGCCAACTTAACTAGCTAGCTTAGCCAAGTTGGCTAGAGCGGATGTGCTCCCCACTCTGCATCCAAGTTCGAATCTCTCCGCTTGTGTCCAAAATGAAATCAAATTATTAAAAGAAGAAGAAGAAGAAGAAGAAGAAGAAGAAGAAGAAAGACATCATATATAAATTTATAGAAGGTGGAGCCCCTGAAGTGAGATTATAGTTAAAGTTGACTGAATGACATGTGAGAGTGATACCACTAGAAAATCTGCAACTAGTGAGTAGTGACTAAATAAACCAATAAGCCAACAAACCAAAAAGGAGAGGGAAACCTGGAAAATTATGAAGTGATCTATTGGGTATTATTTTGATCTATCAAAGTTACAAGCATCTTCTGTCCAATAAAGCAAAAGGCAAAGGGTCTGTTTGAATTAGACGTATGTAAGAAACTGTTTTCGGCCAAAAATAACCCTAATTCTAACGATTCAAAAATAATTTGTAACTTTTTCATAGTTTACTTGTCCCTCATATCGTATGTGTGAAGAAAATACGATCGCTGTAAATACAATCAAGTGATAACAAAAAAAGTGAAGTGTAAATTTTGACCGCATACATAATATTAAGTTGATATATACTTAATTGTATGGTTCACATGTAATTGCATGCATTTAAGGTTTACTTTAAGACTTAGTATGTACCTGACGAGAAATTGGGTGAGAGGAGATAACTCTTCATTACCCTCGAACTTATAGCATTATTGAACGGATGTTCAAAACTATTTTTAGAAACTTGAAAGGAGGTAGAAAATAAAAATGAAGTGAGTATACTCTCATTCCATGTCCAGGACACGTGAAGCAAGATTGGAAGATGGATGCTTACGTGCATGTAATTAGTGTTACTTGTTAATTAAGGAAAGCTCGAAATTGATAATGATGATGATGAGGGATCGACCCTCAACTTCTTGGATATTTGCATGTACACAAAACATCTTTATATATTTATATATAGATATATTGATGGATAGATATAAGAGAAAACCCAAATAAGAAAGCAAAATTTGGAAACAATTGTAAGAGATGATAGTGTAGAATTGAGAGAGACAATGAGGGATTTAGAATAAGAATAAATTTAAAGTCTACTCACAGTGGTTTATTAGTTAAGAGAGAGATATAGAGAGAAGAAGGATGAGCCCAAAATTCAGCGGCAGCTGAATTCAATTCAATATTATTAGGTAAGTATGTGTGCTTCAACTCAACTCAAGGGAATTGAGAGAGAGAGAGAGAGAGAGAGAGAGAGAGAGAGAGAGAGAGAGAGATGAGCTTGGTGGAGATCATATGTGAAGGAATATGTGTGTGTGTGTGTATATATATGGAGCAAAAACCAATAATAAGGGAATAGAAATTAGGACAAAAAGTAGAATCCAATTCTCTACCTACGAAAACAGAAGAATCCCATATTCTACTTCAGAATTCTCTCTCTCTCTCTCTCTCTCTCTCTCTCTCCTACCTGTGGGATTTTGTACCTCCCAGATTCCTACACCACACCTCCACACTTGTCAATCACTATACCGCCTTCCCACCCCCCACTCATTAATTAATTTCCACACAATATTAATCTTATTTATCAAACAATCTTATAAGGTATATATATACAGTCCTCCTACAAATTTCTTTTGAATTGGTTTCGAATTCAAGTGATTTTTGAGAGAATATCTATAAATTAGATGGTTTAGATTATTAAAATACAGTATGTGATAGGGCGTACAAAGGTGTCTCTCAAATAAACTTGTTTGAAGAATCCCTTAACTGAAGCATATGAGAGAGAGATAAAGAAAAATAGAAGGAACTAGCTAGGTACAAAGGGCGAATGCATCTAGAGGTAAGTGCATCCGACGGAAAACCCACATTGCACAGCCAGCCATTATATTTGAAAACTTCTACAATAATTCTAAGTACACTAATTAACTAAACAACATATGTGTGTATAAATATAAAAATAAATATATATATATATATATATATATAGAGAGAGAGAGAGACAGAGAGAGAGAGAGAGAGAGAGATGAGCTGAAAAGATACAAAACATGGCAAGTTCAATCAATAAAGCAAAGCATGATGAACACTTCTTAATTCAAATTACGACAATTTAATGATCAAAAGTATCTCCTTTCTAGTTATCTATTAACCAATTAATTTTTCCTGGTTAATTCACGATGATGATTGAATTATGAGACCAAAAACAACAAAAGAGAGCCCTTTAATAATTGATAGACATCTCAATCGTAATGGACCTTAGTGAAATATGATGTAAATATATATCATAAACATCAAAATTTGGACACCTCGAAACCTTAAATGAAATTTTATGTCAAAAATCATTATAGTCGTTTTATAAATAAAATATAGTAGCTTCATTGACTAATTTTCAATAAACTTTAACATAAGATAAATATATATTTCATCTAAACTAAATTACGAGAAATAAGATTGGAATTCTGATGCAAAGTGGGGAGCACATCCGCTCTAACCAATTTGACTAAATCCATATCTAGAAAGTGTCTGTTACTAGGTATAAAGCATTAGAATCAGGGGATGAAATGCTCTAGTTTTTCCCATAAAAAGAATGACATGTGAAGCCAATGGAATGGAGGCTGAGGGTCAAAAGGTTCGACTCCACTACACCAAACTAGTATAGTACAAAGTGATAAAAAAAGAGATAAAAACAAGGCAAAAAGGAAGCATGCACTACCACGCCCACTAAGCCCTACTAGGCTACTATATATATGCCCCATCTACATATCCAAAAGAAGCTTGTTGCTTGCACGAACTCTCTCTAGGGCTAGGCTGTATAAGCATGTTTACTTACCTCATGCATAAAATAAAACGTCATTCATTTGCAAATACCTTATTTAACTATGTGTTAATATATTATTTAATTGTCTCGTCTTGTATTTGATTCTCTTCTCTTTTCTAATATCGCTTGTGCAAATAGCTTTAATTTTACTTTGAAAAGAGATTTGATTTCAATTGGAGTCAAAAACAGGGAATTCGATTCTTCATTTATAGGGTCAGAACCCACTTACATCCCAAGTTGATGGAATAAAAAAGCAACTTTTGCTGTCCAAAAAGGGTGTTTCTTTTCTTTTTATTATCTATTTTCCCTTTATAATTGCAAACGACAGGGAATTACAAAAATAACCTGAAAAGAATATAATTGAAGAATATATATATATATATATATATATATTAATGAATGGTACGTAGAATGAGGCCAAAATGTTGGTGATGATAATGGAATCTTTGGAGAATCTGTGATGGAATTGGAAATCCTTCTCAGAGTGTGGTACAAACTACCACCTCCACTATGGGCACAAGATATAATAGATTCCATCCATTCGGAGTAGCACTTGTCAGATTCTTTTTCACTACCACCTAAAGCTTTTGCCATCCTTTGTATTTATACTTACGGAGGACGCATACGGCCAATCATTGCTTTTAAAACTTGAAGAACCGAAGATATTCAAATGAGAGGGAAAGCAAAAGGACCCATGAAGCTGAGATTACTGAAAACCATGATCAGCCCATAGAAACAAACAATGCTCTCATTTGCAATGCAGGAGTTGGGTCGACTTGATCCTACACAAATATAATATCCAGTGTTTTGGGCTGGTCCATATCCAAATATATTTATGTGTATTAGGCCCAATGCAGGCATGATTGGAGGAAGGAAGAAGGGACGGATGAGGGAGAACAAACAAGAAAAATAGATGTGGATGAATTTTTTTAATTTAATACAAGTGATAGTCTAAATTACAAGTTAATGCCCTTTTTCATTGGGTTAACACCCGATAACAAAATGTGTTCGGAAAGAGAAAATGAGACATGTGTTGGAGCAAAAATTACTCCACAATATATTAATCCACTGGCACCCTAAATTTGAGGAAGTTGAGCTACAATAAAGAGACATTTTCTCCTATTTTTTGTCCATGGTCATGCATGAATAAAATCATGAGATTAGTGGGACTTAATGCCTATGACAGAGTGATTGTGCATCATGGAAAAAACCACATAATATTAGACTTGGAGTCCAAGACTCAAATGCATCCATAAGGCCAATTAATCCACCAACACAAGGGGAAAAATGTACAATATTATTCTAAAATTCTACTACAATCTTCTTGAATACTTACTGACTTGAATGTCAAAGTGTATTTTTGCATGTACCGCTCCTCTCATTGTTGGCAAGCAAAGATGGTGTTCTACTTCTAGACATTGATTACAAGACTACTTGTTGGAGGACTCGAAAATTTATACTCAGAGAGAGAGAGAGAGAGATGGTACAAAGAAGGTGCGTGGCTATGGTCAAAGGCGAAGCTGTACTGAGGCCTGGGATGGCCCTGGCCCCTCCAATTTATTTAACCCTTTTGAATACATATATTGGATGTGGTAACAAATGCAAAGAAAAATTGCTATACTTAAGCCTATGGCCGGTTTTCTCTCCTCCGTGAGAGCCTCTCTCTCCTGTGTGAGAGTTCCTTCTCACCGCTTGCTGGCTGGTGATTAATTCCATCCCCAACCACTCAATTAATGCTTCCACCACCCCCGGAACACCACATTCATTTCGTCCCTGTTACAAGTCTCCAACAAATCGTCACATTCATTACCTCCAGGATACAAATCTTTTACAAATCGCCGCGCAGATCTGCTGCTCTTTCAATGTTTGCTTCTCAGATCTGCTGCTCTTTCAATGTTTGCTTCTCGAGAAGCAAAACAGGAACATTAAAAGCCGTTATACTTCCCCACCCAACCCCTGATCTGCAACGTCCTTAACAACAACCTTAATGGCTTGCAACTACCTCGTACCCGCAGACCCATCCCATGGAAGTATAAACAAGCCTGTTGACATCTCTAATCTTCTCATAAGGCCTACCCACAAGGAACTGTACCCTCTTATCCTTATTTCCCTCATATACCACACTTTCAAAAATCATAAACACCTCCACAATTTCAAACAGAATCAAACTACACCACACCACAAATACCCCAAACACAAAATTTCTTTAAAGACAGAAACCCAGTACACTTACTCATCCCAACCAAAAATGAGTGAGAGGAGGAGATTTGGTCCTGGAAGGTTTGAAAGAGTGAGACCCACCACGGAGGAACTTGTTGAACACCTTGAGGGATCCTTGGGGATCTCAAACTTGGAAGAAGGGCCAAAATTGGTGGGTGCAGTGATTGCCCAGAAACTACCCAACAAAGGGGCTATCAAGAATATCCTAAAAGCGGCTTGGAAGGACTATGGGGAGACCAAAATTGTCTGGGTCAAGGATAATCTGTTCGCCATAACGGTGACAGACGAAGGAATGGTAGACAGGATTCTTAACAACGGCCCCTGGTCGGTGATGAAGTGTTGCTTTGCAGTCAAAAGGTGGCCGCCAACCAAAGCTATTGAAGAGGTGGACATGGACTTGGTGCCTCATTGGGTTTAGATTCGAGGTATTCCTCTGAACTTAAGCCATGAAGAAAATATGATAAAGCTTAGGGAGAAGGCGGGGGCTGTTTTGGAGTATGAGAACCCAGCTAAACTCAGGGGCTTCCTGCGAGTGTGAATCGAAGTGGACACAAACCAACCACTCGTTGCTGGATTCTGGTTACCAAGGCCCGATGACTATGAAACATGGGTGGAGTACCAATACGAAAGACTAGCGGACTTTTGTTACAGATGTGGAAGAATCGGACATTGTATGGATGCCTGTACCTTTGAAGTTTCACTAGAAATAGATGCGAAGTATGGAGAATGGACAAGAGCGAAGATAATCAGAGAATTTGTAGACCCAAAACCACCAACTAAGGCACCTTGGGAGAGAAGAAGGGCTGCTACAATCAGGAGAAGGCCTGGTGGTGACGGAGCGGCGCGTGAAAACAACGACCAATTTGGGCAAGGTGAGGTGACTCTCGAAAATCACAACGTCCAATCAAATCAGACGGCGTCTGCAGCGGGACAGCTGGGGACTGATGGGAGCAGCCATGATGTTGAGCTGTCACACGCAGGGGAAGCTGATCTTGAAGGAAGGTACGAGGATCTCCTCGGCACAAGACAAAGGGAGCCTTTGTACCTGACATAGGGCAACCAAAGTCCATGACAAATCTTTGGAGGAGTAGAGAATCCAACGAATGTTGTGATCTTGCTTCCAAATGATCAAAACACGGCCGCAAATACCTCTGAGACCCATTCTAGCCCTAACTCAACAGAAAGAAGTATTGAATGGGCCCATACCAATATGACCAAAGGAAACCAGTCTGTCACAAATTGGTGCAAGCCCGGGCCCAATCACAAAGAGGATAGTTTGGACCTTGGGCCCTTTGGGCAACCAATCCAGGTGGAACCACTTTTCAAAAATCCTTTCGGGCCAGCAATCACTGTATCTTCTACAAGGGTTGTCTCACAAGTCAGCACCATGGTTCATAATCTAGGTTTGAAGCGCCACAACGAATATGCGAGGAGACCCAACGTTGGCTCCCTTGGGAATAAACAGAAAAATACCCATAGAAAAGGAAATACGGAGGAAGGAGGACAGAATCAAAAAGAGAGTGTTTTTGAAGGGAAGTCAAGAAGGAGGGTGTATAAGCCAAGGAAAACCAACCATGGCGATTCCAGTACCACTAACGGCTTAACAAGAAGGTCTCAAGTGACTGTTGAGGAAGAAAACCTTACGGAAGTCAATATCATCCAAGCGGAGCAGTGGGAACAGGGAGGCAAACAAGTGTTAAACTATGAGGCGGGTGTTTCGACCCGGGGCGGTGGCGGCTAGCCTACAACAGCCACAAGGGAGCCATGATATACATCTTGTGGAACTGTCAAGGCCTTGGGTCGGACTTGACAGTTCGTGCTCTGCGGGAGTTGATCTGCAAATACCGACCCACTGTTGTGTTCTTAATGGAGACAAAATCAAGAAACAATAGGATGGAGAAAGTAAGAAGAAGTTGCAATTATCAGCATGGCTTTTGTATTCCTCCCATTGGTACTGCAGGAGGGCTATGCTTATGGTGGGATACGAATATCAACCTTGAGATTTTGAGTTTTTCTCAAAATTTCATTGATACAAAAATATCAGATCTGACCACGGGCACACAAGGCAGGGCCACCTAGGTTTACGGGACGCCTTACAGGGAAGAGAAGGAGATCTTTTGGAATAGATTGGAGCTTGAGCTTCAGCCAATGAATATTCCTTGGTTTTGTGGTGGGGACTTCAATGAGATTCTGTGGTCTTTTGAAAAAAGTGGGGGGCAACTTTACCCACCAAATCGTCCGAGATATCTACGTGACTTTATGGAGAAGGTAGCATTGGTGGATCTTAGATATAATGGGTCGCGCTTCACTTGGCGAGCACGACGGCAAAATGATCAGTTTTTACAGGAAAGGCTTGACAGAGGCCTAGTTAATTATTTGTGGCAAGAGGAATGGCCAAACACAACGGTTACCCATTACCCTGCAATTGGGTCAGACCACAATCCTATCATTGTGGAAACTGATCATCATTTCAGCAGGGGGAAACGAGCTTTTAAATTTGAAGCCTTTTGGGTGGAGGATCGTGAGTCTCGTCAAGTCATCGATCATGGCTGGAGTACTAATGTCAACAGACAGTGGATTGATAAGTGGCAAACAAAGCTTCAAAAGTGTACTGAGTTGCTTACCCAGTGGAGCCGTGAAAAATATACAAATAATAGGAAACAAGTAGCAGTTTTACAGGCTGAGCTTCAAGATAAACAAGGAAGGTGGGAGGAGAACTATGAGGAGATCAAAAGAATCACAAGTAACTTAAATGAGACTTGGGCTAGGGAGGAGACATACTGGCACCAGAGATCTCGAGTAAAATGGCTCAATGAAGGAGACATGAATACTACTTTTTTTCACCACTCCACCATTGCTCGACGGCGACAAAACCGTATTCTGCGAATCCAAGGGAATAATGGCCAATGGTACTCCGGGCAAAATGCTACAAGAAGAGTGATTGAGGAACATTTTAAGGGTCTTTTCTCAACTGAGTATGTGGAGGATGACTTGGATATTCTATCTTGTGTGGATCCTGTTGTTACAGAGGACATTAACACTACATTATTACAGGAAATCTCCTCTCAAGAAATTAAAGAGGCAGCAATGCAAATGGGATCCCTTAAGGCCCCGGGGCCGGACGGGTATCATGGGATTTTCTACCAGCAGTATTGGGACATAATCCACAGGGAGGTTCAAGGCATTGTGAAGGATTTTTTTGCTGAAAGTTGTAATCTCACTACCCTAAACAGCACCAACATTGTATTAATCCCCAAAGTCCCAAATCCTGAGTCTGTTACTCAGTATCGCCCAATTAGCCTGTGTAATTATTCCTATAAAATTATCTCAAAAGTGATGGCCAATAGACTGAAACAGTTTCTTCCTGAGATAATTTCCCCTGCTCAAAATGCTTTTGTCCCAAACCGACAAATACAAGACAATATCCTTCTTGCTCATGAGGCTTTCCATCTGTTAAAGCTTAGAAAGTCCACCAAGTTATATGCATTGGGCATGAAACTGGATACGAATAAAGCGTACGACAGGGTCGAATGGAATTTTTTGGAGGCCATGATGAGGAAGTTGGGCTTCGCTGATAAGTGGGTGAGGATGATCATGAGCTTGGTCAAATCTGTGGAGTTAGCTTTGGTTATTAATGGCAAGCTAGGAAGCTATTTCAAGCCTACCCGCGGGATTCGTCAAGGCGACCCTCTTTCACCATATTTGTTCCTTTTTGTAAATGAGGCTCTATCTTCCTTAATAAAAAAAAGCTTGTGATGCACAGCTATTGCACGGTCTCTTTTTTTGTAGGAATGGCCCGATCCTTTCTCACTTACTCTTCGCGGACGATACCTTATTGTTTCTTAAGGCAAATGCTCAAAATTGTCACAACATGATGAATCTTCTAAATGGGTACTGCAGAGCCTCGGGGCAACAGATCAATTTGGGAAAATCTAGTGTTTTCTTCAGTCCCAACACTCCCAACGACTTGAAAAGAGAGCTAGGAACTATCCTAGGTATGTCAATTGTTACGGATACTGGAAAGTACCTAGGCTTGCCTACTCTTTGGGGCAGGTCAAAAAGTGAGGCTCTGAATTTTGTGAAGGAAAGGTTGCTGCGAAAGATTGGAGGATGGAAGCAAGGTTTGTTATCACAAGCTGGAAGGGACATTCTGATTAAATCAGTCACTCAGGCGGTTCCAACTTACCCCATGAGAATTTTTAAGTTCCCCAAATCCTTCTGTCAAAATCTGGAACATGAGATTGCTAGGTTCTGGTGGGGTCAAAAACAGGATGAGACAAAAGTGCATTGGATTAGTTGGGCTACTTTGGGGCTTCCAAAGAATCAGGGAGGCATGGGATTTAGAGATTTTAATGATTTCAATTTGGCCTTGCTAGCCAAAAAATGTTGGAGATTAATCATGGAGCCGAATTCCCAATGGGCTCAACTCTTGAAGGCTCGTTATTTCCCGGAATGTAGTTTCTTGGAGGCAAAGAAAGACGGTCGTGCTTCCTGGGCTTGGGCAAGCTTGCTTGAGGGAAGAAAGATCATTCTCCAGGGAGCTCGGTGGCAAATTCTAAATGGTAGACAAGCAAAGATTTGGACAGACCGTTGGATTCCCTCCCTTCATGATGGTAAACTCCACTCTCACTTGCAAGCCTCAGTTGATCCTAACACTAGGGTGGAAACTCTAATTGATTAGGATTCCAAATCTTGGAACTTAACCCCGATTCAAGCTTCAATTACTGACGAGGAGAAGCTTGCTGTCCAGCTTATCCTTATAGGGAATGGAAGGGAGGAAGACAGATTAGTGTGGCCGGGGGAAAAGAACGGCAGATTCTCTGTGCGATCCGGGTACCATTACATCCATGCCCTTGAGGTTGAGACCACCACCAGAAAAGCCTCCACCTCATCACAGATAGACCCCTTGATGTGGAAAAATATTTGGAAAGCTGAGGTCCTGCCAAAGATAAAAAACTTCCTATGGCGTGCGACTCATGATAGGCTACCTACAGCGATGGCTCTCCACAAACGCAAAATTGCTCAAACCCCATTATGTCCTATATGCCAAGCTCATGAGGAATCTATTGAGCATTTGCTCCTCTTTTGCCCGTGGGTCAAATTGATTTGGTTTGGAGGCCCTCTTAATTATAAAATTGACAAGCAGGGAATTACCACTTTTGACCAATGGTTGCTGAAATGTACCATGGATGGGCTCCAATCTAAGGAGGAAAAAAGGCGCATATCTTACATTATTGCTGTTACTTGCTGGATTATTTGGAAATCAAGGAACCGTTTTGTCTTTGATCATTGCAAACCACAACCCCTCTTGGCCATCAAAACCATTCTTTCTCAAGTGGAGGAGCTGGCTGCGTTGAATAACAAAAGGAATGTGAGGAAGCTTTACGAAGGACCCTCTCCAAATCCTACCTCTTGGACAGCCCCAGATGCCCATGTTATTAAAGTTAACTTTGATGCTGCTTGGTTGGCATCCTCTGGCAAAGCAGGAGCAGGTCTTATTGCACGAAATGCTAATGGTGAGTTCGTGGGAGCGAAATGCCTATCCTTTCAAGCGGAATCTGCGATCATGGCTGAGGCAATTGCTGGTTTGGAAGGTTGCAAATGGGCATCTGAGCTGGGCTTATCTAAGGTTTGCTTTGAATTTGACTCCAAAGAGCTGGTTGAAGTTCAGAGCGTGAAAGGAAACATAAAACGTGGAAGATGGAATCTATACCCACTTATATCAAGGATTCGTGAATGCAACTCCATCTTCTCAAACTGTAACTGGGCATGGACTGGTAGGAAAAACAATGAAGCGGCAGATCATCTTGCGTCGCTGGCACTATCGAGGTTGAGTCCGGAAGTCTGGGTACCCAGGCCCCCCACCTCTCTTGTGCATATCTTAAATCGTGACGGTCTTCCCTGCCCTCCTCGAGCCTCCACATAGCTTGCATTGTTTCAAGATGACCATGACTCTCTGATTTTGGATTGTCGTACCATTCCGATTTCGTGGGGCTCTTTCTTGTAGCAGCTTGTATGAGTTTTATTTGAGTTTATGGCTTTACATGCACTTCTATTCTGTTGCATGGTTTGGTTTTTTCCTTGTTCTTTGAGTTGTAATTTGTTTGGTTTGCTCTCCTGCTAATGAAAGCTTCTTTTTGACAAAAAAAAAAAAAAAAGCCTATGGCCTCCTCACCACAAATCAATACTAGTCAAAATTGTATTTTAATATGAATATAATAGTAAAATCATACTACATTTATGAAAAAAAACCCTTGCATTTCAATTTAGTGCTTTTGTACGCAATAGTTTACTCAATATGCCAAAAAAAATATACAACTAAACTTTTTGTGTTAACATTTTGGCCCCCTCAAATATAAAATCCTAGCTCCGCCACTAGCTATGATTGGGCTTGTTGTTGTGCTAAGGCAAGGGCGACTAGATGTGGGTGGCTGGGCATATATGCCGGAGAACGGGGCTAGTCGGCGGTTGTTGGAGGTGTTCTGGTTTTCGGTGAATAGTTTTAGTTTTGATGTTATTTTATTTTAATATTTTAATTATATTTAAAATAGTATTATTTTGTTTCTATATGGAGGTCCATATTAGGAAGAAGAGTATTTTTAGAGTTTATAAGAACTCATGCATGTGTTTTGAAATCATCAATAATTGAATATAGTTTGAGAGTTATTATTATTTTTGTTGTATTTTATTTTGCATTTAATTTATTTTTGAGATAGTGGAGCGCCCTTCTGTCATCTGTATGTCTTGGAAAACGTTGACTAAGAATAGGAGCAGTTGATAAGCCAGCCACCTACCATTGACCAATCATATACAACGAATTATATGAAATGTACCAAGTCAGAAAGCAACATGCAGAAGAAAACTTCGATTACCGACTACGCGCTTTCTCATTCTCATATAAATTAATTTCAACCTTGAAAAAGTAAAGGCTTTCGTTCTTTTGGCTGTCTTTATTTATTCCCTATCTTCCTTAGAAAACACAACTAATAGCTCTTGTTTTTTTTTTTTCCTTTTTTTTTTGGTGTAAGAGCTTCATCCAATCCCTTTCTCTCTCTCTCTCTCTCTCTCTCTCTCTGGTGCTGATTTCCAGAAAGCAAAACCAAATGTGTCCTCTGAGGTTCATCTTGGTGTTCTTTTCAGCGATTCTTGCAGGATATTGTGCGTGGAGGACGGTTCGTTCTTCTCCCGGAACTGACATCAACTCACAGGATTCTACCGATGAAAATATACCAACCAAAAAAGAAGAGTTCAATTTGAGAATGGTATGCTTATTTCCTTCTTCTTTTTCTTCTTCAAGTAATATAATTATCTCTGTCATTTTGTTAATGTTGGTGAATTGAATTTCAGATGACTCAGAATGTCTTCTGGGTACTTGTTGACATGGCCAGCGGGAGATACTTGTGGAGGAAGATGAAACAAGAGCAAGTCAAAACTTGTTAGCCAATTGTAAATGGTTTTTTTTTAAAAATTTCTTTTAATCGAGGGTATATTACTGCAAAAACATGCAAATCTTCTTGATTTATTTTCTTTTCTTTTCTTTTTCACGGGGAAGGACGAAGGAGTTGATGATTGTGCTTGGTTAGAGAGAAATATGTGAGTTACCATTCTGCAAATGTAGTGTCAATTTTCATTTACCAGAAAAGAATGATCAAATTTGCACATACTTTTGAGGAAATTGAGTGGCAACTGATTGGTGCAGCCAAGCAGACCAACTCCTTTCTTTTAAATCTACTTTGACAAAACAAAAATATTGGTACAGAATGGAGATTTAGTGCACAAAGATCAGCCCATAGTATACTCCTGGTCTAAAAGAACATGAATTTCTCATCTACATTTTTTTGCAATGAACCAGTTTACACAATTGTAAGGATTGTAGTCAATAATACAACATATGTACAACACCTTCTTTATCCATTAAAAGAAAAAAGCAGATACAACACATTCGCGTTACAGCCGCGGTTTTAGTTCAAATCAACTTGTAGCTTAATAGACATGTACAGGAGAGTAAGCAGAGCACCTTGTGGAAGTGGTGCAAATCTTGCAAGGTTTGAGCCAACCCACATGGCTACCACCACCAGAGCAACTATATTGCTGCTGGTTTTTCCACAAACCCAACTTGCAAACGACAGGCACAAAGTGAGCAAGATACCACCTCTCCCACCTAAAACCCATGCAATTACATAACCAATCTTATATCCAGCATCCAACTTCCTGTCAAATAAGGCCATCAGGCTACTAAAAGTGAGAGATAAACAGGATCCAAATGTCTGCAACAAGAACAGAGATACAAAGGCAGATCTAAGCACTTCACTGAAGGAACCTCTCTCTTGCACTGCCTCTCCTTCTTCAGTTGCTTCATCAGTTTTACCATATGACGAAGTTTCTTCATTGACATGATAGCGTTTCCAATGTCTCTCCTGTTGCATTTTCTGCCTCGCTTCAGCCCACTTATAGATCCTTACTCCATCTTCAAATTCAGGGCTGTAGCTCCATTTTCCACTGTATTTCCTGCCAGTGTCCTTTTGAAATTTAAGTTCTTGGTCATACTGAGTCCTGGTTGCTTCATTAGATAGAATCTGTTCATAAGTGACATGAAGGGTCCAGTCATTGCGTCTACTAAACATGAACAAAAAAGGAAAAAAGGAAAAAGAGACTTTTACGGAAAAGAAAATGCTCTGCTTAGACATTCTATCATGATAACAGCTCCAGTCAAGGACACAAGACACTTACGTCGATAACCAAGGTTGATCTGCTTGTTCTCCTAATTCATTTGTGGTTCCAGGGAATTCATAAAGAAACAGTCAGGTATTGAAAATTACATTTTCTTTTAGCTATTTAAACCATTTACCTCAGGGTAAATTGGAAAACATATGAGATAAGAGACAGAATGGTCATAATAGAAATTAGAGTTCTAATTTTTACGAATGCAGTTATTAGTAAATTACAAAAAGGAAGAAAGAACTGCTCAGGAAGCAGGAAAGTCAGGAGTAAAAAGAGGAAGTGATTTACTTCAACATCAATTAAATATAGATGCTAAAGAGACAGAATGGTCTTCTCAACGGTTTTTTTTTTTCTCCAGTTACAAGATATTTCCAGTTTTACATTCATATAAAAGCATCTATTGGTACATAGAAGGCAATTGCATCTGTAACATGATGGAAGTGGGGGGTGGGAAGAGAGACGGTTCGGGTGTAGAGGAGGAGAATGGATTGGCTGAGAAAGAAGATGAATAATAAAAGAAAGAAACTGATTACAATTAGAAAACAACTTAGGGTAGTGTACAATGACATACCATCCTTGGTTCTTCAAATTATTATTAAAGTTCCTTAAAAATGATCTGGGCATATTAGACATTTCACCGAGGTCCAGTACCAAAGAGGCATAATTTATAATATCAGATTTCAAAAGCAACAAGGTTACCGATATGAAGAAGAAAAAAAAAAAAACTATTAGTTACTACTCACCTCATATGCCTGACGGATACTCTTGAACACCTCTTCAGCTTGAGAATCTTTGCTAACATCAGGGTGATACTGCAATAGATATGCAAGAATGCATAAGTTCTTAACTATTAGCCTCTGCCTTATAAAGTCCATAAATTGCTTGAAAATCAATTTCAGTTAGACCTCCTAACTGCATGAATGCAGTAGGGAAGAAAATATTATGGTTATATCCACAAATCCAAGTGTCAACATATCACAACAAACCAAGGATGTCAGTGCCTCAGGCATTTACCAGTCACTAAGAAAATTACATGTCAACACACACGTGCATTCCATTATATCATACCTTGCAATCATTAATAAGCAATACAGCATACACAAACAAAAACAGAATCCATGAATCCCAATTAAATTGGTGAATTTGAACACGTCTTAGCAACAGCTTTAACCAACCAAATCAGAAAAAGCACATGTCATACATGTCAGTGTTTGACGAGACAACGTCCATCATGGTTCTACTATATAAGTTGGAGAAGGGAGTGAATATCTTTGATAGGTTGTGGGTATGAATCTGTGTGATTGACTGTGTCTGCATACGTGTGTGTGTCCTTTAGTTTCCCTCGTGGAATAAACATAATGAAATAACTACAAACATATTTCACAATAGGAAAGATATATTATATTTCTCTCACACATTTTTCAAGTAATGAAGTTGAAAGTACCGCAAAATTGTCCAACACAAGTGAATATAAGTTCCATAAGTAGTCAATAGACTCAATACACGGAAAATCAATGTGGTGAAGATGGCTGCACTTCTTTTCTCCCCTTCTTCCTCATAGGCGTAACATGGGACACAAGACCTCTTCTTTCATTTATAATGCTATCTATAAGATAGTGTTTGGTTTATTGGATTAAACTTTGGAATGAAATGGACATTCCCATCAACGAATCCCCCGAAATGTGAAATAATACCAACTGCACTCTTTACCAATTTTCAGTTATCTTATCTACTCTCAAACTCTCTCCAAACTCCACTCTTACCTAGATTCCATTATACCAAATCTGAATTACATTCATTCCAGAAACCAAACACCACCTAATGTCAAAGGGAGTTCATTCCCTAGGGATCAACCTGATAAGGGGTTTGGGAGAAAGGACTAAAAGAACTAGCCCAAATGCATCAATGCCTCTTAAAATCTATTCATCACCATAACGATATACATCTATGCAAGACTTAATGGGAAATTTAACCAAAAAGAGAACATATGAAGTACAATACAAACGGAACACTACGTTTTCCCCCACAACAAGAAAATAGAACATAAATATGAAATTTTATCTTTGCATCTCTGTACCCTCCCAAGCTGATCTATGTAAATGTTATTGCTAAATCACAAGGGGGATCCTCTGAGAACACATTACTCTCAGCATGTTGTGAAATCCCGAGCTCTACAGAGTAGAACTATGTTTGATATACTCTAACAAGCTCAAAACACCAGTTAATCATTTGGCCAAGGGACCTCATATCCCTTATAACCCTTGTAAAGAGGCTCTAATGAGGACTCCAACCCTTCATACACATCATCATCTCCACCAAGAGTAAAGTTAATTTTATCAGTAACAAATCCAAGCATCAGGTAATTAGCATTCAATTATGCTTCTACAAATTCCTTTTATTTTATGTTTTATAAGATATGATTCTATAAATTATTTATCCCTACAAATGTATACTTCTGTACCACAGATTCTTTGGAAATGCTATCAAGTTCCTATCACAAATAAAATAATAATAAATTTTTGTTCCTAAAATACAAAGAATCGTTAATGTTGCAAAACTGCAGAACTTTACAGGGTGACCTCTAGAGTTTCTTAGGAACCAACCAAAACTAATTAAAGAAAAACAGAGGCTAACCACGAAATTAGGGGCAAGTGAATGAGTGAGAGAGTACCTTACGAGCGAGAAGGCGATAAGCCCTCTTGATTTCGGCGGAGGTGGCATGGCGTGAGAGGCCCAGCACGCCGTAGTGGGTCTGCTGGCCGTTAATCATGGCCCATGATGATGATGACGACGACGACCACGATGATGACGTTGATTGTGGGGTCCACCGGCGAGTACGAGTTCTCCCTCTTCTTCTACGCTGAAAATGACATGGTAGGGAAAACAAACGGCTGAAATTAGAATAGAAGCCACCGGCACCGGGGCTGCCATTGCCGCCGCTGATGGGGATGGGACCCACCAGGAGCTGCTGCACCACCATTATCCTTCGTTCATGTATATACGGCTACTACCTACTGTCGTCTTCGATTTTGCGATTCAGTCCATTTTCTAACTTGTCTAATAGCACCTTACGAGTGGAATTGAAGAAAAGCCAAAAAATTTCAACTTTTCTTCATCATAAAAAAATAATAATAATAAAAACTTTAAAATAAAATAAAAAAAGCCAAAAAGTGTGGCCACATTTAAAGCAGGTGTACATCGCTTCAAAATCAATACAATTTTATCAATTTGTATTCGATTCAATATAGATTGGATTATAATTTTTCCAATCTAATCCGATCACATTAGAAGTTTAAATCCAATTCAATCCAATACAATATCAGTTTGATCAGATTGGATGATGAGTTTTTAGAAAGAAAAAAAAGATAATAATGAAATATGAATTATTTATGGTCAAGTTTAATATAATCAAATATTTTAATAGACATAAAGGTAAATTATAAATGAAATGTTAGATAAAATTATTTTGAATTTATAATATATTAAACATAACTCCATCAAATTATTTAAAATGTTTATAACTTTCTTAATGAAAATCACCTAATGAGCAAAATAAACATGAAACTAACTAGATATGAAAATGGACACAAGCAAATCCGTCATATGATCCAATCATGTTGGTTTTGGAAATTAGGGATCCAATTCAATCCACCAAATTATAGAAACTAATTAAAATTGGATTGGGTTGGATTGAATCTGTCGGTTTGCACGGATTTAGTTGGATCTTGCACACCCATAATTTAAAGGTTAAGATAATTTTAATTTGAGCCCTCATATTCACACCCACCTAATAGAGGTGGCATCGTCTGGATTAGATTAGTTTCACTTAAAATTGTGGACGAATCAATTACAATAAAACGATTTAATTCAGTTTCATTTTAACAAAAATTAAAAATCAATTTAGTTTTGCACAAATATTTTTTTTCTTTTGCATTTTTTCAAATTTGCTATCCAAATTACAAAACAAAAAAAAAATTATTAAAAAAAATCATAATATGCTACATAGATTTTTCATTTTCTAGCTTATCAAATCATCCTAAAATTCTTTGACCAAAAAAACAACCATCCTAAAATTCAATATGCTATGAAACCTTAAATTTAATAACTAATATAGTTATAATTCAAATATCAATAACTTTAAAGTTACATCGAACTTCAAATTAAACTGTTGTAAAGTCAAAAATGGAGCCCAAAATGGTTGAGCCCACTACCTAATTGATTGAAGAAAAATAATGGTGAAGTTTGTCTGCCATACTCCCTTGAAAGTCAACCACAATTCACGGGAAGCTATCAACTTTGCCTATAAAAAGGCTTCATCCTTCTCTTGCATTTTACACACACCATCTAAGAAGAAATGAGAGCCCAGGTAGAAAGGAAAGAAAGGAAGATAAGAAAGAAGAGAATGAAGAAAGAGGGTGAGTGAGTGGAGAGAAAAAGATAGCAGAGAGAAATATCAATGAGCCACAGATATTGTAAACACTAAAAATGTAGCCCTATTATTTTACATCGTGAAAAGTTACTGTTGCTGCTCTCCGAGAACGTAGGCATTGCTAAATCTCGTTAAATATTGTCTCTTATTTACTTTACGTGCAGCTCAATATTCCCACATATACCGTTCATTTTACAACATAAACATTTATATCTAGTTATTGTCCAATGAGAGGATTACACATGCTAAATAAAATAAAATAAATATAAATATAAAAGTAGACAGTTCGATTCGGTTTAGTTAATGGCTCATTAAATAAGTTATAGTTTGTTTGATGGTACCTATTACTCAGATAACCCTAGTAATCTTAGAGCTGATACGTGTAATAAACTCCAACTTCTGGAAAGGATGCATTTATTAGATAAAAGGCTGACGCGGCTCTGCCCGTTGCTCTGATGATTCATGACAACTCAACAGATCGCATATCCATCGTGCTGACAACGCATCATTCAAATATCTACCCTATAATCTTTTGATGATAGGATAGGGGCCTACCATGGTGGTGACGGGTGATGGAGAATTAGGGTTTAATTCAAGAGAAGGAACCTGAGAAACATCTACCATTTCCAAGGAAGGTAGCATGTGTGCAAATTACCCAATCCTGACATGGGGAGGTGGTGACAATAAATAACAATACCGGGCTCATAAAGTCTAGTAGTTGGAATGAGTACAATCTCAATCCCTTTACGAGGATCCATTGGAAGGCAAGTCTTGTGCCAGCAGCCACGGTAATTTCAGTTCCAATAGCGTATATTTATGTTGTTGTAGTTAAAAAGCTTGAAGTTAAATCTTGGGTTGGGTTGATTGGTCCACCTTTGGTGTGCACTAGTTGGCAGGTACCTTTTATCGGCTCTACGATCCTGGCCTTAATTGTCCGGGTCATGCCTCCGGTGTTGTTACTTTGAAGGAATTAGAGTGCTCAAAGTAAGCCTACGCTTTGAATACATTAGCATGGGATAACATCATAGGATTTCGGTCCTATTTTGTTGCCCTTTGGGATTGAAGTAATGATTAACAGGAATAGTGAGGGGCATTTGAATTTCATAGTTAGAGGTGAAATTCTTGGATTATGCAAAATCTCAAAGCTGAACCAAACCAAACAATCACAGTCTGGTTTGATTTTTAAACAACAAAAAAGACGCACCCTTCCACCCAAGCAGTAACTTGATAGTTCTCTTCTTTCTTCTCTGATTTTCTCTTCAGGTTTTTTCTCTCCATAATCTTAGCCAAAAGGTACAAGAAGAATTTCACAACAAAAAAGAAAGAACGAATTGGGTGGGCAAAGAAAACTAAGGGGTTTTTCCAGTTTGGTTTCATGCGTTCATTAAATGGATTTTTGCAAGTCTTGATCCTTATAGGTACTGGGTTTCTCAATTTTTAAGTTTGGATTTAATGAGTTGTGCTTATGTAGTCTTGGTTTTGTCACGGGAAATTTTTTTCTTACCGCAGAAAGTTCTTCATTTTTATGATAGCAACGCCAAATCAAATGACAATACGAACTTTCATCAAATCCTTTTAGTTGAGATCCCAATAATATCTCACTAATAACTGCTATCTATTTCGTAAAATTTATATAAAATTTATAATGCTCTACTATTTGATATGCAAATGAAAATTAGGTTAAAAGTCAAGATGAAAGTTTCTCTTATGATGTCTTTCTACGAAAAATCAGATACAACGAACCCACACACCTTCATTCGAACCCATACTTAAATTTATGTTTCTCTAGAACCTCTCACCATGATGGACACACTCTAATTAGCTGTTATGTAAACCAGGACGTGGCACACAATCTATCATTGTCTACAATTTTTATCCTTATTGTATTAGAAAGGAACTACAGTCCACAGTGGTGGGAAAAAACATCATATTTCAGCTATATTTTATTTCTTATGTTTTGGCAAATTCCTATGTACCTGTCATTATGGTATTATTAGAGCCCCATCACAGACTCTGGAAAGGCCACTACACTTGAACCCAGGGCCATCACCATTTCACATGACTTTTGACATGACCAACTAGATAATTAGCTCCAAGACGCTTTAGACACCATCACTACTCTCCTAGCCAACCAATAAGTCAAACAATCCTCCATTAACACCCTCCAAAAATTCGTCGAGACCCTAACCACCTCGCACGCCACCCTTTAATCTACCCTTACCTCTCAACTAACCCACCTCTAGCAAACAATAGTCGAGGAACTCTGGCATTTGTGAAATTCACCCCCATCGCAAGAACACAATACCCAAGTCCCCACCATTAGCCCACAACCACCTTCATCCTGCATCCGTATTCTTCGGCGCAATGCATATCGCCATTTCATCCCCACCTTACCCATCCTTCATTCGTCCATACACCACCCCCCAGGTATACAGTTATCCCAACCCACATCTCCTCCACCTCTACCTACACAATGCAAATGAAACCCCTTAAACTGGATGTACAACATTTTTCCAGCGAGGACTCGTACCACTAGCTTGCATCTCTAAGCATTTCCTTATCTATTATAGAGTTCCTGAGGACTATAAAGTGATATTTGTTGGTGTTCATTTTAGCGGTGACGCCTCTTTATGGATACGCTGGTTTGAGCAACGATTGCCCAAGGATTGTACCCTTTTTTTCACTTTGTTGCTTCAACATTTTGGCTTTTCATACATGAATGCTTTCAAATCCACCTTTTCTCACATTCAACAAATGGGAACTCTAGAGGAGTATTTTGCCTTATTCACCAAACTAACATGTCAAGCCTTTGATTTAACTGAGTCCCAGTTCAAACATGTTTTTGGTTGGGGGCTAAAAGAATTCCGCTTTGATGTTCAAGCCTTGCAGCCCATACCATTTCTAAGGCAAAATGCCTAGTCCTGGTTCAATACTAAAAATAAAAAATGTCGAGCCCATCACAATCCTTATTTTAATCGTTCATTCTTTTAAATGTCATTCCCTTTCCACCACAACCTAAGCCCCCACCCCTTCACCCTTACTCTCACCCAATCTACCCCAACCATCAGCTCCATGACTCCTGATACAAGCCGAGGCCCAAGATCGATGAGCAAAAAGCCTTTGTTTAAACTGCAACGAAAGGTACATTGTGGCCTTGATTGATGTCGTTGAACCACATAAGGAACCTTTGGAGTTCCACGATTGTCCACTAACACCCAAGACCCCTGAAACACCACAAGCACAGGTGGATATGGAATTTACCATCCATTCCATCATTGGTCTTGATTTCCCCTACAACATGCAGTGAGAAAGGTTGGGCCCATTCATGTTTTCATGGACTCTAAGGCAACATTCAATTTCCTCCATCTAGAATTGCAAAAATAATAATAATAATTGGCTCTCCCCATTGACATTTTCTCTGCTCAATAGCTTTATACAACATCATGAGAAAAAATGGTCCCTCAAGGCACGTGCATAACCTCTTTGTGCAGATTTAGTGGTATAACCTCCATTTTTGAATTGCTCGAAGTAGTTGGCTTTGATATCGTCTTAGGGGCATAATGGCCAGAAACATTGGGTGTCATTGAATGAGATGTTAAACGAAAGATTATGCTCTTCAACATTGGGGATCAATCAGATAACTGGGTAGGCCTAACCTTTTCACCTACAACAACTATTATTTCCCAACTCATGGCTCGAACTCTCAGCATTTAAAAAAGAAGGGTTCTTGGCCCAACTTGTTCCTTCTTCCCTTGTGGCCTAAGATATATGAACATTTCTTTAGAAATCCTCCAAGTCCTCGAGCAATTTTCAGATTCATTCAAGCCACCCACTCGACTTCCTTCTCACACCTCTAGGTGGACCACCATATTCCCTTAGCCCAAGGCACTTCTCCGTTCAATATAAGGCTCTATTGTTACTAGCATCTACAGAAGACTAGAATTGAAATTCTTGTCTAGGAAATATTGAATCTGGGTATAATTTGACCAAGCTCAAGTCCATACTCGTCTCTCGTCCTCCATGTCTGTATAAAAGATAGCTTTTTGCAACTATATGTTTACAAAAGTAAGGATTTCCTGAGATTTCGTTAGTTGAAATTAAGGAAATTTAGATACAAAAACAGATGGCCATATTTCATAATGAGATCCCTGAACATTTGCTCTTACACTAATTCCATCATCGTTCCTATAGAATCCAAAAGAGGAAACATATATAGGGAGATATCTCAAGATTTTCCACACAATTTGTCCAAGTTCTTTTCTTAGGGCATGAATATTAAACCAAGGCTCTTCTTTTGCATAAATATTTCCATGAAAGTCCATGAAAAATAAATATTTATTTAAATTTATAGTGCCATCGTAGATAATAGTAAATAATAAATTATCATAAGGAACATGAGCCAAATAGTACATATCATTATGCAAATAATGGAATCCTTATAAATTAGCAGAAGAACTAGTTTGCCATATAAATCCATCAAAAGTATTACCCATATCATATTTCATCTTCATCACATCAAGAGAAGACCTAGATTGAGAAAAGAACTTCTCGTGCAAAAGCTTAACCTCTTCCTCAAAATTAAAATAAATGATGTGAATGATTTCCTTAGGCTAAGCAACCTTATTAGTTGAGCTAGAAGCACCTCCCAAAGAGATAGGCTCAGATGGATGATGAGAAGAAGTGCGAGCATGGAGACCTAGTTTGCAAGTCACTGGAAAAACATAAATAACGTCATAGTTAGGAAAAGGCAAATCAAGATTATTAATACAAAAAGCCTCATGTAGATAGTGTGGTTCGTCATCAAGTCGATGCACCAGCAGATAATGCTTCTCAAATTCCCTAAAAGGACAAGTATCGCTAAGCATCGTTTGGAAGAAAAAAAAAAGATTTTTCATGCTTGTTGAAGAAAGGAGGAGGAGAGGGAGAGGGAGAAGGAGGAGAGGCTAAACAACGTTTTGTTTTTTGCTCAATTGAACCTTTTTGTTTTTGACAATTCATTCAAATGGGTCTTTTGCTAGGTATTCTTTTCTTTGAGACAAGAAACAAATAGATATTGGTTATTCTTATTATTAAAAAAAAATTTCTATTTCATTGCACTATAGGTTGCTGCCTGGTGTCAAAAACAAGGTTCAATTGAGCAAAAAATAAAACGTTGTTCAACCTCTCCTCCTCCTTTCTTCAACAACCATGGAAAAAAAAGAATTCAAAAAAAAAAAAACCTGCAAGTCACCCTCCCCTTCATCTCTTCCTCCTTAACTTACCCAAGTTAAAGAAAACTAGCAAAGAGACTTAAGTTAAAGGAGTTGAAAGAAAAAGAAAAGAAAAGAAACACTTGTTGCTTTATAAAGAAGCCATGTTAGCTATTGAGAAGGAATGACTCTTGATATATCAAGAGCCAAGCAAATGGGCTTCGATTGTCGTTGGGTTGAGTTTGTCATGTGTTGTATTCGACATGTTTGTTTCTCCTTGCTCCTAAATAGTAAACCATAGGCTTTTTTTATTCCCCTCCCATGGTTTGAGACAAGGAGACCCGTTATCCCCTATCTATTTCTCTTGGTCAACGAGGTTTTTTATCGTAACATCACTGGGGCAGTGGATCAGGGAAGGCTTCACAGTATCCAAATTTGTAGAGGGGGCCCTGGTATCTCGCATATGTTATTTGTTGATGATGTTTTATTTTTCATAAGAGCCACCAAACATGATTGCATGAATATTATGAAATTACTTGACGTCTATTGTGAAGCCTGAGGTCAGGTAGTTAACTACACATAAATCAGCATGCTTTAGAGATGAGAAAAGTCTTGAGGGTTCCGATGTTGGACAATCTATTGATCTATTTGGGACAACCCTCAAATTGAGGAAAGTCAAAACAACAAGCACAAAACTATATTGAGGAAAGGATTTCAAAAAAGATACAAGGTTGGAAAGTTAGTCTCCTCTCAAGGCAGGTAGAGAAGTTCTTATCAAGTTTATGGCTATAGTTGTCCCTTGTTACCCAATGTCTTGTTTCAATTCCCAAAAGGAATTTCCAAGAAAATCAATAATGAATTGGGAAGGTTTTGGTGGGGGGCAAATAATTCATTGAAAAAGTTGGGATGCCCTTTGTCTTCTGAAACAAGTGAGGGGTTTGGGCTTTCGAGATATTGAGACTTTTAATAATCCTCTCTGTTGTACCTGAAGTGTCTCTGAGGCCTACCCTTAAGAACCCAAAGTGGACTTAGTCCCAGCTCACTTGAGGAAGTGACTGGCCCCCTCTAAACCCAGAATTGGCCTCCTATAACATTGGTCAAGCTCGATTGAGACAAGTCAAGGCCATCCAGGCCCATGAAATGACCAGACACCAAGGACTCACGCATGAGACCATGTTCTACGCCTTTGAGAAGGCCCAAACCTTGGCACCAAAGCCCACCAGACTTGATCCCAAAAGGTGCGTTGATCCCATAGCAGAAACAACCACGTGCCATAATCCCGTCGACCCCTCAATCCGAGAATGCTATGTCATCACATCAGAAGAGAACAAAAGAGGGCTCCTCCTTCCTAATATAAAAAGCAATACTTTTCAAAAAAATAGGTAGCTAGAACTTTCCCTCGACTTAAGAATACTACTTATAATATTTCTTTTAGGAAAGATCTGACTTAGGCATCGGAGGGTGGTTGGTGGCCCTACCACCACCTCTAGTGACCTTTTCTTGTCTTCTCCTTACGGAAGTCAACATCCATTGCCCATGGCACAACGTTGCTCCCCAAAATACAAGGAAAAGAAAGTTCTACATAAGTGCGTTCTCGAAGACAAAAGAACCATCCTTGAGAAAGGTTGGGCTGAAAGGTTTTAGGCACATTTGAATTGGTGGTGCAAAAATCAAGCATAAACAAACTTCAAAAGAAAATATTTCCCAAACTTTGATTTTTCATCTTGGGCCTAGATTAGCTTGTTCAGGGGTAGGAAACATTTTTTTGAAGGGTCTAAGTGGTAAATTGGAGATGGGAGCCCTGTTTGGATTTTGTTGCGTCTACAAAAGTGTAAGTAGTCACACTTAGTAATAATCTTGGAAGTTCAAGTATGGTATCCTCAAAGAGCAGGAAGACAAATGTCTGCACACAAAGAAATAATTAAACGTACCAAAATAAAATTGACAAGCAAAATGGAAAAGTAATTTGATTTTAGTGTTGTAGAGATTGAGTTTATTAAAAATGAAATATCAATAATGGAAGTGTTAAGGCATCAAGGTTCAATTCTTTAAGCAAAATGTGTTTCATGCTCTTTAATACAAATTATAACTCGATTAAAATTATCATTGAGAAACTTTAACCAGAAGATAAAGAAATTAAAACCAATTTAATTTTTCAATGTTATCTTTTATTAATGATTGTTCAGAAAATGGAATTGCTTAATATTTATTTTTTAAAATTTAAAAGCATTTTAAGTTAGTTCTTAACAATGAGAAAAATATAATTGAACTCATGAAAAGATAGTAGCACTTAACATCAATCAAAATAAAAGAATATGAAAATATTGAACAACCAAAAATAAAAGAATTTAGCAATTCATACCGTATATTGGATTAAAGAACAATAAACTAACTCAAAACACATTCCCTTTAGCTTTAGCTAAAGTTCTAGCAACTCATTACAAAGGAAAACATAACTAAATTTTGAATGAAATGGATAAAGAAATCTGTCATAGTGGTGTCCTTGCCAAATAAGTTGATGGGTGATTTACAGTAGTCAATAAGGTGAGTGGAAAGTTAATACATTCATGGTGGGTAATGAAGAATTTAAGTGAGGGATTAATTGGATTGAACATGTGTTGATAGTGGAGAGTTAGTGGAAAAGAAATAATGGTGAGGTAGTGGGGTTAAATGGCTATGAATGACATAAAAAGGCCTTTTAGCTTCAACGGTTTTGTCTTCTTTTCTCCCTATTTACTTCTCTTTATAATCACAATAATCTCAAAATCAATTCTTCAATAAAATTTGCGAGCAATTCTCTTCACACTTGGCTTGAACTTGGACAAATATATATCTTCATCTTTTGGCTTTCCAACTTCCTACAAAAGATAAATTCACCTAATAAGTTCACCAAATTAAATATAGAAAATTCATAAATCCAATTGGTGAGAATGAAATGTAACAACAAGTCAAATTATCTTTATTAAGCCAAATTTCGATCATAAAGTCTCCAAAATAATATTAAAAAGATGTCATTTGAGACCCTCATCAGATATGGTATCATAACTGGCTTCCTCCATTGGATAAATCTCACACGTCCCCATCTCATATTGATTATGGCCCCACACCAACGATGGTGAGCTCTATTATTGACCGGGATGGGAATACTTGGTTGCTCCAAAGTATTGAGCACCTTTTATCTCAAGCTGAGGCATATTTCATTAAGGCTATTCCTCTTTGTAACATGGATGAACCGGACCAACTTATTTGGCCTTAAGAAAGAGGAGGCTACTACCTAGTCAAGAGTGGGTACCACTCAGCTTTTTCTGAACGATCAACTTCTCTCTTGGTACTTAAGTACTCCTTTCATCAAGTGGAAAGACGAGTTTAGGATACAATATGGAATTTGGAAGTGGTCCAAAAAATTAGAAAATTCCTTTAGAGAGTGGTGGTTGATGTTATCTGTGTGAAGGCCAATCTTTATAGAAAAATCCTAAGTGTCCTACCCACTTGTCATTTTTGATGTGTCTGTGGGTGGAATGCATTTGGTTCGATTCTCTTTTGAATTACAAGCTTCCAGCCCATAACATTACCAAGTTTGATTCTTGGCTACTTGATATCCAGTCTCTATTGTATAAGAATAGTTCTGGCATCGATAAATTGTGTTTTGTTGGAATTATCTGCTGGGAGATTTGGAAGGAGAGATGCAGTGCTATCTTGTGGGGTTAACACTAGGGTGGAAGCTATTCGAGCCCCACATGCCCTTCCAAAGACCGTTTTAAAGGCCAATTCTGATGCAGCTTGCAAAATGGAGAGCTTGTTGACAGGGGTGAGAGTTGTGGCTTGTGATGACATAGGGGTGTTCATGAGAGGGGAAACAATCACTATGTCAATATCTTCGCCACATGAGGCTAAAGAGGAGGCGATTCTTGCTGGGGTGAAGATGGCAAGAGCCACGGGAGATAGATGGATTATTATTGAAAGTGATACTAAATGTGTCCTTGAGTGTGTTTATAAGAAGCAACTTAACAGTATATGGAGGAATATCCGATTCTTAGGGAAATATGGAAGTATGTTTCTTTCTTCGAGACAATTCGATGGATTGGATTGTTAGGAAAGCAAATGTTTGAGTTTAAATGATTTCGAGAACAAGGACCTTTCTTCATTGCATGCTATATTAAAGATTCAGGTTGGTACTTGATAATTTGGATGCAAGGAAGGTGTGAAGGGAATCGTTCTTGTAAGTTGTACTTACTTATGTAGTAATGCCACTACCTTTGATTTTCAGTTGTACAGTATGATCTGGAAAGCCAAGGCTACTCTGAAGGTCGATCATGAAAAAGTGAGCAACCATGGGCATGCATTTCTCCTCATTGGTGTATCAAAGAGGATATATCCTTGTGCAATGATGTCAAATATGAGAATGAGAGAGAGAGAGAGAGAGAGAAACAGAGAGAAAGAGGGAGGGGGAACGGTGAGTGTGAGACATCTACCCAGGTTATTTAGTGTTGAAGTAAAGGAATTCCGAATTAAGGTAGATGATCTTTCCTATGCAAGGTCAATCCTGATTACAGAAAAGGTTAGAGAGCATTTTTTCCATGTCTATCTTGAGCTCAGATGTGTGAATTGGCTGGTCGAAGAGTTGCAGGTGCTTTTGGAAATAAAGAACAGAGATTTTTCCGACAGTACAAGGGAGATTCTTATCAAGTGTGGGTGGAGAAGGGTCTTCATATGTGACCGATAAAGTGCGTACATGGCGTAGTTAGGTATGTGGTTGTTCCTCAGGGCCGAAACAACATTGGATGGGCTTTAATGAAAGAAAACTTAGTGATCATTTTGACAGGGAGAATCAACTCAAATAGGGTCAACCTATCTGCCGAAGCTGATTGTATTGCATCGAGCAGTAGAGTAGAGCGGCGGGCAAAACTTACAAGGAGGCAGTTGAAATTGAGATTAGGCCAGAAAGAACGGTTACTGAGAACTACACTTCGGTTGGGAAGTGGTGGTCTGTGAAAGGCAAGTTCTACATCAATCTTGGAGTGATATTAGGATGGCCCTTACAAGAATGTTAGATAAAGATGTTGAACTATTTCCATACCAAATTAACAGGCTTTCTTCGTTTGTGAATGTAAAGCGGAGGTCATGAGAGTCAGTAGCATTGGTAAATTGGCGGTGGAGGGACAAACATACATATTCTCATATAGTTGGGAACGTGGTCTGGAAAATAATATCCCTAAAATTGTAAGCTATGGTGGTTGGCTTGGGGTCTTTGGTCTCCATATGCATTGGTGGAGAAAAGACTACTTTGAACATATAGGGAATGAATATGGGGGGGGCTAATTGAATTGGACCAGAGGACGGAAAACTTCAAGTATATGTTCGAAGCAAGAATCAAAACTAGGAAAAGTCACGTGGGATTTCTTCCTGAGATTGTGATTATCAATGAAGGATCAGAGAGCTATTTTGTGAAGATCAAACCTCTATCTCCTGCGATTAGGCCCACCATTTCTCGACTTCCTCCGCCTAAAATAGCGGGTTGCCGGAAACCGTTGGAACCATGCATCGAAGACGGTTCGACGCGGCTTTCCAATCCAAGGAATTTTGTTCCCTCCCTCCGTGGAGGGAGAACGGGGCAATCACATCGGGAAGAATAACTTCGAATGGACCGAGAAGCATCACTGTTGTAGTATGGCGGCTAAAACATTGGAATGCAAAAGTGGGGTCTGTGGGATCAGCAGATTATCTATGTCGCAGGCTCCACAGATGGAGCCAACTACGGAACTTCGCCAATTTCCAGAAGATCCCGTCAGAAAGTCAACCCGACTAATGGGAGATGGCCGGACGTGCTCAACAAAAAATCATATTTTTATCCAAGTTCAGTTTTTTAAGTGGAAGGAGGACTCTATCTAGAAGACGGTGCATCTCCTTCACGCAAGATATGCGACCTAGACAAGGAGGGGAGTTTGCTACTGTGGCTGAAACGAGACAATGTGATGAATCATGTGATTCTGTGGATGGAAGATTCATCGCTTCAGTTATGATAGAGGAGGATAACCTTCCATCTGATGTGGAGGAGTTAATTGATGTAATTGAATGCGACGACGGGTCTGTCGCTGAAATTTTGACTGGGCAAACTGAAGGGATTGTTTTGGAGGGTCATGGTGGGATGCTGGATAAAAAACTTGGGGGATGCAATGATGACGGCGATGATAAGGTGCCAGGCATGGAAAGGAACGACGATGCTATGCCTTTGATTTCACAAGGCATTGAGGGGGGAGGTGGTGTAGGGATGGTAGGGGAGATGACTAAAAAAACTGAAACACTGAGTTACAACAGAAGAATGAGGCTGGGTGACAAGAAACATTCTCGAATTTTGGCCGAGCTAAATCTCACAATGGTTCCAATTAGGAAGCAGTTGTCACTTGGGTGCCTCTTGAAATCTAGCTGAACAAATGGTGAATCTGGCAGGAAAGGGAAACGGTGTTCAACTAGGGTCGAACCGGAAGTGGATAATGTGCAGTCTACTTTGCTTAAGAGGGAGGCCAAGTTAAATTAATGAAGATCATATCTTGGAATGTGAGAGGTCTCGGGAGTAAAAGGAAAAGGGTGGTGGTGACGGAGCAGTTGTTACGTATAAATCCATATATTGTTATTTTGCAGGAGACGAAGAAAGAAGTTTTTGACAGAAGCCTTGCAGCTGGTATTTGGGGGTATAGATTCAAAGAGTGGGTATATGCCCCTTCAAGGGGTATGTCTGGTGGGACTGTGGTGACGTGGAATTATCAAACTATCTCTATTTCTGACTATGAAATTGAGGAACTCTCTGTTTCTATAAGAATTCTGGATGTTTCGGAGGAACTAGCGGGGTTGTTCGGTTTATGTGGTAACAAGTGGTGTATTGGGGGGGACTTCAACGTGGTTACGTTTGTCTCTGAGAAATCTAACGGAGGAAGGATGACAAGTAGTATGAAATTTTTTAATGATTGTATCGACGACACAAATCTGCGAGACCCACGTCTCTTAAACGCTAGCTTTACATGGTCTAATTTTAGAGTAAACGTAGTGTGCAGAAGACTTGACATATTCCTCTGTTCATAAGCTTGGGAAGATTCTTTCCCCCAGGTTAAACATACGGCGCTGGCAAGAGTTATTTCTGATCACTGTCCCATTCAGTTGGACACTTCTAATTTGAAATAGGGTCCTGGCCCTTTCCGTTTTGAAAATATGTGGCTAGAACACCTGGAATTTAAGAAGAAAGTCAAGCAGTGGTGGGGGGATGATCAGATTAACGGGTGGGAAGGCTACAAATTCTCTAGAAGGTCGAGGACTCTAAAACAGAAAATGAAGGACTGGAATAAAGAAGTTTTTGGAGATTTGGTCTCTGCAAAGAAAGAGGCGAAAGCTAGAATTGCTGCTCTTGATTTGATGGAAGGACAGGGTGGGTTAGATAATAATTTAAGAAAAGAAAGGGAAGGTTTATACCTTTTGATGAGTGATTTAGTTCACAAATAAGGGGTGAAGTGGAGACAAAGGGGGAAAATTCAGTAGGTAAGAGATGGAGACAACAACACTAAGTTTTTTCATCGCGTAGCAAGCGGCAGAAGGAAAAGGAATTTTATTCAGAAGCTGGAAGTAGAGGGCTCTGGCGTGGTTGTCAATGATGGGGAAATAGAATTAGAGATCATTAACTTCTTCAAAAATCTATATAGCAGCAACACAGAGGCAGGGTGGTGTTTGAAAGGTTTGAATTGGAATGCAATTAATGTTGAGGAGGCTGAATGGCTGGAAAGACCCTTTGAAGAGGAGGAGGTTAAAAGGGCAGTTTTTGATTGTGGGACAGATAAATCGTCAGGACCAGATAGGTTCATGCTTCTTTTTCAGTCTTACTGGGATATTGTGAAAGAGGATCTTATGAAAGTCATGGTGGACTTCTTCAATTGTGGCATAATCAATGCAATCACAAATGAGATGTTTATTTGCCTTATTCCCAAAAAGAAGGAATCCATTAAAGTTAGTGATTTCCTACCTATCAACCTGGTGACAAGTCTGTACAAAATGGTGTCGAAAGTTTTGGCTTCTAGATTGCGGGAAGTTTTAGGCAGCACTATATCTTGCTGTCAGGGCGCTTTTGTGAAAGGTCGGTAGATTTTGAATGTGGCCTTGATTGCCAATGAGGTGGTGGAGAAAAGTCGAAAGCTTAACAAGTTAGGAATAGTGTTCAAAATTGACTTTGAGAAAGCCTACGATCATGTGGAATGGAGATTTGTTGATGAGGTTATGATTAGAAAAGGCTTTGGGGACAAGTGGAGAAGTTAGATTCGAGGATGCCTTGAGATGGCTAATTTCTCTGTGATGATTAATGGAAGACCAACGGGTAAATTTTGGGGCTCAAAGGGCCTGAGACAAGGACACTCGCTCTCCCCTTTCCTGTTTATTTTGGTGATAGACGTGTTAAGCAGAATTATGGAGAAAGCTCAAGCTGCTGATCAGTTTCATGGACTTTTTTCGGGGCACAAGATGGTAAAGGTATCTCATCTCCAATTTGCCGACGATACCATTTTTTTCATAGAGGATAAAAGAAGAGTATTGGAATAATCTCCTTCATATTCTGGAATTTTTCTGTTTCGCATCTGGTATGAAAATCAACAAATCGAAATGTTCTCTAGTTGGCATTAATCTTGACGATGGGTGGTTGAATGAGCTAGTAGAGGCTTGGGGATGCAAAGTGGGGGCTTGGGGATGCAAAGTGGGGTCTTCCCCTAGGTGGGAACCCAGAGCAATCAAGTTATGGGATCCCGTTTTGGAAAAGATGGAGAATAGATTACAAAAATGGAAGAGAGCCTGCTTATCCAAAGGGGGAAGACTATAATGATTCAGCCAATGTTGAGTAGTATTCTGATTTACTATATGTCCCTTTTCAGGATCCCTATCAGAGTAGCCAGTAGAATTGAGAAGCATAGGAGGGATTTCCTGTGGGAAGGTTTGAATGGGAAAAAAAAAACCACGATGTGAGTTGACATCCAATTTTCCATAGTTTCACCAGAAGCAATCGCAAAGGCCCTCTACAAGAAGGAAAAAAAGTACATTGTTAATACTATGTCATATAACTATCTTCCTAGTGAAAATCACATTATGCATATCATAAACTTCAAGTGCACAACTATATGAGCAAAATATAAAGCATGCCTCGTTACTGAAAATCTGTTAATACTATATAATAGAAGTACACTGTTAATACTATGTAATAGAAATTAACTCAATTACAGGGTATGAACAGTATAAGGACGCAATCCAATAAACTTCCTATCAGTAACTTAACAACCAGCAACAATAGTGAAGGCAATATTCACAAATTTCATAAATAACAATAAAGGCAGACTGCATGGATAAGACACTGGAAATTAAATACACCAGGAAGTGAAGAGTGATACAACTTTAAGCAGATTTAAGACCACAGTGGCATACATGCATAAACAGAAGATACTAACCTGACCTTGGCAAAAGAAAGCCTTAACATTATCTTCTCCATCCTTCATTGCAAAGTCGGTGTCTAACAGTGCTCCTTTCAGGTCCCCCAATTTCAATTTACAAGCCTAGAACAACATACCAAGCATGGTAACTAGTTAGACAAAATGCACTAGAAATACAATAAAAACAGGAAAGAATTTACAGTAAAGGGATATGCTTTTAAGAAGCAGAAGAAGGGCATAAGAACTTCATCACTGCAATCTGTTCCCCAAACAAAAGAAAACCATTGATTTAAGAAGAGTAGTAATGAGTTATGTACATATCATAATAGTTTAAAGTACAACATATATCATGTTCAAGCAATAATCAAGTCCTGCCAACCTTTTATATTTGCATCTAAACCTTTTTTTAAAATACCCAATTTTTTACATTCAAAATTCAAATAGATAGTCATTCTAGAGAGAAAATTACTTTCAGAATACAATTTTAACTAAAATGATCAATATATTATACTATAAAGCCAACACAAAAAAGATAACTTACAGATTTGTTTGTGAAAATCTGTGACTTGGTTTTTCTCAAACTTGAACTCCTCTCTGCAGAGTCGAAGGGAAAATGAAGTAAATCATGCGATAGAAACTTGTTGTCCAATACAATTAGGGAATAAACAGATTACAGAATTTTAACCTTGCCTCATCTGCTTCAGAGAGTTGGTGTATAGATTATGAAAAAAAAAAAAAAGTTTGGTGAGTGAGAAAGAGAAAACAATTGTTATCAACTGCAAAGAATCTTAAGCATATAATAAAATTGCTCAGAAAGTGGTCCAATTTTCAATATAAGCTATCGCTCTCTCTGTTTCCCTATTATATTCTTAAGCCTAAAAGCATTTAAGAAAAAAGTTTACTTTGCACCTAAATTGCACAAGCCAACAGTTACTGTTAAATTTGCTTCCTCTCAGATTGTCTCACTTGAAGTTCTCATATTAACATTATTACAGAAAACATATTCTACTAGCATTCCAACAACCCCGAATAGAGTCTGAAACCAACATACCAAGTATACTGTCAAAGTCAAATGGTAACCTATCGCTAAAAATTCCCAAAACTCCTTACAATACCTATACCAACATATTTACACTAAGAAGGGGAGTAATTTTTGGTCTTAGACCCCGGCCAAAAAGTGGCCGGAGCAATCCGGAACACTGCCAAAGTCGTCGGTCAAACTAGGGTGTATTGATTAATTTCCAAAACTCCAAAATTTATCCTAACCACATACATAAACAGTTAGAGCACGAAAAGTAGATGAAGTTTCAGACCTCGATTGACGGAAACAATCGCCGGAGTCGCCGGAAACGACATGGGAAAACTCGAAATCCACAGACGTTTCTGAGCTCGCAGTGGCGTCGTGAGTGGCTGGGCTTTAGCCCAGACTTGATCGTCGGCCTTGGCCGATCCTTTTCCAACCGCTCTCACTGCTGGCAATGGCCAGAGCACCAAGATCGCTGGCCTGGTTTCCGCGAAGGGAGAGAGACGAGAGAGAGAGCGACCAAAATTTTTCAAAAAAACTAATTTAATACTAAATGGGTAATAAAGGTATTTCATTTAAGTAATTAAACTAAAAAATGTAACAGGTGTGAGTTTTGGGTATTTTTTGGGTGTGTTTCTATGTATTAAATAGTGTAGGGTATATATGGTATATTTATAGTTTCATGTCTAGGAATGGGTTTTTCACTAATTTTGTATAATTATTTTTACAACACAGCAATGTCAAACTGGCCTGATATTATCAGCGATAATGTCAGAGGCGATATTTTGTGATATGAAACTAAAAAATAAATGAAAATTGTTGAGAAATTGCTGTTTTGAGCACAAGGGAACTCGAACCCCTCTCTCTCTAATCCTCCTACTAAGCCTTATCCAACATGCTACAAACGAGTTTGGTAATAAAGTAACGACGTGTAATATTTATACAAATTTATAAATAAACCCAATCCTAGACATGTATTTATAAAAAAATCCAAGCACTATTTAAACATAGAAACACACCCAAAATCAACCTCAAAGTCAACTTTTTGGGGGTGTTTATAAATGGGTTTTGAGTGTGTGTAATGATGAGTTTTGGGTGTGTTTATAAAGTGTTTTGGGTGTTGGGTTTTTTTATAATTTCAACCTCCATTTTGGGTGTTTTAGTGAAACTCCCTAATATTTATATGGTCTTTAAAATTTCTGCAAGCTAATATTATCCAGGATAAATTTCCATGAAAAAAAAAATCCCTGATGATAAATTTAGGCATATGTTTAATGTTATTTATTATTTTATTATGGAGTTGTATTTTTTTTATTTTTGGCTATATATTATGGAGTTGTATTATTATTCGCTATTGAGTTTTAATATTGTTCATTATATGTGATACTAAGTGATGTATTTAATTTTCTTTCACTAATTACTACATATTTTCTAAAGACACAGTGTTTGTCAGGTTGCTACATAATCAACTTAAATCACTCAAACCCACCATGACATACATTTTATTCCAATTTTTTGTGATAAAATAATAGATAATTGACTAAATAAACATCCTCTAAAGTTACAATAAAAATTTTCAAGTTTTTCTCACAATTTCCGTGATTTTTATTCAATTTTTATCGATATCGATATTTCCTCAATATTTCCATTGATATATCCGTGTTTTTGGACCATCGATATTTCCAAAACTCTCGATATTTTAAACCTTGGTTGAGAGAGACACATTCTCAAACGTTAAAAATTGCAAATTAGCTCTTCTCATTACAAAAATAATTTTAAAAAACATAATGAGACGGAAATTTCTTAGAAAAATCTACATCACCATCTTGACAAAACAACATCGCCTAAGTGGACGACTGACTCACCCAATTGTCCAGTGATCCAACGCCACGATAATACCACGTCAGCGAAGGCAAGGCACTTTCATCCGACGACTATTCGTGGGAGCATTGACTACTACATAAATGCCAAACGGTCGCATCGCACGCGGTAACAGGAAATTTGTGAGGGAGTGAGTGATTTCTACGTCGTAGCAAATTTAGCAATGGAAGAGGAGGATGCGTCCAGATTCATTCCGAGCCCCAAAAATACCCAAAAAGCAAAAACCAAACAAGATGCCTTGAAAACAGGGACATGGGTGGCCATTTCCATTTCCATGCCCTTCTTCTTCTCCTCGCTTCTTCTATTTTTGGCTTTGCCCTCCTCTCTCTTCTCTAGTATAACACTTTTAGCTTTTGGTTTGGCCCTCCCAAGCCTCGGCCATCTTGTTCTTCTCTCGGGCAAATAAGCAAACACTTGTCAGGTATTGTGCATCGCTTTCAATATATCTTTATCTGCTTCTTGGTTTACTAGATGGGTCTTGCTGAATTTATAGTTCTAATATGGTTGTAATGTAGGTTCTGTCTGTTAAGGTCTTATGATCGTGATCTTTTGATGTTGTTGTTGTTGTTGTTTTTGCTGTTCAATATGGATTTTGGTTAATGGTACATTGGTTTTTTCACAGACAATCAGTTGCTCTTGAAATATTTGATTGTTTGGTCATTTTCTTGTTCAAATGAAATTTTAGAAAATTTGCATATTGGGGGCCTGGAGTGAGGAGTTTGGATTACATTGTGATATCTATCACTGTTAGCGGTAACTCCCAAGTCTAACAAGCAAAAAGTAGTAATAAAGGTTGATCATCATCACTATAGAGCAATCAAAACGCTTTTATGAATTTATATAGGAGACGAGGAGGAAAGTCTTTGTCCTAGTGTAAGATTTCGGACTTCATTTGGCTTCGGTTTTTGCCTGAGTTTCAGGATATATCTCTTTCTTTGTTGCAGCAGCTTGGAGGACCGCATTTGAATAGGCTTCATCATGGTTTTGTATTTATTGGTTGGGTTTTTTTAATAGGAAATTATGTCTTTTCTGTTGAATGTAGTGGACTACTTGTCAACAACTTTGTATTCTTACAAGGCTATTAGTAACTTTCGTTTAAAATAAAATTTACCATGAAGCAAGCAAGAACCCAACAATCAATTATGACACAATTGGCGTTCCTTGCATTAACTTTGTTTTGCAATTAGCTGAACTTATCACCATTACTTCATCCAAAATCTAGAAGAACCTTTATTTTTTTTCAAACGTTAAATTGTAACTTAAACAAGTGTTTGTTAGTAAGATTTTGTTTTTTGCTCATTGTAAATATTGAATGTGTTGAGTACATTTCTGGTTTCCCTTCAATGATTTTATTGTTTTAATGAAACAGAAAAATATTATCTGATGTCTACTCTGAACAATTCAACAAATATATTTTGGCAAGAATGTCCTGTTGGGAAGGTTGAAAGGCAGAAACTACTTAACCAAAAGGGATGTGTTGTATGGATTACGGGTCTCAGTGGATCAGGTTCTTTTTTAACTAACTTGCATATCTATTTTTTTTCTTTTATGGAACCAAATACAGCTATACATGAGAATAAATCTTTCTTTTCATTAGCTTACGTTTCTTTCCACATGATCTTTTTATTTTGTGGTTTTTTGTCGTCATTAATGATTTTCATCAGACATTTGTACAACAACACTGTTAAGGGACTGGATTTTGTTTTTGGCCTGTCATGGCAATTTGCTAATATGATATCTGTACCCATTATTTGGTATGATCATAAAATTCTCAGCGTGGTTAATTGCAAGTGTGTGGACTTAACATGTGTTTAGATCATATTTAAACCTCCCTCCTTAGCTCCTATGGTGGAAAGGATTAACACCTCTTGATGTCCTAAATCTATTGTCATTGGATATTTATCATTTCCATTGGTTAGTCACTGGTACTAGACTACGGTAATAAGATGGAATTGCTTACATTGTATTGCAATAGCTTGAATGGATTGATAAATCTTCCCAGCTTTATCATGTCTCTGGAGGGACCTTTAGAATTTAAATGTGAGGCATTATTCCTTAACGAGGCAACTCTGTGGCTCTGAAAGTCAGAGTATCCCTTTTAGAGTAGCGTGAATAGTCAGAAAAACAATATTCTGCTAATGTTCTTCATCGTTTGGGAGCATGTGTTTCGTGCTCTTTAATAAATAAGGTTCTGAGTTAGAGTATTCTTTTTGTTGAAAATAAGGTGTGGAGTGTATAAGGTACCGGAGAAAACATACTGTTGGTTATTTTGGATTGATCAATCCGTAAGCAGTGAGCGTAGTGGGCATTGCTTATTGTAGTGCATATGAAGTGGAAAGTGGTGATTTAGGTGTAGTTCAAAATCTGCACAAATTGGAACTATGTAGCTAGTAGACCAATATGCTTTATGGTACCGGAGAAAACAAGGTGTGGAGTGTATAAGGTACCGGAGAAAACATACTGTTGGTTATTTTGGATTGATCAATCCGTAAGCAGTGAGCGTAGTGGGCATTGCTTATTGTAGTGCATATGAAGTGGAAAGTGGTGATTTAGGTGTGTTCAAAATCTGCACAAATTGGAACTATGTAGCTAGTAGACCAATATGCTTTATGGTAATTGAACATCGAACTGCAAGTATATAGAATGAGCATATCTATAATCATGTTGCTGAAGGAATGACCAGCCAGTGAAGATCATCAGACTGAATAAGAAATTTAATATGCTTTCTCGAGAAGGTGGAGGTAACGAGAGAAAGTTGTTAGAGATGGTTCGGCAATGTACAATGGAGGCAAATGACTGAACGTCCAAATCCACAAAAAGAAGCGCAGTTTTGTAGCTTAAGGAGCTGCAAAAGGAGGACTAATGGAATGTTGTCAAGGCAGGGAGAAGTTCTGATGGCTTTTTTATCTGTAGTGAGTATATGGGCCAATAAGAGTTGCATGCTTCAATTGGATGTGAACCCCTAAGTAGGTCACTGGTCCAGCCATTGGTCGATATCTGCATTTCTAACTTTCATTATATTCAGAAATGTTTTTAATGATTAAAATTCTAATGCCCAGTTTGGTAATGTTTTTGTTTATCATTTTCTGCCCAAAAGAAGAAAATCAAAGAGGGGAGAGAGATGAGAGAAGAGGGAGTGATGAATGTATGGCAGAGTAAGGGAAAGGAAGAGAGGAGAGATCCGAACTCATTTCAAACTTTACGATCACACCAATTATGTCTTGGACAATTCCAAGAGAGAGATTGGAAGAAGCCTCAGAACACACCAGCCTTTTGCATCACACCAAGGCTTCTGGACTAACTCTAAGTCAGCTAACACTTCACACACAAGAGGAAAATCACAAGAACTTTAATTTCTTTCATTTTCACTCCAGTCTATGCATTTACTAAATGCCTTCTTCAACTTGTTTCTGGAATCAGGGAAAAGTACACTGGCATGCTCAGTAAGTAGAGAACTGCACTCCAAGGGAAAGCTGTCATACATCCTTGATGGAGACAACCTTCGGCATGGTCTGAACAAGGATCTTGGTTTCAAAGCGGAAGACAGGGCTGAAAATATACGCAGAGTTGGTATGTTCTTCTTGACAACAAAGAATTCTGATAAGGGAACGTAAATTAAATTAATCTTGGATAACACATAAGACATGTAAGCTGATATTGGATATAGCCCACACTGAGCATGTTTATTTAATTTAATTTAATGTAGTTTTGGTATGGCCAAACCTATTCTGGCATGCTTAACTTTTTGAATCAGGATTTCAGTGCCCGTGTTGCACATGCACAATTGGGTGTGTGTAGTATGCATGAGGGCACTAAGTGTGTGCATCATTAAAGGCAGGTTTATAGCTCACCCAAATGATGGACGTGTGATCTTCCTGTTTAATTGTTATTTTGGTTTATAAATTTCGTTTCTTCTCAAAAAAAAAAATATTGTTTCATTCCCAATAAAAGAATTGCTGTCATTTACATTTAGTGCTAAATAGTTGTTGATGAACCCCCAAATTTGAACAAGCATAGCTAGGATTGGAATTTTAAATCTTTTAATTATTTCTTAAAGATTATTCAGTGCTACAACGACTGTATTCTGGATTTTTAGTTATTAAAGTTAAATATAGTGTGTCAGATTTGAATATGGCATCTATTTTATCTCTTTTAATAACGACGCAAGTAAGCTATTAAGTTTTTAATGTAGGGGAGGTAGCAAAACTGTTCTCGGATGCTGGATTGATCTGTATTGCTAGTCTGATATCTCCTTATAGGAAAGATCGTGATGCTTGCCGTGCAATGTTACCAGATGCAAGTTTTATTGAGGCAAGACTCCTTCATATGGCTCTTATTCTTATAATCTGGTATAACAGGTCCACCTATTTTAAACCATGAAGATTTATTTTATTTTATCCATGTCAACAGGTTTTCATGAACATGCCCCTAGAATTATGTGAGTCAAGAGATGCAAAAGGCCTTTACAAGCTTGCACGTGCTGGAAAGATTAAAGGTTTGCTTTTGAATTGTCCATGGACTGTTCTATGTCCCATTTTTTAAAGGAAATAAATATAAATAAAAACAAATATAGAAGCCCAATATTAATATGGTTTGTATCAAAAGACGACTATATGTTATTGCATGGAAATCACTAAGTTCAAAATTCATATAGAAGAAATGCCATTTTATTTGGTTCCTTACAAGGAGGGCAACTCTTTTATTAGCTTCCTGTACTATGCATTTGTGAGTGCAAAGGTAACATTATAATACTCAAATGGGTGGTCCGGGAAGGTTAGAGTGAGTTCTGGCTTCTGATACTTATTTTACTGTGCTTTGTTTTTCTTTGGCCCTCCAAATGTCCGACACAGAGCATGCAATATCATTTCCTTTTACCCCCTAACCTGTTTGATGCCAGAACTGTATTACAGTCATCAATCTTCATTAGTTAAATGAGCATTAGTGCACGTAAATGCAGCCAAATCTTTCTGATTAACACCTTCGTCTTATGTCTTTGGTTTCTTTCAGCCAATTTTCAAGTAATTATTTTTTTCTGATGGCAGGTTTTACTGGAATAGATGATCCATATGAACGACCATTGAACTGTGAGGTATGTATTTAGTGGAGTATAAAAACTAATAGTCATGTCAGCATGGATCTGCTACTTGACATTGTTTAATTCTGAGACATTACTAGTGCCCCGTATTATGCCAATCGAACTGAAAAGTTTACCCTTATTTTGTCAGATAGAAATAGAACAGAAAGACGGAGTTTGCCCCAAGCCTGCTGCCATGGCAGGCCAAGTAGTGTCCTACTTAGAGGAGAAAGGATTTCTTCAAGTTGAGTGATTTACCTTTCTTCACTTAGCCTTGGATCTCTGTCAATCCGTCACTTTCGAGTTAAAGGATATCATTCAAAACACGATTAGTTGGATCAACCCTGCTCTAAGATCACCTGGCAATCGTTTGGTGGGTTAGTAGGTACTAATTGCGAGTACATATTTTTGGTTAATATCTTTTGTTTACAGGTATAGTAGGGTGAGAAATTGGGAGTCCCACTGTTTCGAATTAGCAGAACATTATGTGGCTAGTTCTAATAATTTGTTCTTCTTTATAGAGAAACTTGTTCAGTTTCAAATCATTAAAAAGGAGCAAGTAGTTCCTGCTGTGATTTAGATACTTTTCATAATCCCAGTGTGAGCCTGGTTAACCTTCAAAAGAAGGGTACTCTTTACTAAATCAAAACCGAAGGTTGTAACTTGTAAGTAGTGGAATGGATGAGAAGTGACTCAAATTGGTGAAAATTGGAGATTTGACTACAATTGGTAACGGCTGTAGACCACAACGGTTTCATCCTTCAAAAAGAATTGTAACCAAAATTACCTTGAAGCAAATGAGACAGAGTAGCAAACCACTCAAATTTTGTTTCGATTAATTCAAAAACCTTTGTAGCAGGACTTGGAAATGGCACGTTAATTTGATGTTATGAAATAATGTTTGAGAGAAGAAAAAATTACAGCAAGGAACAACTTCACTGAAAAATCTAAAGGAATTTAAAAACTGAAAGAAGATCCACAACTGGCTTGTATCACAAGTGGTCTATGAACTTTTTAATACTCCTCGTTCTATTCTTCAAACTCTCAAATCAATGAATGCGGTCTTTCATCTTTTTGTCTACACATCAATTTTATTCATGTTATCGCATGCCGACAAAATTTTCAATAAAACTGGCCATGTGTCTTTAGTAACCAATTTTAAGGACATTGTCATTTGAATATAGCTCATTTTAGTCTTAAAACTCATGTTTTTACTCAGTAATAATACCATATTCTCTCCAACTACGTTTCGCATTTGGGGTCCATCAAGGAGAGCATATAGCATTGTTGAGCAAAATACTTGAGTATTACTTTCTGCCAAGGTGAATAGGTTGTATATTGAAGAAAATATCCCTTTAAAGATTTTGATTTTGGTGGAATGCGACCTGGACCAAAAGACTAATGACCACATTGATTGAATTGAAAGCATAAGGACTCAAATGAGGACTTGTGAAAAATTCAGGGATCATTCATGGTAAAATAACATATATTTTTTCAGAACCATAGAATTGGCCCATAGTCAATTTTGTTCCAAACACCAGCCCAAGGTGCTAGTTGCACCGACACATCGGAAAAGCTCATGAAGGGAAAAAAAAAAATGTAAAAATGATACAAACCAGGAAAAGAAAAAGAAACAAACTAATTTGCGTTTATGAAAATTATTTTAATTTGATGAAAAGCATTAATTTTGTTAGTATTTTTATCAACCAATATATATATATTTTTATTAGAAAAGAAATCCAATGCTACAAAAACTATATATACGTTTTAGTTTTTGTGGTGAATGTCAAAAGCGTGAAACAAACAAACAAAAGAAGAGAGAGAGAGAGAGAGAGAGAGAGAGAGGAGCGGCTGCCTGAGATGGTGTTGAACAGCAATGTGGTGGTGAGAGTAGCAAATATATCAGCAAATATATGCCAATACATAGCCTGCAACCCTGAGAGATTGAGTAGCCACCAAGTGCTGCACCTCCTCTTCTGCTTCCCTTTCCACCAGCTACGACGCCGTTTGGTCGCCTTCATATGCCTCCCTTATCTTTCCTCCTCATCCTCTTCCGAAGACGATGATGACGATGAAGATTCTTCTCATGATTCTTCCGACGATCTCTCTGCCTACGCCAGCAATTCTCACTCCGATTGATTGAATGGATCTCCATCTTTGTAATTTCTTTTTCTTTTTCTTTTTTTGGGTGAAATTCTCTTTTCTTTTTTCTTCTGGTTAGCTTTTGAATTTACCCAGATGGCCGAAAAACGAAAAAACAAACATTAGATTTAGATTGGGATTAGGAAAATCCATGTGTTATTATCGATCAACATCAGTGTTTCTTGTTTATTTTTTTAATACTTTTATTTTTCCAATTCGATTGGTACATTCTTTATCCTATCCGTTAAATTTCATCAAATTGGAGTGAATTAGGTGCAAATTCGTTTTTTCCTTCCAAATTAAATCAAACTTGACGGTATGGTTATGGACTACTTGAAAATCCGATTTTTACGTGATAGATATATTAAACTGGTATTATATGAACAAAATAAATTAATCATCTAATATCAAAGATAAAATAGTAAATTTTGTTGCAAATCAATGTAATTATTATGGATACTCACCATATACTTTTACCCGCAATTTCCATAAGGATGAGATTTCAATTGAGTCTTATTGATTAATTTTAATCTCCTATTTTTAAGTAAGAATAATCCTAATTAAATAAGAATTATTCTTCAAACCCTATCTGACAAGAAGCACTATTAATATATAGTTACATCAGGCACATGAGGTAATTTTAAATCTTAAATCCCTAGTTGAAAATCTCTCTCTCTCTCTCTCTCTCTCATGGCTCTGATCACCCGGTTTTCTCGTACCACAAAGAAAACTTTGACCACTTTAACTATTGTCGTATCTTTTTCAAGGTCTAATAGAACTAACTTAGGTATCGGAGGGCCTTTGACCAACTCTCCTTCTCCCCCTTCTCCCTCCCCCCGGGTGTGGTCTATTTACTTCAACCTTTTTTCACAAAGATCGAGGAAAAAGAAAGAGAAGGAAGTTCAAGGGTTAAAGAATCTATGTGCGAATATTCCCCCGTGCGAAATTTTGCTCAAACATTTTGATGCTTTCATTGAGAGCATGAGTTATACTCAATGCGTGCTCTTGAATCAAAGGAATCTATTTCCTCATATTCATCACTCAACCAAAGCTTTCCAAACAACCATGGTTGGACGCATGCGTGCTCGAAGCAAGGCCGCCATGACAACACAATCTACTATGAGCCAAAGCCATACGTCTTGCAGTCCCTCGACCGAGATCATGGCTCCACCTTAAGGCCCCGTGGCTGCCACATCCTTGCGGCCACTTGGCCTTGCGGGGGGATCCGAGGCTCATCACCAAGACGAAGCAGCGGTGCACAATGCAGCCACAACTCGTGGCTATCTTGGCGCGGCAGCCTATTACAGCCCGATCTTGGAACAACTCCATATGTTCCCTTATTTGCTGTCGCGCTTGACGATTGCTACCTACACCTCCAACGAAACCCTAGCCTTCGTGTAATTGGGCTCCACACAAGTCTCTCTTCCGTATCCAAGCAGTCAAGTATACCTCAGCCTTATAGTAAACTAGCTCGCTCAAAGAGTAGATGACCAAAACAACTTGGTTAGACAGCTCCTCAGGCAAATCAATTTGGTCGAAGACCTTGGCCCTAGATCCCATGATGAAGAGAAAAGGATGGAAGAGCGCGTAGGCAGGTAGTTCAAAAGGTCCCAAGTAGGTTGAGCAGGAGGCAATGAGAAGGATTAGAGCATACTGCTCAGCACGCTGGTATGTCACATGCATCCGCGAGCCCTTCTCAAAGTAGATTGAGTCTCCGATCGAGATTAGGTCCAAAGACCAACATGAACGAGAGGTTGAGCCCACGATATGATGTTCATGCCCACTTGGGTTCGCATGGACGCATTAATGCCAGATTAGGCTCCCAAGGAGATCAACCTCTCAATTATCCTTATGAAATACGGGAAAAAAGACGCTTGCTTGCTCGCTTTGGAAGAGCCAACTCACGGCTACAAGCCACAGAGGATCCCTCACAAGAGCAGTCTACCAATATGTCGTGCAGGCAAGATAGCCACAGAGATATGCTCCGTAGAGACAACGAGGAGGTAGACAAGTGACGCCTGCATCATGGGAGGCACTACGTGAATCGCAAGCCATGCGGGAAGAGGATGTCGAGAGCTCGTGAATGACCGACTTCGAGACTTGAAGATTTGAGGAGATTTCGAAGATGCTCTGTGCAAGGTGGTGGACAAAGTGAACTCCTCACCATTCATTGCTACGATCGAGCAGGCAACTTCACCGAAGTGATTCTCAACGCCTTCTTTCACGCATTTCAAAGGGGATTCCAATCCCGAGAGCCATTTGATACACTTCAAAAGTGTCATGACCTTACGAGCAGTAGCTCATGATTGGTTCCATACCCTGCTATCTAGGTTGATCAGCTGCTTCAACGAATTGGCTTTTGTCTTCACAAAGGAGTACACTTGCTACCGGACGATCAAGAAACAAGCCGACCACCTGTTCAACCTATATAAGAAGCCTAATGAGTCCATTTGAGACTACATCAAAAGATTCAAGGCAGAGAAAACCAACATTGTGGAATGCGATGATCGAATCGTATCATCTGCTTTCAAGAAGAGCTTATAAGCTAAGCACGACCTGTATTGCGAGCTTACTATCGCTCCCAGCCAGACTCTAGCAGAGGTCTTCGCGACCACGGAACACTATGTACTCTGGGATGACAATCGAATTGCCATGAAGAAATTTGCTAAGCAAACCAAATAACTACCCAATGAAGTAGGTTAGAAAAGTGATAAGCCTAGTAGTATGAACTATGGACGAAAGCGCAAGGCACCATCCTAAGGTGGTGCACCAACAGATGAAGGCTATACAAAGTTCATTATTTTGATACATCAAATCTTGGCCCAAGTGAAAGATAAGTTATGGCTGAGGATGTCACTACCTTTGAAGGAAGATCTTGACACGAGAAGTACCAACAAGTATTGCGTATTCCATGGGACACATGGCATGGGCATGACACAACCAACTGCCGATGTGTAGCAGCCCACCTAATGGGCCCCATCGGACGCAATGCTGGCGCAAGCATTGGCACAAGGGTTGGCCACTCCAGCTAGTTGGAGACTCCACATGGCTTGTAAGGGTGAGGTTGTCATTGGAAACCAACGGCTACATTTGAAGTCGTTTTTGGGGTTTTTTATTTATAAATATATATATTTTTTTTAAAAACCTAACTACTACTTTTGATGGTTATTAGTTTATTAATTTTGATTTCTACTTTTTTTAAAAAAAATTAAGTGAAATTATATTATGTTTTGGAATTTAAATTTTTTTAAGGTTAAAATGTTCATAGAATTAAATCACGAATGTTGAAATAAAAATAATATTAAAAAAATTAACGACAAAAATAAAATTAGAGGTTAACTATTTTTAAATAATTTAAGAAAGTTGTGGACTCAAATAATGAGTTTGCATGGTTAGAGAAAAAACAATTCAAATCAAGACAATACATTAATAGTTATATTTAGAAAGGTAGAATTTTGAGTTTAGCCTCAATGAGGTTGGAGATGGTCTTACAACTTACAAGGCCTTTATCATACCAAGGATCTTGTGTTTTTTTTTGGGCAAAGATATTACTCTGTATTTTAATTTTCTATTTAAAAAATAAATTAAGAAATGAAAGAAATAAAAACAAAATTTAATATTTGAGAAAACCATTAACAATAGGAAGGCACAGTTAGGTAGGTAGGTGAGGGAAGAAAGAGAATGATGAGGACTGTGGTGACGCCTTGGCAGACCGCCCTATTCTCCCGATTAAATGGCCGTAATAGCCCTCCCTCTCCTCTCATCTTACACTTTCGCCATTCCTCCACCTGCTTCTCCTCCCCAAAAACTCCTCGTTTATCCATGGCTGCTGCCGCTCAGTCAACTACTCAGGTACTCTTATTTTCTCATGATTCTAGAAATTGGTTGCTTAGGAAGTGAAGAAAAACAAAGGCCCAACGTTTTTTTCTTCTCAATTTTCGTTGGTTTTATTGATTGTTTTAAATATCTCTATCTAATTATTCAATGTATGAAGGGTCCATTGTGTTATATGATTATATCAAAGCCAAACTGGTATTAGAAATTATGGGAAAAAAATTGAAGTAAAGTTCAAATCTTTTAAACTGCAAGTTAAAGCTGAAATTGGGTTTGGTGTTCTTGAATCAGAGTGTTTCAGCTGGAGATGATGCCAATGTTTTGCAGTTGATTCAATCTCATCAGGTACTTATGTCATTCCCATATTGAAAAGGTCTACATACATAAAACTTTGGCTTGGGGCACTAATGTACTATTACTATTATTGTAAACATTGAATGTGGGCAGGTAGTTTTTAGCTTTGTTGATCTTTATGTGGTTATTGTTACAGGAAAAGGCTGCTCGGCTTCCTCCTCTTGAGGAAATCAGAACTCTACTTGATCTTAGTGTTCGTGGAACCCTCTCTACTTTTTCACAGGTTTGTCTATCAGTTGTTTTCTTTTTTGTTATTTGAATATCTGTTTTTCAGTTATTTAATTGTGAGACTAGTGCATGAGCTTCTTGTACGTAGTATGTTATATTTACAGACTGATCAATTCGTATCTCCTTTTTAGATTATGATGAATCAGGATTAGTTACCTTCAAATTTGGGCTTATGGCTTGGTCTAATGAGCCGTCCATTGGGGGCTTTATGCATTACAGTTGGATGTTCCAACTGGATTGGAACTCTACCAGAGCAATCCTATTAAGCTAAGAGTCCTCTCAACTGGATAAAGATAGCCTTATTATAACTTAGAGAAAGAAAGAGTCCCAATCTACTGATTGAGGGTAGGCTTAAAGACCGTCCCTCAGAAGGAAACATTAGTTAATGCATTTGGATGCAGCTCTTAATGTCTCTTTCTCTCTCTAGTAATTAGGCTTTTAGAAGCCTTTTGCATTGTTTAGTCTTTGTGGTGGTTCTCGCAATAACCATACACAGTATTGAGGTTATTGGCTTTGTGGAGTATCATTTTCTTTCGTACAGAATTCGGGATAATTGGACTTGTGTTCCTTTCACAACAAGTTAACAAGGGTGAAGTTCTGTTCAAATGATTTTTATTTTTTGGATAAGAGTTGGATTCATGACTCTGGACAGTGATGAAAGCAGTGCATAGAATAAGTAATTGTATTGGCAATGACAGTAAGATATTGCATAAAGGATACATGATTCCGAATTTTAAAAAACATAAATACCATTTAAGCGCAACAACCGTGCCAAGTGAATCAACCGTATTCTGAAAAGGGATGCGGCTGTGTTGAAGAGACAATCATTTCACTTGCAAACATATCTGGGCGGAATTGAATAGTGGCTTCAGTAATTGAATCAAACAAGCCCTTTTAACTCAGTGCTAGAGTAATGCCATGGTAGGGGATGCTGGACCAAAAACCCATCAGAATAGGGGTTTCTATGGCTTTTTTTCCTTTTGTACTGATTATGAAAGTCTGATGCTAATACATGGTTGAGAAATAGATAATACATTTCTTTTTAACATTCCTATGTTTTAATCATCTCATAATTAACCTCTGGTCGATTGTTATCCTTGTATCATTTTCTTTGATTTTCTTTCATGTGCAGAAGCATGAAGGTTATCCATCAGGATCAATGGTTGACTTTGCATGTGATGCTGATGGATCTCCAATATTAGCTGTTAGCAGCTTGGCAGTTCATACAAAGGTTTGCCCAGAAATTTGGACGTTCTTCATGTTATATATGATCTTTAGATTGCAGATTGCAAATTTGACTACATTGTCAACAAACAAATTCAAGTTTCCAGTCCAAATATGAAATTCTTTAGTTCAGGTGGTTAAGACAAATTGATCAGTAATGTGTATAAGAAAATAGGTGGGGTCCAGTTCTTTGCATGTGCTGCCTATGCATATTATTTATTTCAGGTTAAAGTCAGAATGCTCAGTTGTCGTAAACCTACTTAAATTCTTTTCGCATATATTTCTGGTCCTTGTGCTTCTTATATGGTTAAACTTTTTGTTTACAAATACAAAAACTTAAGCATTGCCTTTTATTTTTTCTTTATATCAATTGGGATTAGTGAAAACCAAGATTCAAAAGAGAAATCACACCACAAATGGAAGAGAATAAATAGACAATAAAAATTATGCACATGAGTTTCACGTGGTTTAACAAATTCCTGCCTACATCCATGAGATATGTTTGTTCTTTACTATGAAAAAACCCATTGGTACAAGAAACAATTGAGTTAAATCATAATAACCAGAATTTACGCCCACTATCTCAATACCCCAAAGAACACTATCCCAAGAGATTTATTGACGTAGGAGCCAAGTTCAGATTATAATAAATAAGCTCATCCAGGTCCAAAGCACCACATGATTTATAATTTTTGTACTTTTTTTTTTTTTTGGTAATAAATGCAATTTACGCATGTATTTCAGGTTCATTGTCTGTAAGTCTCTTTATGTCACATGTTCAATATAATAGGTGTTAGGAATTCTGTTTCTTAGCAGTTATAAGTGTACTAATCTGGCCCTTTTAAATGATTCCTGTACCAATGGCCCTATAAGGAGGCAATATTGTAAGCGTTAACAGTAAGTTAAGTGTCCTTTTCTTTTTTTGTTGATAAAGATACAATTATATTACTGAGAAAACAGAGCAAAAAGATAAAAACCAACAACTCATTTGAGCTGGAACACTCCGAAATGCAAAATTAATAGGGTAGATGCCTGCCAATCCTACGAAATTAAGGAGAGAGGAACTCCCAACTCAGAGAAAACAGATGCCCATAGTGCAGACCAAAAACGAATTCTGCCTCATAACTCCTCAAAGCGTGCTCCTGTATAATCTTCAAAATCCTTCTATTTCTCTCTGCCCATACCACCCATAACACAGCCATGATCATGCAGCCCCACATAACTTTGGCCTTCTTACCCTTCTTACCCTGCCATAACGATTTTTGTGTTTTGCCATGAAGAGAAAAGCAGTCCCTTGGGATTACCCAGCTAATGCCCATCTCCCTGAACAAATTCAACTAGAGACCCAAGGTCACCGGGCAATGAATGTATGATCAACCGTTTCCAAATTCTTCTTACATAGGATACGCCATTGAGGAGACAAGCAGGAAAACGGACGCCTTCTTTGAACCGTGTCATAAGTCTTCACCTCTTTTAATAGTGTATCATAAAAAATGTTAATAGTGAAAGTTCTTGTGATTTCCTGGTCATGTGTGAAGCATGGGTTGACTGGGAGTGATTCTAATACACCTTTGGTGTGTACCGAAGCCCGATGGGAAGCCTGAATTTTTCAAATTTCTATGGGAGTGATTCCAATATACCTTTGGTGTGAGATGCCAGAGACCAGAGTCAGTCTGGATCTCTCTTTTCTTTCTTTCTTTCTATTACCATTGTCCTATATCCGTTTCACTCTTGGTCAATGCTCACACTCAAGCGTATAATTGTAACTAAAGCTGCTAGCATTAGTTATACAGATGCATAAGCGGCAACCTTTCTTCACATGTATGGATGCTGGTCGTCCTTCATATGGAAGGAAGATAATGACTGTATTACTTTTTAGACTTCCAATCCATTGCATATAAGTTTCTGTAACACATGTAGCTTTCAAGAAAACCACCAAGTTGAAGTAAAAACTAGCTACTGCTTTATTACTTTGTGGGTTCCTCTGCATTTATTCTCATGAATCTGTAAAAATATTCATTTGGTCAATGGGTTCCCTCCTCCATCTTCAGCACGTTTAGTAGCTGATACAGATGTAAGTTGTTGGTCAAACTCTTAGAGCATCCACAATGGGGGCGTGTATATAGGGGTGTATGTTAAATATACACCCCGAGTCACCGGAATCGTCTCCAATGAGGAGATGTAAATGGATGTAAATATACATCACCATCATGGGGATGTAAAATAAAATGTATATTTACATCGATTTTTACATCCCTTGTAGGCGGGACCCACTCGAGAAAAGAGAAGAAAAATGAATAAAAGTCAACATAAAAGGCTGGGACCCACGGCTACACCCCCAAATTTACACCCCCCCATTGGAGCAAAAAACATATTTACACCCTCCGGAGATGTAAAGGGGACGTAAAAGTGGCTTTACACCCCCGAATTTACATTCCCCCACTGTGGATGCTCTAATCGTGGTAAAATTTTACAACTTCAGTACCCTAAGATTATTGATTATGTTATATAGATTGCAACTGAGCTACAAGATATTTATATAGATTCATAGACGGCAACCTTTCTTCACTTTAAATGATACTGACCTTCTTTCATATGAAAGGAAGACTATGGCATCATTACTTTTTAAACTTCCAATCCATGAAATATAATTTTGTGTAAAAACATGTAGTTTTCCAAGCATTCAAACGGGCCAAGTCAAATATAGCTGCTAGTTCATTACTTAGTGGATCATGCTGTTATTCACAGCAATCTCAACAATATAATATCCCATCATGTTGTTATTTTTTTTTTGTTCAATAGGACCTAACGCTTAATCCCAAGTGCTCATTGCTTGTGGCTAGAGACCCTGAAGATAGGACTGATTTGGTGGTCACTCTGCATGGTGATGCTATTCCCGTAAGTAATAATTGTTTACCAATTTTGCATGGTGTGTAAAGTGCACTTTATCTATCTATCTATCTATCTCTCACTCTCTTTGGCTGCAAGCAGTTTGAAATGTATTTTTTTCTTTAAACAATCATTTAGGTTCCAGAGAAGGATCAAGCAGCCATACGTACTGCATATTTGGCTAGGCATCCCAAGGCATTTTGGGTAACTTTGCACTCTTGTTTAGCATAATAAATGTATATGGATGAAATGTTTCTAGTCAGTAATAAATCATCACATACAATCTGAAGGTTGACTTTGGTGACTTCCAATTCATACGCATCGAGCCAAAAGTTGTGCGATACGTTTCAGGGGTTGCAACAGCTTTACTGGGATCAGGAGGTACTTTTTGATTGTTTATGGTTCAATGTTTTTTTTTTTTTTGGGGTAGTTTTGTCACTCACAAAATATTTCACTTTCTCTAGATATCTTTGGAAATGAGCATACAAATGCCTTTGATTTTGAATTATTACATGCTGTCTTCTGTTTGAAACACCTCTTCTGGATTTTATTTATTTATTTAATTGTATTGTTACATTTATCTCACCTTTTTTCGTTCTTAACATGTACTTATTTTGCTTTCAGAGTTCAGTAATGAGGAGTATAAAGCTGCAAAAGTTGATCCAATTGCTCAATTTTCAAAGCCTGTTGCAGTACTAATTTCTTATCATTATATGTTTTCTGGTTATCTTAATTTGAATTGGTTGTCCTTTCTAACTGAATTTGAAAACTTTTGTTTGTCAGTCTCACATGAATAGGGATCATGCTGAAGATACGAAGGTCATTGTGCAACACTCCACATCGATTCCGGTAATTTCAACTGTTGGAAAACTAATGGGAAAGGAGTTTCTTTTCTTTCCTTCATTTCATTGTTCATTTCTTTCTCTGTATAGGAGATAGAAACTTTGCTCAAGTTAAGGAAAACCAAGGATGAAAATATAAGCCGATATGTCAGATTTTCAAAGTGTTGACATGGATACCTTGGGGTAATCCTATTTCTACACCATATATCGGTGATATTTCCCCGATATTTGATGATAGTACGGACATTTCCCGATGGCAGCCTAAAAACGCAGAAAAATTTCATGATTTTTTAATGTATAATTAAGTCAAATTTGAACCAAATTAAACCTTAATTTAATACCCATCTACTAACCCATCCATTTAATCAAACTAAATATCCAATTAATGATCATTCTGATCCAAAGGAACCAACAACATCAATATACACTGATATCAAATATCCCCTGAAATATCTGTAAATTGGGGGGCTGATACTATCTGCACGGCTGACATTTTCATCCTTGGTTAAAACTAAATCAATGCATTTGGTGTCAATATCGCCCTAAGACATGTCGGATATGCCAGGGTGACTCTTTGGAAGCATCATGAATTTCTCAGGTCCATTTATGTGTATTTTGGAATAATACAAGATATATACACAGAGATAGACAGGTGGAGAGAGAATAGTTTGATGCAAGCTTATTTATATTTTTCTCCAGGTGGACTTTGCCTACATTTTGGATTTGGATAGCCTTGGTTTTAATGTTAAGGTACTGCCAATTTAACTTTTTTGTTTTTAATAACCCATTTATATTTTTAATAAACCATTTTTCTTGTGCCGAAATAATATACAGAATCAGTTTTTTCCAAACTAAATAAAGCCCATAGCTCAAGTGGCATTGGAGCTGGGTGTGAAGTGGTAGAACCTGGGTTCAAATTCTATTGTAACTTCGTGAGGAAAAAAATAAACCTCAGTTCATTCAAACTGAAACCATTAATGTAGAATAACTGTTCTACAATCAAAAGTCATTATTTTCTAATTCTCTTACCCCTTATCAATACTAAACAAATTCTGTTTTACCCAAGCCAAACTCATTTGTTTCTTCCATTTTGACATATATTGTTGACTTTATTATTCTTCTTTTAGGCTGGTTATCAGGGGGAAAATTTCAAGCTTCGCATACCTTTTACTAGACGTGCAGAGGATCGAAAGTGAGACATCTCATTTAAATGAATATTTCCTTTTCTTGTGGAAGTCCAGATTTACCTTTTATGTTAATGTTGTACTGCATAGATCATGGCATTGGGCGGAGGATAGTTGTTCTTTTTCATGGTTGATGGCTACAGGATGCACTCAATTAATTGAAAATCATAGTTTGTCTTGATCTATTTTTGGTGAATGGCGGGTCGAAGCCCCCCAAAAAAAACAAAAAAAAAAAACTACAAAGAAGCTATTCTAGCCCGAGTTACATACGTGGCGTCATTAATAATTTTTCTTAACATTATAACAAGAAATTTCAGACTAATTCCTTTCAGATTATTCTACTAGGGTTGTATCATTAATGTTATATTTTACTTCTATAGATCACAGTATTTTTATTCCTGACCTTCATGTGTAGATATCAATATTCTTTTGCATGGTGTAAGTATATTTCACAGGGAATTGACATTTGTTCTCATAAACTGTCTGGTGGTAGAGAATGGAAAGACGGGAAGAGAATTAGGTTCTGGGATGATAAATGGGTTGACAATTCCTTTGAATTTATTTTTCCCGTGTCTTTATAAATTGTCATGTTTTCATAACATATTAATTCCCACTTTGCCAATCTCATCCCTTTATTTATTGGGTTAGAAATTTCAGTTCCAAAGGAATTAAATTACATTGAAATTGGTCAGCCTCCCTGTATGTTATTTTGTATTGAAAAGGTTTCTTTGTACCCTTTGTGGGATGATAGAAGGGTGTGACAACTTCAATCTTCTGGAAATTCTTCTTGAAAGTTCATCCAATAAATTCTATCAGAAAAAAAAAGATAATAATAATCCATCCGAAATGATTGGTCAGTAACATAGTCCTGAGGGTACTTGTAAGGTAGAAATTCTTGTTTGGATGATTTCTCATAGGATGGTTAGAACCTTTGATATGTTCAATGAATGAGTCCTAATGTTTTCTTTTCACATTCTTGGTGTATAATGTGTAGAAAAGGAATGGAGGGCGTTGATTATTCATTTATCCATTACCAATTGCAGTTAGTTTTTAGAATTATTATTTTTTTCTGAGACGAGGTTGAGTTGGCTTTTCTGGCTTTTGTATTTTGTTATTTGTTGAGAAACTTTGTGCCTTTGGTGGAGAATAAAGGGGCGAAAATTTTCTGAAACTGTTGTCTTTTGAATTTCTTTTGGGTGGCTTGGTTAGAAAGAATGTTTGACTTTTTAAGGGAAACTGGGAAAAGAGGAGGATTTCTTTTGCGAAAGAGTGCAGTTTTGAGCTTTGTTGTAGGAATCACTTCCATTGATTAAGATATTTGGTTCTTCATTTTTCATTTGGATTTGGGGATCTGCAGTTTGCTGAATTCTCATACTATTATAACCATTTTTCTGAGCATTTGAATGTAACTAAAAGGATAGGTTACTTTTCTCTTTGTGTGTTAGTGGACTGCTTGTCCGCTGCTGGTGGACAATTATATTGTACTTTTATGTCTTTATCTAATATAGTCTTTGTTTCTTATAGAAAAACATTTGGATGAGATTGAGTTATAGCAACTCAAAGTTTGTCTTAAAAGTATATGATTACCAAAAGTTTCGATGTCACCAGAGTCATCCGAACCCTGGACTGTGAGACTTATCCCTCAAATACTCGGTACCTGACTGTAGGTCTTTCAGTACAAGGGCGGAGGACAGAAAAGTCCTATTTAAATAATGTAATATTCTAATGTGACCGACTAATGACTTTACTTTTGATTATGAAGTACTGTTTTGACAATTGTATGTTTCTTTTTCTTTTCCTTTTTTTTTCCAGTTATAAATATATGTTTTTGGTATGAAGATTGCTATGAAAAGTTCTTGCTGCATGGTTTGAGTTTGTTTAAATTGTTTATAAGAAGTTCAATTTCTTTTTTCTGTGTTTATCTTTTTAGGGATGTGAAGACTCTAATAGTGGATATGCTTCATGCTGCGAAGCCTCAAGGTAGTTGATCACAGAGTACACAAGAAGGTGCGCTTATCTAATTTTTTTAGTGATAAATATCGAGTTTGTATAGGCTGGCGTTTTTCTTTTAAATTCTTTTCTCTGGTAGCCCCTAGCCACTGGTAAAAATTGAGACAATAAAACAAAAACTTTAGAAAAAGAAAAGGAGCGAATTGGAGGGGTAAGGCCTCTTATGGTTTTCTCTGCCACTCTTTCAAGTTTCAACTATATGCCTTTCATTAAGAGAAAGGGAAATTGGATGATTTAGTTATCTTTTTCAGGGATGTTTGTTTGGAAAACCTTCTTTAAAAAAAAAAAAACAAAAACAAAAACAAAATTTAATTTATTTGATTTAAGGTTTGTTTTGTGCTGATTTAGATGGTTTGGATTGGTTATTAAAAGAGACGGAATTTTATTGCATATGACAATAAAAGCAGGGGTGGTCAAGATGGCCACAACAGACAAACAGAAAACGTAAAAAACTAAAACATCGTGAACAAAGCAGACCCCTAAGACGCCTAACCAGGGAAACCTGTATGGACAGTCTTATCCGAGGTATTACCATGTATGGAGTTGATCTAGGGTGGCATTTTGCGTATGTTCCATTTTATGCTGGTATTATTATGATGTTATCCATAGAGTCGTTTCTTTTATGATATTCTTATCCTGTTTTCCTTTGTAGGATGTTTCAGCACCTCAGAACAGCCTTCTCTGAGGATGGTGAAATCTGGACTTGGAAGAGGTGAATCGAGATAATATTGGGAAAAGATCGTGTGTTCTCTTGTATTCTCAGAAAGAAAGTCTGCATATTAGTAAGGGTCATGGTTACAGGATCAATATAAGTGGTTTCTAAAATCATACTTGTTTAATGTCAAAAGTGATATTGTATATTCTACACATAGAATACCAACTGTACATTTTTTTCCGCTGTCCTCCTTGTTTCTTTGAGAGATTGTGTAAAGAATAAATTGCTATAAAAGTTGGAACCCAATTGGGATTTGAAATATATGAGAAGGTGATAATATTTTCGAATAGAATTTGACTTGTTTGGGTTCAGTTGTTTTTATGACGTTCCAGTGAACCGTCTGTTGATGTTGATCTAGTCTTTTTAATATGTTGATCTAGTCTAGCAATTAATTTGGTTGGCTTCCTATTAAGGGACTGGATATTGATCCAAAAGTATGACATTATTATTATGCTTGGGAAATGACATGATAGTAGCAAAACAACAAAAGTAACAGATTCAGGGCCCCATTGTAAGTTAATCAAAATTAATCGGATCCTAGCTTTTAGTTGAGATTAGTAAGAGCATCTCCAATAGTAATAGAAAATAAAACTTTTCAAATTGAAGTTTGTTGATCTACGTGGCAATTTGAAAAGCCTTATTTGTTACTTGAATAATTTTTGCTCCAACACTCTTCAATTCAATTAATGCAATATCATGAAAAAGAACGAAAAATGTCTATGTATTTATTATATGAAGAAAAAAAAATTATATTTTTAACATTTTCAAGATAGGTTTTGTTTTTCCAAAGTGAAATTAAATATTTGAAGAGCCAAAGTCAACTTACCAGTCCTGAAGAGTGAGAGAGAGAGAGAGAGAGAGAGAGAGAGAGAGAGAGAGAGAGGGTGTAGCTTTGATGATTGAGGTTGAAGAGCATGTTGGACCGAGTTTTTCTGATGTGACTCACATATTTTAGAATTCCAAAGCTGTTGTAAAATTGAATATGGTAAGATTATAAATAATTATAAATCCAAGGTGGTTTGGACCTGTTTGGGCCAAAAATTGACACATCCAGCCCAAGGCCCATCAGAACAAACAAAGCTGAGTTGGGCCTCACAGACCCAACATAAATAGGAAGAGGAAGTCCAGACCAGAAGAGGGAACAATCCCACATGGCAGCCTCTGGGATAAAAGTCAGCAATGGCGGAAGTCAGCAGGGATGAAAAGTCAGCACAGTTCTGCCTAAAAACAGTTTAAATTCCATCAGTTCTGCCTAAAAACAGTTTAAATTCCATCAGTTCTGCCTAAAAACAGTTTAAATTCCATCAGTTCTGCCTAAAAACAGTTTAAATTCCATCAGTTCTGCCTAAAAACAGTTTAAATTCCATCAGTTCTGCCTAAAAACAGTTTAAATTCCATCAGTTCTGCCTAAAAACAGTTTAAATTCCATCAGTTCTGCCTAAAAACAGTTTAAATTCCATCAGTTCTGCCTAAAAACAGTTTAAATTCCATCAGTTCTGCCTAAAAACAGTTTAAATTCCATCAGTTCTGCCTAAAAACAGTTTAAATTCCATCAGTTCTGCCTAAAAACAGTTTAAATTCCATCAGTTCTGCCTAAAAACAGTTTAAATTCCATCAGTTCTGCCTAAAAACAGTTTAAATTCCATCAGTTCTGCCTAAAAACAGTTTAAATTCCATCAGTTCTGCCTAAAAACAGTTTAAATTCCATCAGTTCTGCCTAAAAACAGTTTAAATTCCATCAGTTCTGCCTAAAAACAGTTTAAATTCCATCAGTTCTGCCTAAAAACAGTTTAAATTCCATCAGTTCTGCCTAAAAACAGTTTAAATTCCATCAGTTCTGCCTAAAAACAGTTTAAATTCCATCAGTTCTGCCTAAAAACAGTTTAAATTCCATCAGTTCTGCCTAAAAACAGTTTAAATTCCATCAGTTCTGCCTAAAAACAGTTTAAATTCCATCAGTTCTGCCTAAAAACAGTTTAAATTCCATCAGTTCTGCCTAAAAACAGTTTAAATTCCATCAGTTCTGCCTAAAAACAGTTTAAATTCCATCAGTTCTGCCTAAAAACAGTTTAAATTCCATCAGTTCTGCCTAAAAACAGTTTAAATTCCATCAGTTCTGCCTAAAAACAGTTTAAATTCCATCAGTTCTGCCTAAAAACAGTTTAAATTCCATCAGTTCTGCCTAAAAACAGTTTAAATTCCATCAGTTCTGCCTAAAAACAGTTTAAATTCCATCAGTTCTGCCTAAAAACAGTTTAAATTCCATCAGTTCTGCCTAAAAACAGTTTAAATTCCATCAGTTCTGCCTAAAAACAGTTTAAATTCCATCAGTTCTGCCTAAAAACAGTTTAAATTCCATCAGTTCTGCCTAAAAACAGTTTAAATTCCATCAGTTCTGCCTAAAAACAGTTTAAATTCCATCAGTTCTGCCTAAAAACAGTTTAAATTCCATCAGTTCTGCCTAAAAACAGTTTAAATTCCATCAGTTCTGCCTAAAAACAGTTTAAATTCCATCAGTTCTGCCTAAAAACAGTTTAAATTCCATCAGTTCTGCCTAAAAACAGTTTAAATTCCATCAGTTCTGCCTAAAAACAGTTTAAATTCCATCAGTTCTGCCTAAAAACAGTTTAAATTCCATCAGTTCTGCCTAAAAACAGTTTAAATTCCATCAGTTCTGCCTAAAAACAGTTTAAATTCCATCAGTTCTGCCTAAAAACAGTTTAAATTCCATCAGTTCTGCCTAAAAACAGTTTAAATTCCATCAGTTCTGCCTAAAAACAGTTTAAATTCCATCAGTTCTGCCTAAAAACAGTTTAAATTCCATCAGTTCTGCCTAAAAACAGTTTAAATTCCATCAGTTCTGCCTAAAAACAGTTTAAATTCCATCAGTTCTGCCTAAAAACAGTTTAAATTCCATCAGTTCTGCCTAAAAACAGTTTAAATTCCATCAGTTCTGCCTAAAAACAGTTTAAATTCCATCAGTTCTGCCTAAAAACAGTTTAAATTCCATCAGTTCTGCCTAAAAACAGTTTAAATTCCATCAGTTCTGCCTAAAAACAGTTTAAATTCCATCAGTTCTGCCTAAAAACAGTTTAAATTCCATCAGTTCTGCCTAAAAACAGTTTAAATTCCATCAGTTCTGCCTAAAAACAGTTTAAATTCCATCAGTTCTGCCTAAAAACAGTTTAAATTCCATCAGTTCTGCCTAAAAACAGTTTAAATTCCATCAGTTCTGCCTAAAAACAGTTTAAATTCCATCAGTTCTGCCTAAAAACAGTTTAAATTCCATCAGTTCTGCCTAAAAACAGTTTAAATTCCATCAGTTCTGCCTAAAAACAGTTTAAATTCCATCAGTTCTGCCTAAAAACAGTTTAAATTCCATCAGTTCTGCCTAAAAACAGTTTAAATTCCATCAGTTCTGCCTAAAAACAGTTTAAATTCCATCAGTTCTGCCTAAAAACAGTTTAAATTCCATCAGTTCTGCCTAAAAACAGTTTAAATTCCATCAGTTCTGCCTAAAAACAGTTTAAATTCCATCAGTTCTGCCTAAAAACAGTTTAAATTCCATCAGTTCTGCCTAAAAACAGTTTAAATTCCATCAGTTCTGCCTAAAAACAGTTTAAATTCCATCAGTTCTGCCTAAAAACAGTTTAAATTCCATCAGTTCTGCCTAAAAACAGTTTAAATTCCATCAGTTCTGCCTAAAAACAGTTTAAATTCCATCAGTTCTGCCTAAAAACAGTTTAAATTCCATCAGTTCTGCCTAAAAACAGTTTAAATTCCATCAGTTCTGCCTAAAAACAGTTTAAATTCCATCAGTTCTGCCTAAAAACAGTTTAAATTCCATCAGTTCTGCCTAAAAACAGTTTAAATTCCATCAGTTCTGCCTAAAAACAGTTTAAATTCCATCAGTTCTGCCTAAAAACAGTTTAAATTCCATCAGTTCTGCCTAAAAACAGTTTAAATTCCATCAGTTCTGCCTAAAAACAGTTTAAATTCCATCAGTTCTGCCTAAAAACAGTTTAAATTCCATCAGTTCTGCCTAAAAACAGTTTAAATTCCATCAGTTCTGCCTAAAAACAGTTTAAATTCCATCAGTTCTGCCTAAAAACAGTTTAAATTCCATCAGTTCTGCCTAAAAACAGTTTAAATTCCATCAGTTCTGCCTAAAAACAGTTTAAATTCCATCAGTTCTGCCTAAAAACAGTTTAAATTCCATCAGTTCTGCCTAAAAACAGTTTAAATTCCATCAGTTCTGCCTAAAAACAGTTTAAATTCCATCAGTTCTGCCTAAAAACAGTTTAAATTCCATCAGTTCTGCCTAAAAACAGTTTAAATTCCATCAGTTCTGCCTAAAAACAGTTTAAATTCCATCAGTTCTGCCTAAAAACAGTTTAAATTCCATCAGTTCTGCCTAAAAACAGTTTAAATTCCATCAGTTCTGCCTAAAAACAGTTTAAATTCCATCAGTTCTGCCTAAAAACAGTTTAAATTCCATCAGTTCTGCCTAAAAACAGTTTAAATTCCATCAGTTCTGCCTAAAAACAGTTTAAATTCCATCAGTTCTGCCTAAAAACAGTTTAAATTCCATCAGTTCTGCCTAAAAACAGTTTAAATTCCATCAGTTCTGCCTAAAAACAGTTTAAATTCCATCAGTTCTGCCTAAAAACAGTTTAAATTCCATCAGTTCTGCCTAAAAACAGTTTAAATTCCATCAGTTCTGCCTAAAAACAGTTTAAATTCCATCAGTTCTGCCTAAAAACAGTTTAAATTCCATCAGTTCTGCCTAAAAACAGTTTAAATTCCATCAGTTCTGCCTAAAAACAGTTTAAATTCCATCAGTTCTGCCTAAAAACAGTTTAAATTCCATCAGTTCTGCCTAAAAACAGTTTAAATTCCATCAGTTCTGCCTAAAAACAGTTTAAATTCCATCAGTTCTGCCTAAAAACAGTTTAAATTCCATCAGTTCTGCCTAAAAACAGTTTAAATTCCATCAGTTCTGCCTAAAAACAGTTTAAATTCCATCAGTTCTGCCTAAAAACAGTTTAAATTCCATCAGTTCTGCCTAAAAACAGTTTAAATTCCATCAGTTCTGCCTAAAAACAGTTTAAATTCCATCAGTTCTGCCTAAAAACAGTTTAAATTCCATCAGTTCTGCCTAAAAACAGTTTAAATTCCATCAGTTCTGCCTAAAAACAGTTTAAATTCCATCAGTTCTGCCTAAAAACAGTTTAAATTCCATCAGTTCTGCCTAAAAACAGTTTAAATTCCATCAGTTCTGCCTAAAAACAGTTTAAATTCCATCAGTTCTGCCTAAAAACAGTTTAAATTCCATCAGTTCTGCCTAAAAACAGTTTAAATTCCATCAGTTCTGCCTAAAAACAGTTTAAATTCCATCAGTTCTGCCTAAAAACAGTTTAAATTCCATCAGTTCTGCCTAAAAACAGTTTAAATTCCATCAGTTCTGCCTAAAAACAGTTTAAATTCCATCAGTTCTGCCTAAAAACAGTTTAAATTCCATCAGTTCTGCCTAAAAACAGTTTAAATTCCATCAGTTCTGCCTAAAAACAGTTTAAATTCCATCAGTTCTGCCTAAAAACAGTTTAAATTCCATCAGTTCTGCCTAAAAACAGTTTAAATTCCATCAGTTCTGCCTAAAAACAGTTTAAATTCCATCAGTTCTGCCTAAAAACAGTTTAAATTCCATCAGTTCTGCCTAAAAACAGTTTAAATTCCATCAGTTCTGCCTAAAAACAGTTTAAATTCCATCAGTTCTGCCTAAAAACAGTTTAAATTCCATCAGTTCTGCCTAAAAACAGTTTAAATTCCATCAGTTCTGCCTAAAAACAGTTTAAATTCCATCAGTTCTGCCTAAAAACAGTTTAAATTCCATCAGTTCTGCCTAAAAACAGTTTAAATTCCATCAGTTCTGCCTAAAAACAGTTTAAATTCCATCAGTTCTGCCTAAAAACAGTTTAAATTCCATCAGTTCTGCCTAAAAACAGTTTAAATTCCATCAGTTCTGCCTAAAAACAGTTTAAATTCCATCAGTTCTGCCTAAAAACAGTTTAAATTCCATCAGTTCTGCCTAAAAACAGTTTAAATTCCATCAGTTCTGCCTAAAAACAGTTTAAATTCCATCAGTTCTGCCTAAAAACAGTTTAAATTCCATCAGTTCTGCCTAAAAACAGTTTAAATTCCATCAGTTCTGCCTAAAAACAGTTTAAATTCCATCAGTTCTGCCTAAAAACAGTTTAAATTCCATCAGTTCTGCCTAAAAACAGTTTAAATTCCATCAGTTCTGCCTAAAAACAGTTTAAATTCCATCAGTTCTGCCTAAAAACAGTTTAAATTCCATCAGTTCTGCCTAAAAACAGTTTAAATTCCATCAGTTCTGCCTAAAAACAGTTTAAATTCCATCAGTTCTGCCTAAAAACAGTTTAAATTCCATCAGTTCTGCCTAAAAACAGTTTAAATTCCATCAGTTCTGCCTAAAAACAGTTTAAATTCCATCAGTTCTGCCTAAAAACAGTTTAAATTCCATCAGTTCTGCCTAAAAACAGTTTAAATTCCATCAGTTCTGCCTAAAAACAGTTTAAATTCCATCAGTTCTGCCTAAAAACAGTTTAAATTCCATCAGTTCTGCCTAAAAACAGTTTAAATTCCATCAGTTCTGCCTAAAAACAGTTTAAATTCCATCAGTTCTGCCTAAAAACAGTTTAAATTCCATCAGTTCTGCCTAAAAACAGTTTAAATTCCATCAGTTCTGCCTAAAAACAGTTTAAATTCCATCAGTTCTGCCTAAAAACAGTTTAAATTCCATCAGTTCTGCCTAAAAACAGTTTAAATTCCATCAGTTCTGCCTAAAAACAGTTTAAATTCCATCAGTTCTGCCTAAAAACAGTTTAAATTCCATCAGTTCTGCCTAAAAACAGTTTAAATTCCATCAGTTCTGCCTAAAAACAGTTTAAATTCCATCAGTTCTGCCTAAAAACAGTTTAAATTCCATCAGTTCTGCCTAAAAACAGTTTAAATTCCATCAGTTCTGCCTAAAAACAGTTTAAATTCCATCAGTTCTGCCTAAAAACAGTTTAAATTCCATCAGTTCTGCCTAAAAACAGTTTAAATTCCATCAGTTCTGCCTAAAAACAGTTTAAATTCCATCAGTTCTGCCTAAAAACAGTTTAAATTCCATCAGTTCTGCCTAAAAACAGTTTAAATTCCATCAGTTCTGCCTAAAAACAGTTTAAATTCCATCAGTTCTGCCTAAAAACAGTTTAAATTCCATCAGTTCTGCCTAAAAACAGTTTAAATTCCATCAGTTCTGCCTAAAAACAGTTTAAATTCCATCAGTTCTGCCTAAAAACAGTTTAAATTCCATCAGTTCTGCCTAAAAACAGTTTAAATTCCATCAGTTCTGCCTAAAAACAGTTTAAATTCCATCAGTTCTGCCTAAAAACAGTTTAAATTCCATCAGTTCTGCCTAAAAACAGTTTAAATTCCATCAGTTCTGCCTAAAAACAGTTTAAATTCCATCAGTTCTGCCTAAAAACAGTTTAAATTCCATCAGTTCTGCCTAAAAACAGTTTAAATTCCATCAGTTCTGCCTAAAAACAGTTTAAATTCCATCAGTTCTGCCTAAAAACAGTTTAAATTCCATCAGTTCTGCCTAAAAACAGTTTAAATTCCATCAGTTCTGCCTAAAAACAGTTTAAATTCCATCAGTTCTGCCTAAAAACAGTTTAAATTCCATCAGTTCTGCCTAAAAACAGTTTAAATTCCATCAGTTCTGCCTAAAAACAGTTTAAATTCCATCAGTTCTGCCTAAAAACAGTTTAAATTCCATCAGTTCTGCCTAAAAACAGTTTAAATTCCATCAGTTCTGCCTAAAAACAGTTTAAATTCCATCAGTTCTGCCTAAAAACAGTTTAAATTCCATCAGTTCTGCCTAAAAACAGTTTAAATTCCATCAGTTCTGCCTAAAAACAGTTTAAATTCCATCAGTTCTGCCTAAAAACAGTTTAAATTCCATCAGTTCTGCCTAAAAACAGTTTAAATTCCATCAGTTCTGCCTAAAAACAGTTTAAATTCCATCAGTTCTGCCTAAAAACAGTTTAAATTCCATCAGTTCTGCCTAAAAACAGTTTAAATTCCATCAGTTCTGCCTAAAAACAGTTTAAATTCCATCAGTTCTGCCTAAAAACAGTTTAAATTCCATCAGTTCTGCCTAAAAACAGTTTAAATTCCATCAGTTCTGCCTAAAAACAGTTTAAATTCCATCAGTTCTGCCTAAAAACAGTTTAAATTCCATCAGTTCTGCCTAAAAACAGTTTAAATTCCATCAGTTCTGCCTAAAAACAGTTTAAATTCCATCAGTTCTGCCTAAAAACAGTTTAAATTCCATCAGTTCTGCCTAAAAACAGTTTAAATTCCATCAGTTCTGCCTAAAAACAGTTTAAATTCCATCAGTTCTGCCTAAAAACAGTTTAAATTCCATCAGTTCTGCCTAAAAACAGTTTAAATTCCATCAGTTCTGCCTAAAAACAGTTTAAATTCCATCAGTTCTGCCTAAAAACAGTTTAAATTCCATCAGTTCTGCCTAAAAACAGTTTAAATTCCATCAGTTCTGCCTAAAAACAGTTTAAATTCCATCAGTTCTGCCTAAAAACAGTTTAAATTCCATCAGTTCTGCCTAAAAACAGTTTAAATTCCATCAGTTCTGCCTAAAAACAGTTTAAATTCCATCAGTTCTGCCTAAAAACAGTTTAAATTCCATCAGTTCTGCCTAAAAACAGTTTAAATTCCATCAGTTCTGCCTAAAAACAGTTTAAATTCCATCAGTTCTGCCTAAAAACAGTTTAAATTCCATCAGTTCTGCCTAAAAACAGTTTAAATTCCATCAGTTCTGCCTAAAAACAGTTTAAATTCCATCAGTTCTGCCTAAAAACAGTTTAAATTCCATCAGTTCTGCCTAAAAACAGTTTAAATTCCATCAGTTCTGCCTAAAAACAGTTTAAATTCCATCAGTTCTGCCTAAAAACAGTTTAAATTCCATCAGTTCTGCCTAAAAACAGTTTAAATTCCATCAGTTCTGCCTAAAAACAGTTTAAATTCCATCAGTTCTGCCTAAAAACAGTTTAAATTCCATCAGTTCTGCCTAAAAACAGTTTAAATTCCATCAGTTCTGCCTAAAAACAGTTTAAATTCCATCAGTTCTGCCTAAAAACAGTTTAAATTCCATCAGTTCTGCCTAAAAACAGTTTAAATTCCATCAGTTCTGCCTAAAAACAGTTTAAATTCCATCAGTTCTGCCTAAAAACAGTTTAAATTCCATCAGTTCTGCCTAAAAACAGTTTAAATTCCATCAGTTCTGCCTAAAAACAGTTTAAATTCCATCAGTTCTGCCTAAAAACAGTTTAAATTCCATCAGTTCTGCCTAAAAACAGTTTAAATTCCATCAGTTCTGCCTAAAAACAGTTTAAATTCCATCAGTTCTGCCTAAAAACAGTTTAAATTCCATCAGTTCTGCCTAAAAACAGTTTAAATTCCATCAGTTCTGCCTAAAAACAGTTTAAATTCCATCAGTTCTGCCTAAAAACAGTTTAAATTCCATCAGTTCTGCCTAAAAACAGTTTAAATTCCATCAGTTCTGCCTAAAAACAGTTTAAATTCCATCAGTTCTGCCTAAAAACAGTTTAAATTCCATCAGTTCTGCCTAAAAACAGTTTAAATTCCATCAGTTCTGCCTAAAAACAGTTTAAATTCCATCAGTTCTGCCTAAAAACAGTTTAAATTCCATCAGTTCTGCCTAAAAACAGTTTAAATTCCATCAGTTCTGCCTAAAAACAGTTTAAATTCCATCAGTTCTGCCTAAAAACAGTTTAAATTCCATCAGTTCTGCCTAAAAACAGTTTAAATTCCATCAGTTCTGCCTAAAAACAGTTTAAATTCCATCAGTTCTGCCTAAAAACAGTTTAAATTCCATCAGTTCTGCCTAAAAACAGTTTAAATTCCATCAGTTCTGCCTAAAAACAGTTTAAATTCCATCAGTTCTGCCTAAAAACAGTTTAAATTCCATCAGTTCTGCCTAAAAACAGTTTAAATTCCATCAGTTCTGCCTAAAAACAGTTTAAATTCCATCAGTTCTGCCTAAAAACAGTTTAAATTCCATCAGTTCTGCCTAAAAACAGTTTAAATTCCATCAGTTCTGCCTAAAAACAGTTTAAATTCCATCAGTTCTGCCTAAAAACAGTTTAAATTCCATCAGTTCTGCCTAAAAACAGTTTAAATTCCATCAGTTCTGCCTAAAAACAGTTTAAATTCCATCAGTTCTGCCTAAAAACAGTTTAAATTCCATCAGTTCTGCCTAAAAACAGTTTAAATTCCATCAGTTCTGCCTAAAAACAGTTTAAATTCCATCAGTTCTGCCTAAAAACAGTTTAAATTCCATCAGTTCTGCCTAAAAACAGTTTAAATTCCATCAGTTCTGCCTAAAAACAGTTTAAATTCCATCAGTTCTGCCTAAAAACAGTTTAAATTCCATCAGTTCTGCCTAAAAACAGTTTAAATTCCATCAGTTCTGCCTAAAAACAGTTTAAATTCCATCAGTTCTGCCTAAAAACAGTTTAAATTCCATCAGTTCTGCCTAAAAACAGTTTAAATTCCATCAGTTCTGCCTGAAACAGTTTAAATTCCATCAACCATTTTGGCCAGAGCAGCCTGTTTATACTGAGATAAATTGTTAAAGTCCTCACCAGTCTGAGGCGAGAAAAGAACTTACTTGGGAGATATTCCTCACCCAAATTCACAATCGTTTGTTTGCAGAAATCAGTAACTTGGGGCGCAAGTTATCTACTCCAAACTAAGTCTGCTAGAATTTTTATTGCTAGCAGTGGCACGCTCGCACACCAAAGAAAGCTGACTTGTCGACCAGTTTATGGTTCTCAAGGCAGTGGGGAACTTTGCCCTTCCATCACAGGAGTGAACGCAAAACGGGCAAACAGGACCACAAAACATAAATAAAACTGGGATTTCGAGTTATAATTAAAAGGCAAAGCCCTCAACGGTTGGTTTACTTTACTAAACCCCTACGTAACCTTAGTCTGGCCTGTCTAAGACAAACTCCCTCCTAAATAATCTTCTACTTAAGTTACAATCCTCTAGCATGACCTTCCTATTAAGAGAGGTCACGATTCATGGGATTGGGCAAAAACAATTTTATTTCTTCCCTTCATATGAAATTAAAATAATTATATGAATCTTTGTTTTTATCACTTAATAGTTGTTCCATTATTAAGTAAACCATATTGTAAACGTGAATTAGGTTAGTTAGTCAAAATAGCGAATTAGGCCATAATAAATCATGTTGCAAATGTGAATTAGATCAGTTAATCAAAATAGCGAATTAGGCTATTACTTGTATTTATAGACAAATATATTATTAGACAAATAGCCAATTGATTCCTTAACAATTAGCTAAAAATTTAACAACAAAAAGAAATTCCCGATGAGGAAAGGAATAGGGCTGTAAGTAAAAGACAGCTAGTACGCATATTCAGACACTACATTTGTCAATTTGACCATGAACTGAAAGACATTTGAGTGCCCTCTCTTTCAACTTAGGATAGGAACTCTCTGTGGGCTTTGCCAGCTAAAGCTAGCTCGACATATAAGTATAACTACTACATTTGACCTTCACTTTGTACTTGAATATTTCACTTTGATAATGTTGTTTTTACCTTTTCCGGATATTCAAGTTACCACCAGATTATTCCTTCCTCGTCACAAGTTGACATTTTGGGTCCATACAATTGTGCAGATCACAATGACAGCAAACAACTTTTTTGGTGAGAAAATACAATTGTGCAGATCAACAACACAAATTTAGAATACATTTTCATTATAGATCAAGACACTGCTCATAGTTTCTATACAAAAGCATAATCATTTACTCTTAACCCCTTCCACCGTCCACCCTAACAAAAGCCTAACAACTCCATTTATCTTCTTCTTCTTCTAAAACAGAATCAAGAAAACTGTCTTCTGCTTCAACAAAATTCAGCATCTGTCATTCTGAGTCGCTTCCCAAACTCACCATAGCCTTCAATCCTCTTGGTCTCTGCATCACTCAAAAGGAAGAAAACCCATTAACCCAATTGAAAATATTATTACTCCCAGCCAAAAACCAACACAAAGAAAATTACTTGATGCAGCAAATCAGACAAGTCTAGTCCAAGTACCTTCTTAGAACTTTTCTTCTCCCTAACTTCATATCTCTCTTGGCACATATCAGTGAGCCAAGCACCAGGGCTCACCAACTACCACCCAATCAAAAATGAAAACAAAATCAATATCTAAACCAATTTCAAATCTATTTATTAGGCAAGAAATCAAAATAATAAATAATAAGAAGAACAAAAGAACTTACAAGTAAGCTTCTTTGGATGAGTTTGGCCCTTTTCTTGGGCCTTTGGGGAAGTTTGCAACCCTTCATGGCCAAAAAGTCCTCCTCTTTCTCTTTGCTTGACAAAGTGATGTAAAGCTTCGGCCACACAAACCCCCGGTCCTCTCCATTATTTCCATCCATTATAACCTTCCCATTCCCATTCTCATCCACACCCACTGATCCTCTTGTGGTGTAGTACCTGTCCTCCTTTTCCGGCGAAGACGACTTCCGGTTCTCACCTGCACCTGACCGGAGCACGGTCCCCTCAGAATTCCTGTAACCAAACAGACCCGCAATTTTTTTAGCCTTTTCACCGAAAACAAAAAACAAAATTTATCCTTTTAAAACTGAACTTTCCTGTTATCAAACCCGTCTTTGATGGGTGGGGAAAGGGTATGGAATTATATACTAGTAGTTGGGATCCAATAGAACCAAAAATAGAATAAAACCCGAGTAAAAAATGAGCACAAATAAAAGAAAATTGGCTTCAAATTGTCTCTTCGTTTTTTTCCCCTTTACTTTCTCAGCAACCAAACAGGGCGGCGGCGGCCCAGAAGAATTATTTAAAATTTTCTCACCTGGTAAGGCGATTGGATTGAAGATGAGAGTTCTCTTTTTCTGAAGCGGAGACCGCAAAGCTTTGGATCCGAGATGATGTGATTTTCCTGAAGATGCCACCATTGAGCCTCTCGGAGATTTCTGAGCCTTTGACTCTCACACATCTGAGTCTCTTTCTGTTCCCCCACTGCAAGAAAAATTCTGGTTCTGAAGCTTTAGGGGCTCTCTGATTTCTCTCTTCCGTCTCCATATCTGCCATTAAAATTAAAAATAATAATTGAAAACTGAAAATTTGAATGCCGCCATATAAAACCCAGAAGTGAAAAATCAATTTAAACAGTTAACTAGAAATCAAAATTCCAAAGAAAAATTGGGCTGTCTTTGCCAACTGATAAAACCCAGAACAGGGAAAACCCAAAGAAACATGATAATACCTAAGCCTGAAGATTCAAGATCTAAGACTGTAACAGCCAAATCCTTCTCAAACTACCCTGCAATCAAAACAACAGAATGGTCACAAAACTAAATCTATCCCCAAACCCAAAGGGAGACAGAAGAGATAGCTTTGTGTAACAAAGAAACTAGAGACGAAGATAATTTGAAGAAATATAACACCAAGAGTAAGAAGAAGAAAGCTTACAATGAGATTTTTCCATGCAAATGACACAAGTTTGAGAATTTTTTTTAGCAAAAGAAAAAATTGAAAGGTTTCACCAAAACAATGAAAGCCCAGATGGAGATGAAGATTGGTGTTTCAATCTTTCTTCTCCGCTTCCGTCTTTTGTGTTTTGGTCTTCTTCTCCTTTCGTTCTTCCTTTCTCCTCTGTTCTTCTCTGTCGTCCTCTTTCTCTCTCTTTCCTCTCGCGTTTTATCCTTTGCCTCGGCCGGACATCAAAATAACTGAAGATTATTACAACCGTCCGATTGGATATCAACGGTCTGATGCAACGGGTTATAGGTACCCCATTTTGGAGCCCATTGCGAGAATGCATTTCACACATTTGGGTGTAGCTAATTGGGTTTGAGCTTATTTTGAGAGCTGGCATTTAGGCCCACAATCACAAAACCCCAACCCCAACTCTATTTTCATTTCTTTCATTTCCTGTTCTTTGTGACAAGTTGCGACTAAAAAGAGTAAAACATGTAAAATGTGACTTGGTTTTTCCAAACAGGCAACGTCTATGGTTATGCCACATCATTTGGCCCGCGGGCTCATGAGCCGATGGAGGCTCATCCGGCCCATAAAAAAAAAGCTCGGCCCAACCTGTTATGGGCTTTGAGATGGTCTGGCCTGCCTTGGGCTGGGCTAAGCTTGGGCTTGGGTGTCTAAAGTCCAACCCGGCCTAGTTAAGCCCAAGAAAGTCCAGCCCGACTCTCCCACAAAAGCCCAGCCCGTTAGGTCTGCATACATATATAATTATGTATATATAAGAGTTTAGGTTTATGATTATATCACTTAAATCACATATAATTTGTTTAATTTCATTTACTTTTCTTTACTCATTCCTAATTTATAATTGGATGATTAGCACATTAATTTGTGTCAATTATTAATTCCACAATTATGTATATATATAAATAAGATAAACAACATATCACATCACCAAATATAATCTTATCACGAAGCATAATCATACCACCAAATATAATCATGCATTTCTTGAACAGATCATCAAATATTTGCATATTTATTCATACCATCCTTTAAAAAAAATATTTTTTTAATACTTATTATTTGTTTAAACGTATTACGGTCTAATTATGTAATAACCTCAAAAATAATATTTGGTTTTATTATTTTTGTGGAAAATCTTATTAAGTTGTGTGACTTTATTGGGTGTTTTATGAATTTAGTTTGAAATGAAAATATTGGAATTAAGTGAGTTTAATCTCAAATTTGGACTAAAATGCTCTTATGATTAAGTTTATGGTTTTTTTTTTTTTAATGAAGTAGGCCCGTTTAGGCCCGGCCAGTTGGGCTTAGCCCGGCCCATGGGTCAGGCTTGGGCTTGGAATTTTTCAAAAAAACTCGGCCCAACCCGACCCGGTATTTTCTTTCTCCTCTTTAAAGCCCGGCCCAACTTGACCCAAGCTCATTAAATTTGGGCCCGGCCAGGCCCATTGACGAGCCTTATCTATGGTGCAGATTTTTTTGGGGAGTTTCACTAAAACACCAAAAATGGGGGCCGAAATTATAAAAAAACCCAACACCCAAAACACTTCATAAACACACCCAAAACTTATCATTACACACACTCAAAATCCATTGATAAACACACCCAAAAAATATATAATTGTTGATTTTGGGATTGACTTTGAGTGTGTTTCTATGTTTAAATAGTGTTTGGGTTTTTTTTTTATAAATACATGTCTAGGATTAAGTTTATTTATAAATTTGTAATTTTTTTATGATTCATGAGTTAGGAGTGACTTTATATAACTTCTAACTAAAAATAATAAAACTTGGGTAGCTTCATATAAATCCAATTAGCCAAATTGAAATTGTTTTTTCACTTGTAACCAAAAACAATTTTTGAACATCTAAACTATTCTTCTTCTTTTTTCTTTTTTTTTGGTTATTTCTTAAATGTGAATAATTATTATAGGGAACTAAAATATGACTACATTGTATAACTCCTTCGCGTGTTATAATATCAATCAACAATAAGATATTCAACTTTTAAGACATAATACAAATAACCGTCCACTTATATTATAATAAATAATATATGACCGTACTCTGAAGTCACACAATAATTACTTCTCAAGATGACATATTATTATATAAAAATCTATATGTATTCGTGCTTATTCTAAAAATAACTTTAAACAAATGTCTTATAACAAAAAATATATATTATTTTTTGAAGATGACTCATAGCATCTTCCAACAAAAATTTCCCTTATAATCCTTCTCTAGTTTTTGGTTAATATCCTCGTGATATAACTGGTTCACGTTCCAATTAATAAAAAAATGTTAAATAAGAATATCTAATAATATAATACTTTAAAATATATATTGCACTTTATAATCAACATATAATACATAATTATGACATTTACATAAAATATATAAAATTTCAACTAAAATACTCAAAATTTTATATAAGTATGTAACATAACAAAATACTAAATGAGGTAATGAAGGGGAAGAAAGTGATTGAATTACCATCTCATTCGCTTCTCATGTACGAAATTTTAGAATTCAAGCTAATTCTAAAATAATTTGAGACAAATGTCTTAAACCCAAAACTATATATTATTTCTTGAATATGACTTATAGCATATTCAAAATATGCTTTTACCATCGCCTAAAATATTTATAATATCGACGAAATATTAAGGATATTACCGTTTTTTTGGATCATGGATATTTCGGAACGTATCCATACACATATCCTATAAATATCGATAATATTGAAAAATATCGATGTAGATAATTTCGTTCACACTTCAGCAATATGTTATCAAAATATCGCTATAATATCAAAAATATTGAAAATATTGATGTAATGGAAAAAAGAGAAAAAAAAAAAAAAACAAAGCACACACGCAAAAGGGATTCACCCTTGCCATTTCACTCCTCAAACTCCTTAACCACGATGTTGCTTATGTTTTTGTGATAATATGCTAAAATATGTAAATTTATGTTGTTTTGTTTTGAACTATTTTTGCAAGAATCGGATTTTCACATGAGAATGTGAGTCTTTAACCTTTCCTTTTGGGATGGAATCGAGCGGCTCATGGAAAGAATCCAAGATCCAATCTTCAAATGATTTTGCTTATGGACAACATCAACCAATCTCGGATCCATATGGGTGACATGTTAACAATTACATGCAAAACTATTTTGGAGATTTATTATTTAATGAATACTCTTCACAATACACTTACTTTACACATGGAGATGATGAAGATATTGAAAAATTTGAACCTCATAGGAACTCTATGCGGTACTAAATCACTCATATATGTTACCAATGCTATGTATAAAGTGTAAAATATTATAATAAATCATTATATATAAATGACTATGGTGTGTTTAATTTTTTTTCATTAATTACTACATATTTTTGACACTCATAGTGTTTGTCAGCTCGCTATATAATCAACTTAAATCAGTTAAACCCATCATGCAATGCATTTCCTTCCAATTTTTGTGTGATAAACTAATAGATAATTGATTGAATAAACATTCTCCCAAGTTTCAATAAAAATTTCCAAGTTTTTCTTACAATTTCCGTGGTTTTTATTCAATTTTTATCAATATCGATAATATCCCGATATTTCCATATAAATTTTCGTGTTTTTAGACTACCGATATTTCCGATACCATCGATATTTTAGACCTTGGCTTTTACAAACTTATTTCTATGCCTAAAAAAATTAATTAATACATTGTCATCCTCATATTCATGTTCCCATAAAAATTTCCCTTATGATCCTTATCTGATTTTTGGTTCTTATCATTGTTATATAGGTTTCCAATTTCCCATCCATAAAAAAAATTGTTTAATAAATATCTACTCATAAATATAGTATTTACATATAATATGTATAATTTCAACTAAAATACTAACTTTTTTTATATATGTATTGTAACATAATAAAATGCTAAATGGGGTAATAAAGGAGAAGAAAGTTACCAATCTCCTAGCTTCCCATGTAAATCCCCATTTTATAAGGACATAGATCAACATTACAAGGAATTGGTACGTATAGACCTTAGGGATATAAAATGGGGTCCTTATTCTAGTAAACCCGATGGTTTATAAGACTAAGGACTGATATTAAAATAGTTTGGATATGAGGGTAGCATAACATTGTAAGAGGATCCCAAAACTTAAAGTTACAAGATTTTGGTAGTGATTTTCAAGTTTTTGAACCATGATTACAACATTAGGGTTCATCGAATCCATAATGTTGTAAATCCTCATTTACATGGATATGGGTCCACATTACAAGTAATTGGTAAGTGTGGACCTTGAAAATGTAAATTATGTCCTTATTTTAGTAAAGATGAGGTCTACAAGATTAAGTGTCGATTTTACAAATTTTCGATATGAGGGTACTACAACATTGGAAGGAAGATCCATAAACATGCATGTTACAAGAATTGGGTTGCGATTTACAAATTTATAGAGCAGGATTAGAAATTTAGGGTTTAGCCAATCCATAATGTTGTAAATTCTCATTTTATAAGGCTATGGATCCACATTACAAGGAATTAGTAACTCCGGACCATGAGGATGTAAATTGGGTCCTTATTCTAGTAAATGAGGGTTTACAAGATTAAGGGCTTACAATTTTGGGATCTGAGGATACCATAACGTTGTAAGGAGGACCTATAAACATGTAAGTTACACAATTTGGGTAGTGATTTACACGTTTTTGCACCACCATTACAACATTAGGATTCTCATAATCCTTAATGTTGTAAATCCTTATTTTACTAGGATATGGATCCACATTACAAATAATTAGCAAGTGCGGACCATGAGAATGTAAATTAAGTCTTTATTCTAGTAAAATGAGGGTTTATAAGATTTAGAGCTGATTTTAAAATTTTGGGATACGAGGGTACCATAACATTGTAAAGAGGATCCATAAACATGTAAGTTAGACAATTTAGGTAGTGAATTACATGTTTTTGCACCACGATTACAACATTAGGGTTCTCATAATCCTTAACGTTCTTATTTTACAAGGATATGGATCCACATAACAAAGAATTACTAAGTGCGGACCATGAGGATGTAAATTAGGTCCTTATTCTAGTAAAATGAGGGTTTACAATATTAAGGGCCGATTTTATAATTTTGGGATATGAGGGTACCATAACATTGTAAAGAGGATCCATAAACATGTAGGTTACACAATTTGGGTAGTGATTTACAGGTTTTTGCACCAAGATTACAACATTAAGGTTCTCATGATTCTTAATGTTGTAAATCCTTATTTTACAAGAATATGAATCCACATTATAAAGAATTGGTAAGTCTGAACCATGAGGATGTAAATTGGGGTCCTTATTCTAGTAAAATAAGGGTTTATAAGATTAAGAGCCCATTTTACAATTTTGGGATACGAGGGTACCATAACATTATAAAGAGGATCCATAAACACATATAGGTTACACAATTTGGGTAGTGATTTACAGGTTTTTGCACCAAGATTACAATAATAGGGTTCTCACGATTCTTAATATCGTAAATCCTTATTTTACTAGGATATGGATCCACATTACATAGAATTGGTAAGTGTGGACCAGAGGATGTAAATTAGGTCATTGTTTAAGTAAAATGAGGGTTTACAAGATTAAGAGCTGATTTTATAAATTTAGGATACAAGGGTACCATAACATTGTAAAGAGTATCCATAAACATGTAGGTTACACAATTTGGGTAGTGATTTACAGGTTTTTGAACCACCATTGCAACATTAGGGTTCTCATGATCCTTAATGTTGTAAATCATTATTTTACAAGGATATGGATCCACATTACAAAGATTGGTAAGTTTGAACCACGAGGATGTAAAATTAGGTCCTTATTCTAGTAAAATGAGGGTTTACAAGATTAAGGGCCCATTTTACAATTTTGGGACACGAGGGTACCAAAACATTGTAAAAAAGATCCATAAACATGTAAGTTACACAATTTAGGTAGTGATTTTTAGGTTTTTGCACCACGATTACAACATTAGGGTTCTCATAATCCTTAATTTTGTAAATCCTTATTTTACAAGGATATGAATCCATATTCCACGCTTCATGAAACTCTTCATTAGGCTTCTGAGTGAATGTCATGATTTTCCGCTTTTACAAGGATATGAATCCAAGTAGTAATGCTATTTGCTGATAGAGTGAATAACCAAGTTTCCGCCTTGTCCTTTAAAGTGAAAGGGAAAAGACGTAACTTAATAGCTTCAGCAGAAAAACCTCGAATCAAAATATTTTGCAACCTACAATAAATTTTGCAATATGTATGTTTGCATCTTCATTAGCAGCCCACGGAATGTTGGTAAAATCTCAAGTATGTGGTGATTGATTTCAAATGTGTCTCTCTCTTCCTGGGCAGAATAGACTATGCAATTAGGAACATCATTTGCACGGGAAGCCAACGACCCTCTGAGTGGTCTGCCTGCTGCATGTATTGCCAACTCCATTTTAACCTCGCTATCCACAAAATAAGCAAACAAATCTTGCATAAATGTGTCCTCTAGTGAAGGATTAGATGCTGAAAACTGTGTCCTGGTAGCTGGGAACTGGCGAAGGAGCACTGACCAACACGTATAAGTACACACTTGTGTCAAATCCTAGCGACATCTACTATATAACCGGTGTAGCAGCTGCATTTGTCATGTGAAAAAAATAAAGATAGCTATTCTTGAACATGCTTTGGATCTCTTTCCACTAGCCTTGTGGCCAGAGCCAAACAACTATCTTCTGTCCATTCCTATCTCATCTGCAGAAGAAAAAGGAATATTGTGTTTAGAACACAAAACCTCTCTCTGTGTAAAAAAAAAAAAAAAGAAAAAAGAAAGAAAGAAAAACATATCTTATTTCTCTTAGTGCAAAACCATCCATCTCCGCCCTCTCCCTTCTTCATTTTTCTCAAGAACTCAAGGGCTTGCTCTCGTTGTCAGCCCATTCATCTTCATTCACCTGCATCCATGGTGATGATCAGTCGATCTCACCGTGTCTACGGTAAAGCTCGGAAATAGGTTCTGGATATTATGATCAACCACCTCGGATCTGAGTTAATCGCAGTCCAAAGGCATCAGAGTGGGCGACCATTGTCAGTACGCCATGTTTGGCTTGCTGGCATTGATGTGTTCTGCGGACAAGTTGAACGAAGAGCAGATTAAAGAAATTAAGGACAACAGAGCTGATATCCATATGAGGGTAAGGTGGGCTCCTGAGGTTTTTTTTTGTCATCGTCTGTGTAGGTGTGTGATAGGTATAGATGTTTGTTTTGTGTCCTTATGAGTACTCATATTGATGTGCACTACGTAGGGAATATGCAAATCCAGGAGAGGGCAGTCAACACACAAGCTCAAAGGACATGAAATCACATGGGAGTGAGAGAGGTGGATCCGTGCTTCTTGTGAGTATAATTTCGAATTCCTGCAAATTTGGTGGTTGTAGATCCGGTAGTAAGAGTTGTACTTAATGTTGTGGTGTAGAGCTTTGTGTTTTAACTGTTCAAAATTATGTGTCTGCGCTAGATCTACTCAACGACACCAAACTTGCATCGTTGAGTGAGCTCATGTTAATTGCTTTAACTTCCAGCATAGTGTAGATGTGGTGATATTAATGTAGACTTGCTGATGGGTGTATGATTCCAGTTGCTGCTGGGTGCATGATTCCAATTGCTGTTGGGTGCAGGATTCCAGTATAGGATTATCTATTTGTATTTGTTTATGTGTTGCGCCCTGCCATTAACCAATAAGCGTTAAAAGTTTATAAAAAAAAATACAAATACAAATAAAAAGAAAAATAAGTAAAAAGTTCAGAAAAATTGGATTGACTCCCAATAAGCGCTTTAGTTAATGTCTATAGCTAGACATTGTCGAAGGTAGGTGGTCAGATCATTAGTTCCTTCAGAGTCATTGACTCGGCTGCAATGTCAAACGGTGCCTCCAAGTAGTGTCTGAGTCTATGGCCATTTACTTTAAACTCGAAACCGGTCTTTCCATTTTTAATATCCACATCGTTGTGTGTATAGACTTTAGTAATAATGTAGAGACCCTGCCACCTAGATTTTAATTTTCCAGGGAATAACTTCAACCTTGAATTGAAAAATAGAACCTTCTAACCTGGCTGAAACTATTTTCGAAGAATGTTACTGTCATGCAATGCTTTTGTTTTCTCTTTGTATATCTTTGTACTTTCATATGCATCATTTTGGAGTTCTTCCAACTCGTGCAACTGTAAGTTTCGTTTTTCTCCAGCTGCATCATAGGCATAATTAAGCTCCTTAATTGCCAAGTAAGCCTTGTGTTCAACCTCCATAGGTAGATGACACGCCTTACCATAAACATGCTGAAAAGGAGACATCTCGATTGGCGTTTTATACGCTGTTCTGTAGGCCCATCATGCACCGTTGAAATGTGGCAGGTGCATTATATAACCCAAATAATATCTTCTGATAAGCATAAGTACCGAATGAAGAAGTGAAAGTGGTTTTCTCTTGATCCTCTGGTGCAATTGGAATTTGATTATACCTAGAATACCCATCAAGAAAACAATAAAAAGCACGCCCAGCCAACCTTTCCAACATCTGGTCAATGAAAGGCAATGGAAAATGGCCTTTTCTTATCCCTGCGTTAAGCTTCCAGTAGTTTACACACATTCTCCAACATGTAGTCAATCGTGTAGGAACTAACTCATTATTATCATTTTTCATCATTGTAATACCGGTCTGCTTAGGCACAACTTGTGTAGGGCTAACCCATTTACTGTAAAACATTGGATAAATCATGCCTGCATCAAGTAGTTTCATTACTTCATTACACACAACTTCTTTCATGATAGGATTTAACCTCCTTTGAGCATCTGCTGTAGGCTTTACATCATCCTTCATCAATATTCTGTGCATACAAATTGTTGGGCTTATACCTTTAATACAAATTATAGTCCACCCCAAAGTATTTTGGTATTTTCTTAAAAGACGCAGTAATTTTTCCGCTTCCGTACTTGTCAAATCTGAAGCAATAATAATTGGCAACGTTTCATTTGCCCCAAGATGTGCATATTTTAAATGTTTTGGCAATGGTTTTAACCCCAGTTTTGGGGGCTGCAACTTAGAAGGTTGCAAGGGTGTTTTTGGCTCCCCAAGGCTTTCGTAAACATGCCTCCAACGAGGTAATTTGGATGGTACACTGTCTAATGCTGTTACATACTCAAAAATTTATGCATCCTCTATTCATGCTATATCTGGACCATATAAAACACTCAATAATGGATCTAATGTCAATTTGGTCATAATTTCTGCATGAATAACACCTTTTAACACATCTACCCGCATACATTCTTGCTGTTCTTCTGGGCGTTTTGCAGCTTCAAATAGGCTAAAAATCATAGATTGGTCTTGAACTCTCAATGTTAAAGTGCGTTTGCTTCCACATCAATTAATGTTCAGGCAGTTGCCATAAATGGTCTTCCCAAAATAAGCTGTGTTTGCAAATCTTCATCTATGTCCAAAACTACGAAATCTTCTGGTAAATACAAATTGTCAACCTTGATACTTAAATCTTCAATGATCCCCTTAGGATAAGTAACAACATGGTCCACTAGTTGGACAATGATTGATGTATGTTTTAGATCTCCTTGCCCCAATCTCTGAAAAATATAATAAGGCATTAAATTATTACTAGCACCTAAATCAATTAATGCACGTTTAAAATTAGAATTTCCAGTAGTGTAAGACATTGTAAAACTCCCTGAATCTTTTTTTTTTTTGGTGGCAATTTGTGCTGTAAAACTGCGCTGCATTGTTCAGTACGAACAACTTTTTCAAAATCAACCAGCTTCTTTTTGTGTGTGCACACATCTTTCAAAAATTTGGCATATGAATGAATGTTTTTGATTGCATCAAGTAGTGGTAGGTTAATCTGAACTTTAGATAACGTTTGCATGAAGTCCTTCAATTGCTTGTCTTTTGCTTTTGGCTTCAAATGTTCTAGATATGGAATTGGGGCTTCATAAACATGTTCAGAAACTTGTTTTGGGACAGTTTCTGTGCCGGACAGATTTTGTTTTTCTACAGAATCTGCAGGTTCAGTATTTTCTACATAAATTGTCACTGTTGGCTGATCCTTTTCAGTGTTATTTGTACTGTTATCATAACTTTTTCCACACTGTAAAGTCCGAACAACGTTGCAATCTTCATGTCCTTTTGGATTAGGCACTGTTTGACTAGGAAATTTGTCTTTTTCTCTGTCTGAAATATGTGCAGCTAGCTATTCATCATTTATTGCTCCAAATTGTTGCTCCAAACTTTTAATTGATGTTTCAACATTTTGAAATCTTTTATTGTTGTCATCTATGAATGAGTTGATCATTCAAAGATGGTTTGGAGGGAACAAAAAGTTTTTGTGCATGCTGGAATGGTTTTGCATTAGTTTGATTGTCACTCCATTTGAAATTAGGGTGATCCCTCCATCCATGATTGTAATGAGTTGCATATGCATCATTCCTAGGCCTTTAATAGCTGTTCATCATATTGACATGTTGTTCAACAAGCTTCGGGTAGGATTCTTTATGCGGGCAGCCCATTATGTCGTGTGTAGCCATGCTGCAAATATTGCAAACTGTTGGTGTATGTGGTCATTGTTGTGTAGAATTTGCAATTTGTTGTAGAATAATATCAAACTTTGCATCAATTTTCTTTTCCATTTTTTCCATTTGTGCAGACATGTTAGGAGAACATGCTGATAACTCAAAAATGCCCATTTTCTGTGAATGTTGTGCTGCCCATTGTTGAGATTTTGTAGCCATCATATCAAACAGTTCAAACGTCTCTCTTGCATATTTATTTGACAACGATCCTCCAGCTGAGGCATTAACATGGCTCTTAGATGTCGAATTAAGCCCGTCAAATAAAATATTCATCTGTGTATGTGAATCAACATTAGCATGTGGACACTTAATGTATATCTCTGTATATCTTTCTCATGCTTCATGAAACTCTTCATTAGGATTCTGAGTGAATGTCATGATTTCTCACTTGTAATTCAATGTGGTGATGTTTTGTGGTAACCCCGCATTAGCTTTTTTTATTCTTAATTTTGTTTTGTGGTGATGTATTCTTTCCTACACGTGTGCATATTCCCTCTGTTGCATCTACTACATGTTCATATGGCAGAAGGGACCAAAGGGTTGCAACAAAAGTTCAGGTGTTTTGAGTCGAACATGACAAGAAACTTTGGTTGTTGAAAAGATGATGGGTTTGCATTCGTAATTTTTCATTTGTAGATTCTCCAAGCAAATTATTTCACTCTAAGCAACAATACACCGATGGCTAGTCATACATCAAATTTTTTCTTCAACCAATGTTTTTCAATTATATTGGAACTCAATCACAAAATTTCAATATTGGGTAGGAATATAAAGGATGAATGTTATTGCTAAAGCTTGTTATTGGTTGAACATAACCTTCCGGGTTTTATTGGGATGATTAAAGGTGTTGAATACACATAATGTGTATGGGAAGCTGATGACGGTTTGCTTCCTAAATAAGATATTGTTGAGTGTCATGTCATTGATGAGCATCATGTTCTGAATTATTCGTATAAGATATTGTTGCTCCAAAAATCTTTTGGTCAATTATTCAATTATAGTGATTAGAAATTAGGATGACCTTCTTGGTGTGTGAGTCGTGCGGTGTGCCAGTTCTCATTCTGCTATCGTGTTCGACGGCCAAATGATCCCTCAAGTTCCCTTTTGAGATGAAATGAAACAAAGAGTTGAGAGAAAAATGGATTGGATGGTGCTCAAACGAATCTCTATGAAGAACATAGTTGTTTGTTGATATGCTGAATGGATTATTACAATGGTGGTGCTTAAGAACTTTGAACAATCTTTAGAGTTATTGGTGATATCCTATGTTCTACAATTTCATATTTTAATTGCACACATATGATAAATCGTCGTCTTAAAAGTTTTCCTTTATCGCCCGTATTTTTCTAGATCTCCATTTTAGCTTTTTTTTTTTTTTTTTTTAATAGCATGTAAACTGCTAAAAAAAAACCTTTAGTCATTAAGAACTTAAGAAGAACAATACATATGCCTAAATGATCAACACAAGTGGGAGATTGATGCCATTGGCCAAAGCAAAATGGAAAACAATTCATTTCTACCAATTTATTTCAACCAAGAAACTCACCTCTTGCTTAACAGAACCAAAAGCAAGAATCAAACAGCTCTATCTAAACCAACAAAATACCACCTGTAATTGTGGGTTGCTTAATTAAGCCCCGAAAAAAAAATTAAAAATTTAGAAGAAAATAGAACAGGGAAATCCACAAAATTCAAAGAAGTAAAAGATTTGGAACACACTGCTTCAAGAGTTGGCGACCATGAATTATAAGCCTTGAACTTCTTATGGGCTAGTGCTTTCTCTAATGCCGAATTGTCCACAACCTCTCCTGAAACATACAAAATTTCATGGAACCCACAACTGGAATGAAATATCATAAATATACATGCATTAATATAAAAAAAATGATCTTTTACCTTCAGTTAAAGGTATAAGGTGTGAAGCGGAATGAGAAAGGAAGGTTTTTGGGTCTGACCAATATTTACAATGGGTGTTCCTGGATGGTTACTCATGATTTGGATTTCTGAAGCAGAAAAAGGTGCCAGTAATGTAATAACCCAAATCTTAATTAATATTTAACTATTAAACTATTAAGAGGAAAGGACACTTTCGCCCTTAAAATATTTTAGTAAAGAAAAAGTTGACTTTTTGACCGAAAAAGAATTTGACCATTCCACTTGCACCTTAGCGTAGAGCATGACGAAACGAGTCTGTAGACACGGAGTGGACTCAAATCGGAGTTGTAAGGGAGAAATTTCGGTCAAAATACTTCAAGGGGCAAAATGGTAATTTTGGAAATCATGATTTTTTTTTTTAACTGACTCTCTCTCTCCTCCCTCACTCTTCTCTCTCGACCAGCAGCCCCTCCTGGATTAGTTAGACATAACTATGAATACAGAAAATAAGAAATACATAGATAGGATAAAGAGATGAGAAGAACTAGATGATGGCAGCAAGGAATTCCCAGGACAGCTCCAAGCTCTCCCTCCTTTGCAACTAGCATTCTTCTCTCTTTGTGGTGGAGAATGGAATCTGAATGTGTGTATGAGTAATGGATGAAATGAATGTCTATCTCTATATCTCTTGAATGAGTGTGCAGCTCTCCATTTATAGAGTGCAATTTCGTCCTCCCTTTTGGCTGGTGAAGCACACCTCTCTTAGCTGCTCCCAACTATCTCAACTGCCCAATAAATGCCAACTACTCCAACTGCCTAATACATGTCAACTGCTCCAATCTGCCCAATACATGCTAACTGCTCCAGCTGCCCAATGCATACTTTGGTGGACTATTCTTGGTCTCTTTATGGAAAGCTTGACTTTTGTTCATCTTTCTGAGTTCCTAAGCTGATTTGTCTCCCAGTGTGGCTGCTCTAATGTGTAGCACATGGCTCTAGGGATGTAGCCACATTAAATGTGATGGCAGCCAAAAAAAATTAAAAATTTAGAAGAAAATAGAACAGGGAAATCCACAAAATTCAAAGAAGTAAAAGATTTGGAACACACTGCTTCAAGAGTTGGCGACCATGAATTATAAGCCTTGAACTTCTTATGGGCTAGTGCTTTCTCTAATGCCGAATTGTCCACAACCTCTCCTGAAACATACAAAATTTCATGGAACCCACAACTGGAATGAAATATCATAAATATACATGCATTAATATAAAAAAAATGATCTTTTACCTTCAGTTAAAGGTATAAGGTGTGAAGCGGAATGAGAAAGGAAGGTTTTTGGGTCTGACCAATATTTACAATGGGTGTTCCTGGATGGTTACTCATGATTTGGATTTCTGAAGCAGAAAAAGGTGCCAGTAATGTAATAACCCAAATCTTAATTAATATTTAACTATTAAACTATTAAGAGGAAAGGACACTTTCGCCCTTAAAATATTTTAGTAAAGAAAAAGTTGACTTTTTGACCGAAAAAGAATTTGACCATTCCACTTGCACCTTAGCGTAGAGCATGACGAAACGAGTCTGTAGACACGGAGTGGACTCAAATCGGAGTTGTAAGGGAGAAATTTCGGTCAAAATACTTCAAGGGGCAAAATGGTAATTTTGGAAATCATGATTTTTTTTTTTAACTGACTCTCTCTCTCCTCCCTCACTCTTCTCTCTCGACTAGCAGCCCCCTGTTTTAACCTATCACCTTCAAACCTCCATAACCACCGCCACACTCCACTTCGACCGACGAGATCAGACCCAATCGAACCACCGCTGCTTCCTCTTCCTTTCCCGATCGGTCCTTACCCTTGGAACTGCTATTTTTCGCCTGAAAACGCTCAAGATCACGCCGATGTTGACAGAACTTCCAAGCTTTCGTTCTCCGTCATCCGGCCACCAAATCGGACGAGTGAGGTATGATTTTCTAGCTATTTTCCATGCTCTAGCTGCTGGTTGGGTAGGATTCCAGAAATTTCAAGCATAGATCGTTCAATTTTCAAGCTAGGTTTCAGCCGATTTTGAGGGTGTGATTCCGGCCACTTCCGGCCACTTTTTGGGGTAGGTCTAAGAACAAAAGTGGTTCCAAAATGGGTGTTTTATCTAAGTTAGGAGTTTGGGCCGGCGGTTTGGAGTTTTTCCGGCTGCCAGAAATTTATCAAGCCACCCAAGCGCTGCCGACGCATGTGGCGGCGAGTGGGCAATCTGATGGGGACCACATTCAATGGTAGAATGATCCTCGTGTTGTCATGAGTGCGTAGGAATTCGCAGATCTCAATTTGGTTAACGTTTGAACCCCGAACGGATGTCGCATCTTATGTGATTTATGAGTTCAATAGTTTCAAACCGTTGATCGTGCGATTGTGACCAATCTAACCGTCCGATCAAGACCAGACTCACGGGACTTGTGTCCTAGGGTTAAAGGAGGAGTAACTTTAATTAGATGCACGCACTTCTAGGAGCCGGGGGTTAGGGTTTTATTTAAATATTTATACCGAGTAGTTTTATTAATATATAATAATTTGGTAATTGAATCAGGTACTCGAGCACCAGCTGACCCGCAGGAGGGAGCTTCAAAAGGTCCAGCGAGCTCGGACAGCAGTGAGTGGACTCTTTGTTTTCAGAAATGAATTTATGGAATTCAGTTACAGTATTTGATCTTGAAGAAGTTTTATTCCCAGATTAGTGTTTAATAAGTTGTTATGTGCTTTTAAATATTTTGATTTATATGCTGCCGAGTGAATTATCCTTTAAGGATGTAGGGTTTCCTTAATCCTGCCAGTTTGCGGCTCGGATTGACTTTGTGTCACCGAGACCTGTCAGGGGAATTGATGGATTATTAGGAATTGATGGATATCAGGAATTGACAGAATTAAAGAAGTACACCTCGGTGGTAGTTTTAAACTGATTTCAGTGCTTTTAAGCGTTTAAAGATGACCATGAGTATGATTGGTGTATATATATTTATATATATATATATATTTATATGAGTATTGATTTCAGTATGTATATGATAAAAAGAATGAATTAGTTTTGTATAACTATTTTTACAGTGGGGTTAGTATGTTCTTATCTATTTTCTAAACTTTATTTTTGGGTCCACTCACCTTTTTAATGTTTTGCGCCCCCAGGCAGTAGACGTGCATCTGAGAGCCACCACAGGGCAGTTTCCGCTTCCTGCTCTTCCTCAGTTTGATGTAGGGTTCTTGGTTCACAAGTTGTTCCTTTCCTTGTAAATTAATCTGTATAGATGCTCTGATGTTGCCCTAGGATGTAATTAACTGTTGGAATGCACTTATTTATGTTTACTGGCAGTTGATGTTTATATTTAAGTGCTTGTTGACAAGTGGAAATTTTGGGAATGTTCGATTTACAGGGGGAACTCTGCCGAATTTTCGGTAGAAGTCAAGGCTAAAATGAAGTTAAGTTTTTTAACCAGAAGGGCAACCAAGTATTGTGCTCGGCACCCGCCAGGTGTCGATCACGAACAGGGTTCGGCTCGGATTCTAAAGTGGTATTTGGATCGGGTCCTGTCAAGTAAAGTGGACGCAGAAAGTACAAGTAACATGGTGGTGATGGGTTCTGAAATTGTGGAAACCACCAGCTTCGTGGGTTCTAAACCCGTGGAATTTTTCTCCATGTTCTTCAGCTCTTCTTCTTTTCTAGGTAACCGTGGGTTAAGCTGTTCTTCACCCTTCTCTCGTGAGTCAAGCATAGCACGACTCTATTTTTGTTTTTGTTTTTGTTTTTTTTTAAATCAGTGGTGTTTTACCATTTCACCCTCTTTTAAACAAATGACGTTTCAATATTGGTTATTAGTATGCATGTTCTTCAGATTTGGTATATACGCGTGTTGATAAATTTTTGAATATATTAACTCTTTTCATTACTTCAATAGTGTAATTGATACGCTCATAATCATATTAACAAAAGCAATTTATCATATCCTAAAGATTCAATATATATGTGTGTTGATAAATCTTTTAATATCTTAACTTTGTTTCTATTGTGCGCTCTCCTTGCCTCTTAAAGGTGACTCTAAATTGGCTTAATAGTATGCATAATTTGAAGTAAACATGAAAGAAAATAGGGAAAAAAAACTCAAACATAGCTCAAAAATGAAATCGAAAAACAAAGGTAGGTCAAAGAATGTACAAAAATGTTCCTACATATATTAACAGCATGAAACATCTCAATAGTTCATCTCCTATCCAACTATTGTTCACCATACTTTGGAACAGTTGCGGGATATGTACGATTGAAGGCTGTCATCCTTGCTTCATCACCTGCAAGTGAAAACCAATTCACAGAGGCAATAGCAAGTAGAGTGGGATAATGTTTTTAGAAGCACACTACCTATGACATATGACTATAATGAAGGTCAGATTGGGGAAAAATGTGAAAGCAAAGTCATTTTTAACATTGAAAAAAAAAGTACGGGGAAGGGATATCAAAGAAAGATATCCAAACCTTGAGCATGAACTAGTAGTTACAATTCTCATATCCAAAACATGAATTAGTGATTTGAGGTTGGACTCTACCAATTTATGTGTACCACTTGCAAGTGTGTAACATCTAAAAAAAAATTATTATTTATTTATTTTACCTTAATTCTCATACTGTTGTGTTACGTGTAGGCAACATATTGCATTTCCCTTCATTCCTCCCCCCTTTCCTTATACCTCCTACTCAAAATGAGATTTTGATATTAATTTGGGCTGAGTTGTGAGTCTATTAAGGATGATTCACCAAGTCTACGCTAAGTGTAATGATAATTATAATCTGGAATAATATCTTAGCATGGGTAGATGAATGGAGGTGGAATTTTGGTGAGGAAGAAAGGAAGCATTTGGAGATTAGAGGCAAAATCTTCTAAGGTGATTTAAGCTCCGGATTTATGATTTTTTTAAACCTTGTGTTCGATTGATTCTAGTTCCTTTAATAGTATTTTGAGTCACTTGAGTGATAGGAAAAATTGAACTTTAGAAGAGTTGTCGAAGCTTTAAGAACAATCTAGGAGTGAAATTTTCAGTTTCTGGAAATTGTTAATTTGAGTTTCTGCTTTTTGGGAAAATTTGGAAATTTGAGTTTTTGGGAAAATTTCAGTTCGTGAGCCTCACTTTGGCTCTCTTTTTCTCCCAATCCTTCGAGTTATTCAGGAATCCATTTATTGGGTTTGACAATAGACTTATCAAGAAACAAATTCCATTTTATTTCGTCGTTTTTGGTTAAGGTTTGATAGTGAAATGAAGGCGTAAAGTTTTACAAAAACAAAACAAATCTTAAATTGAAAAGCCGGTGCGCAAACCCAACTTTGGATGTTGTTTTCTCCTTCATTTTAGTTCGGTTTTGAGGGATTTTTGTTGGGTTGGAAACTAGAAGGAATATGCTTTTAAACCACTGCAAGTTTGCCAAGACCACTCGCGACGCGAGCGAGTGGCGGTTGTTCCGATAGCCTCTAACATTGGACATTTTACCCATCCAACTGGATTTTTTTGTTCGAGTCTGATGGTACATGTTTTGAGTCATTCTGAGATTTGTAGCTTAGAGAGTGTGCTCTCTATGTTAAGAGAAAGAATGTTATATAATTACTTTTGTATTCCTATTAGTATTTCTAACTCTAGTTGTGTTATATTTGTTATGTTTATGATATTATTTAGATAAATGGTATCATATAATTACTTTTGTATTCTTATTTATGTTTGATTATTCATTAGAAATTAATATAACGACCTTGACAAAGAACAATTGGGTGATTTGGAGCAACCTTTATCAAAGACGATGTAGACCCAAATTCAAAGTGAATAATATATTGTGTTTTTCTAAAAAAAAAAACAAGGTTCATTTAGACATATAGATTATCAAAAATTCATTTGATAGGTAAAGAAAGACTTTAAACAAAAACTAAAGCCTAAAAACAAAACATTTCAAAGGATCTTAAGGTTCAAAGACTTGATGTGCATTGCAAACAACCATACCTGAAATTAAAAAGAGGAAGGTAGATAGAAACTCATCCTTGGAAGGAAACTTGAGTCCAACCCCAGTATTCCACCAAATGATGGTGGTAAGATCCACTTTCTACTTCTCCACCAAGCCACAAAGTAGTGACTTCCAAAGTCTCCACACCAAGCTTTCCTTTAGAATGAAGATGACTGCACAAGAGAAGTTTGTGGTGCTAGTAACACTTCTCTTGGGACCGATTTTAGCTTGCCTAAGGAGGAAAGATGTCACATTCTGGGATTGGCTTTGTCGTAGCACGATATTATCCGCTTTGGGCCCCCCTCTCTGCCATCACGGTTTTGTTTCTAGGAACTCACAAGCAACTTCTTAGTAGGTTACTCAACCTAGGATTACTCTAGCCCCAACTCACTTAACTTCGGAGTTCCTATGACTCCAAGGCCAGTGAGCTCTCAAAAGGCCTTGTGCTAGATAGAGGTGGGCATGTACATATAAGGCACATCACCTCATCTCCGTTGGTCGATGTGGGATGTTACAATCCACCCCCTTAGGGGCCCGACGTCTTCGTCGGCACACTCACACCACATGGCAGAGTGACTCTAATACCAAAATTGTCACATCCCAAGATTGACTCCGTCGTAGCACGATATTGTCCGCTTTGGACCCCCCTATTTGCCCTCACAGTTTTGTTTCTGGGAACTCACAAGCAACTTCCCAATGGGTCACCCATCCTAAGATTGCTCCAGTCCCAACTCGCTTAACTTCGGAGTTCCCATGACTTAGAGGCCAGTGAGCTCCCAAAAGGCCTCGTGCTAGATGGAGGTGAGCATGTACATATAAGGCACATCACCCCCTCTCCGTTGGTCGATGTGAGATGTTATAAAAGATTTGATGCTTTCTCACTTCCTCCTCACATTTGCAAGACTTAAAACCCTAAGGAGGGTGGGTCTTCTCTTGGGCCTCTTGGTCCAACTTATCCCACTTATCTCTTCTTAAGACATTTTTGCTAAAATCTCATGGGCCTTTAGTTTCTCAAACCATTTTAAAGCCCATTCCATTTCAATGTAATTAATTAACTTTTTAATTAATTCTCTCTCTAATCAATTAATCTAATTAATTGGCTTAATCGTTGATCTTGTCATCTTCTATTATTTATCCAAATTACAAGCTTATGAATGTGAGATCTGTTGGGTTGTAATTAGTGAGGCCGTAGGCAATTATGAATTCTTTCTTTTATCGATTGTGAATTAAAACTCCCTTTTAATTCTCCCTTTTATGAGGACCCATTTATGGAATATGCTCAAGGCTTCCACAAATTGTGAGTGCCATCTAGAACTATACCTCTTCTTTTATCTTGTGATTGGATGAACCAACAAGTATTTTTTATGCATTGACCTTGGTATTGTAAACACATATCTACTGCTTTCTGCAACATATCACATTTACCTAAACTAATCTAGAATATATTAGGAGAACCCATTTAGTTAGAATTACAATGTAATTCGATCCTTCTCTATTTCACAATGCTCTTGATCTCGTTAATAGGATACAAAATTCATGTCAAATCCCTAACGTGATATCTATTGGCTATATGATTCAATATGAGCACAATTGGAAGATTCTTTCTCAATTGCGCTCCAACTCCGATTGGAGATTCCTGAATCATATTTTAAAACATTCTCTTCCTCTTACTGGAAGTTGGGATCCCTTATCGTACACTCACTTGCCTTTATAGACTTGTTGACGATCCCTACGTTACCTTGAATCGAGCCCAAGGATGAGCTCAACTTTATGATTCAATTAGAGACTGACTATTCGTCCATAAGGTAACCATGGTGCCTTAGGTCTAAGGATTAACCTTGCGTTATTATAACCGAAGAAATTTTGTTTGACGTGCAAGTTGAATTTCCATACAAGATTCCTTAGTTTGATCGCGTTCAATGAACTTACTCCTTAGCAAGCACCTACGTACTTATCTCAGTGTCCACACACGAATGACTCGAGACTAGTCATCCTCCTGGTTGAGCAGATAGAGTGCGTACTGATCTTTGCAGTTCGTCAATGCCTAGTTGAATGATCCTATGTCTAGGAACATTTTTGGTTTGAGTAATTGGGAAATGCCCCTTTGCATCTAACTTCTTTCTTATCTTATAACCCATGGACTTGTCAAATAGGTTAATGGTCAAGCATGGACCGTTACCTGGGTTGACATTTTTGCCCTTGTGTGTTAACTTAAATGATTGGTTTAAACGAAGTTTCCATGAAAGATTTCATATAATGATTGGCTTTCAGCGCATACTTCTAACACAGAGAAGATGGGAAGTATTAAAGAGTGGGTTTTGGGAGAAGGATTTGTTTGAGAATGCCTAAAAGGAGTGATGGGGAACTTCAATCTTAGTATGGCTTAGAAGAAATCACCACAAAATGGCTTTTTATTCAAAACACTCCAGTGGACTTATTCACTAACCAAAAAGAAAAGAAAAAAGCATGGAGAGAAGAGGACAATGACGCTTCTTGCTCTTTCCCCCTTAATAGAGTTTTTCTTTGGGACTCACAAAAGGATAAGGCAGCTAGGGTTTCTCATGATATTGGTGGCATAAGAAGACTTATTATGAGCATTTTATTATGTTTATGATTTCTTCTATCCATTACCATTATTTATGTTGGAAAATGGTAAGTAAAATCCCCACTAACCTTTGCACAACCTAGAACACCTTGGTGATTATCTTGTTTTTTGGCACCACAACGTGTATTTTTATGTTACTCTTATATTAATATTTTTATATTTATGTAATAGAAATTGGAAAACAGTGTGTATTTTTATGTTACTCTTATATTAATATTTTTAGGTTTATAAAATAGAAAATGCAACATGATATCTATATAAGTTGATATTTTTAGGTTTACTTACCATTATATCGATGTTTATTCTTTTACAATTATATCAACAAGTTAAATTATACCTTTTTGTTTTTTTACAAAAGAATAATGAATTCACACGTTAGTCATGATAGGAAATCAATTGCTAAGAAAACTAAGTAAAAAAAAAGTTAAAAAAAAAAACAAAATAGCAATAGAGAAAATAATAATAAATAATAATATATAGTGTAGTTTAACTTTTTTTTTAATACTTTAAATAGACAATTTTAATTGGCAAACAACTATTTTATAATTTGATAAGAGAAAATGATCATTTGTGTAATAAAAAATAAAAATGATTTAAGTTGATGTTGAGGAATATAATATAAATACTATAAAAACTAAAGATACACATGAAGTGAAGATTAGCTTGGGTAATTATATAACTCTTTATGAGAAGCGGAGGTCATGAGTTCAAATCTTCCAAATTTGCATATCACTTTTTTTTTTTTCTTTTTGGCCATCAATGATCGGTATTGACATCCACCAAGTCCGTCCGACTCCTGGGCAAAATAACAAAATGGTAATTTCCATTATTGGCACAAACTTTGGGCTAGTCCTTTAAATAAAAAGGGCAAAACAATATTTCCTCTTATTAATTTAAATTGGTCCATTCAATTTGGGCCACATCATTGACCTATTACAAAAATAAATTCAAACCCATTCACCAAATCCAAAACAAAAATACTCCATTTATCATATCCTTATTAGTAAAGATTTTTACCATTAACACGTAATTTTTCTTAAAATTTATACATAACCATATTAGTTATAAAAGAAATAGAAAAAGAGAAAATAAAAAAAGAAGTGTATTATTGGTCACAGTACGCAACATTAGAATAACCGAGGAATTCCCCCCATTTAAAAACCCTCGTCCAAACACCGAACCCTCCACTTTTCCCCAACTCTTCCCTCCTTTCTCTCTCTCTCTCTCTGATTCTCGGAGGCGCAAAACTCAAAAACACACAAAAACAAATAAACGCCTCCGACCAAATCCTTTATCCTTTTACTTCTCCTTCCCCAAACCCTAAGCTCCTCCGATGGCCACCGATCCTACCCAGCAGCAGCAGCAACTGGCCATAATTCTGGGCCCCGACCCGACCCACTTTGAAACCCTAATCTCTCATCTTATGTCCTCCAGCAACGACCAACGATCCCAGGCCGAAGCCCTCTTCAACCTCTGCAAGCAGGCCCACCCGGATGCCCTCCTTCTCAAGCTCCTCCACGTCTTGCAATCCTCGACCCGACCCGAGTCCAGGACCATGGCCGTCATCCTCCTCCGCCGCCAGCTCACCCACGATGACTCCTTCCTCTGGCCCCGCCTCACCCCCAACACCCAGTCCACCCTCAAGTCCCTCCTTCTCTCCTCTCTCCAATCCGAGTCCTCCAAATCCATGTCCAAGAAGCTCTGCGATACCATTTCCGAGCTCGCCTCCTCCCTTCTCCCCGAAAACCAGTGGCCCGAGCTTCTCCCTTTCATGTTCCAGTGCGTCACCTCTGACAATCCCAAACTCCAGGAATCGGCTCTCTTGATTTTCGCCCAATTGGCGCATTACATCGGCGAAACCCTCGTTCCTCACTTGACTACCCTCCACGAGGTCTTCTTCCGATGCCTGTCCACCTCCGCCAAGAGCGCCGACGTCAGAATCGCTGCGCTCGGGGCGTCAGTGAATTTCATCCAGTGCTTGACTAGTGCGGCCGAGAGGGACAGGTTCCAGGACTTGTTGCCGCTGATGATGCAGACGTTGACCGAGGCGTTGAATTGCGGGCAGGAGGCGACTGCGCAGGAGGCTCTGGAGTTGTTGATTGAATTGGCAGGGACTGAACCGAGGTTCTTGAGAAGGCAGTTGGTGGATGTGGTGGGGTCCATGCTTCAGATTGCCGAGGCCGAGTCCTTGGAGGAAGGGACAAGGCATCTGGCCATTGAGTTTGTGATTACCTTGGCCGAGGCCAGGGAGAGGGCACCTGGGATGATGAGGAAGTTGCCGCAGTTCATTCAGAGGTTGTTTGCGATTCTCATGAACATGTTGTTGGACATTGAGGATGAACCTGAGTGGCACGCGGCCGATACAGAGAATGAGGATGCCGGGGAGACAAGCAATTACGGGTTTGGACAGGAGTGTTTGGATAGGCTCTCTATTTCCCTGGGTGGGAATACCATTGTCCCAGTTGCTTCAGAGGTTTTCCCAGCTTTCTTGGCTGCTCCTGAGTGGAAAAAGCACCACGCTGCACACATTGCCCTTGCTCAGATTGCTGAGGGTTGCTCCAAGGTATAAATAACTCATCCTTCGATTTTGTGTTGCCAATGTTGGAGCTTCTGCTATGTGTATAAGCGCTTACTTGATTAGTTATGTATGTGAGCCGTGGACAGTAACGGTAATGTGAGCTTTGGACGCATTTGATATTGTATTTTTCTTCAGGATGATTAGTCATTACTGTAGGTGATCTCATGCCTTTCATACACAGCTTCATAATGAAATAACTTCTCACTTTATTTATGCATGTATTCCTCTGCTGGCTATATTATTCTCTTCCAAGTGGCCTGCTCTAACATTTGCACTTATTGGCGCAGGTAATGATAAAGAACCTTGAACAGGTCGTGTCAATGGTGTTGAATTCATTCCAAGATCCCCATCCGCGTGTGCGATGGGCAGCAATTAATGCAGTTGGGCAATTGTCAACGGATTTAGGCCCAGAGTTACAAGTCCAGTATCACCAGCGAGTGCTGCCTGCTTTGGCTGGAGCCATGGATGACTTCCAAAATCCTCGAGTACAGGTTTGTAACACTGTCCAGTACTCAATAGTAGGGCTTCCTTTCCCCATCTTGTAGGGCTGTATGTTCTTTTAACCCAACACCCCCTGCTTAATAAAATAATGTTTAATTATCTTCATTTTCATTACTCTCGTTTTTGCTGCTGTCTGGGTAAAATTTTATCCTTCTTGTAAAGATGAACCGATTAGGCTATGATATATAGTAATACTGGAAAACTGAGCATAATTCATGTAACTATATATTTCAGTAATGGTGTCATTGAATGTTGATTCTTAATTTAGATAATACGGTTCTGCAAAATGAATTGATACCTGATTATTTTTATGTTTTGTTAATCACAGAAATCGTATTAATTTTATGTCTTCTATTTTTTTGAGGGCACAATTGGGGTTTTTTTTTTGTTTTTGTTTTTTTGTTGCAGTTTCATTTATTTATTTGTAAATAACAACTTGCACACTAATGCATTTATAAATATCTCCAATACAGAAAATTTCATGCAACTGCAAAATGTGAACCATACATTCTTAGGAAAAGAATTATATGTTATCTACAATAATGTTATGCTCATCCGACAATATGTAGCTCTGGCTCCTTCTTCATGCTTCTAACAGATGAATTAAGCATGCAACTTGAAAACATCTTGTGCATGTTAAGATAAGGTTAGAATCCTGAGCCTGAGATGGTGGGTATTTGGGCTTTACAGAACTTTAATGGCACACATCCTAAAACTTATTTGGACATGAGTTCTAGAATTTTTTTTTTGTTTTTTGCATCTTCAAATGTCTGCTTCTGCATTTTTTTTTTTGGGATGGTAGTCTTCCCCATTCCCTCCTTGTTGAAGTACATGTATGGAAGAGTTCCCTTTAGGTTTGTCCTATAAGTTTTGTGCATGTTCTCCATGAAATTGCACTAAGAGTTGAAACTATGTTTTAATTTTACAAGCGGTTTTGTGTTGACCCAAGTATATCCTTGAAATCATGAAATTCATTGAGTGGTGGCAAAATCACTGCGTACGATTGATTTCTTGTTTATTTATACCTAGACACTCCCTCTCCTTAGTTCTTGATTTTCTAGACATTTATGAGTGATGACATTGATGCTTCTGGTTTCACTCTGCACATCAACTTTATGGTTTTTCTGTATTTCTATGTTACAGGCCCATGCTGCTTCAGCAGTACTCAATTTCAGTGAAAATTGCACCCCAGATATTTTGACACCATACCTGGATGGAATTGTGAGCAAGCTTCTTGTACTTCTACAGGTACATAATCTTCCTATTCAGCAATTTCACATAGAGTATGTTTTTGGTGTATATTCTGGCAGAAGATGTATATATTAGTATATAAATTAAAAGTGATTGGTTGGTGAAACCACTTCATATTGGTACAAGAGCTGTAGTGGAAAAATATGTAGTATCAGATAAATATTGTGATTAATCATTGCATTCATGGCTCTTTGTTTAGTCACTTTCATAATGTGATGCAGTTAATGTTTTAGTTAGTCAATGAATGGTTCATATTTTGACCTTTGGTAGTTGCAAAGGAAACATGGACTGGAGAACCTTTTTTTTTTGAAAATAACACAGACCAGGGAAGAGATACTAGGGAAGAAACCATGGATAAGGAGCTGACCAAGAATAGAATTAAAAGACTGTTTTTATGGTAGAATCAGATTGATGGTTCTTTGAAGTTTAAGAAAAAGGATTTTTGAGATGTTTGATTTTCACTGTGCTTGGTCAGAATGTCAGCAATATAAATGGGAAAACATCTTGTGGTGAGGCAGAGAAAATAAAGGAGAATAAGTTAATGAGGCTTATGACGGTGATTAAGTTGAAATTGAAAGCCATTGAGTTAAAAATTCAAAGAAATATCTTGCTTAATCTCTTTCCTTTGGTGTGGGAAATCTTTCTCCTTCTTGGTGCAAAGGTGTACCTGCATTTTTGAACTTATATGTTTTATATTTTTGTGTCCCAGAATGGGAAGCAGATGGTGCAGGAGGGTGCTTTAACAGCTTTAGCATCAGTTGCCGATTCGTCACAGGTACTTGCATTTTTAAACCCATTATTAGGTTGCCAATTTCAGTTTATTTAAGAACACAATGATCAGATTTGACATTTGTATTTGTATTTGCAGGAGCAATTCCAGAAGTATTATGATGCTGTAATGCCTTACTTGAAAGCTATCTTGATTAATGCTAATGACAAATCCAATCGCATGCTACGTGCCAAATCCATGGAGTGTATTAGTTTGGTTGGAATGGCTGTCGGAAAGGATAAGTTCAGGGATGACGCTAAGCAGGTGACGATAAATAACATGTTATACATTATCCTTGGTTCCAGATTAACGATGAGAGAGATCCACTATTTATTTATTTAATTGTTTAGCTGATATTCTGTTTGGTTATTGAAATAATGGTGGCCCTTTGTTTTGTTTTGTTTCGGAAGATTATGGAAGTCTTGATGTCATTGCAAGGATCACAAATGGAGGCAGACGATCCTACAACAAGTTACATGTTACAAGTAAGTTCTTGTAACTTTGAGAAACAACAGGGAAAATGTAGAAGAATGTCCTGCGAATTCTACATATGTAAACTGAATAAACTAACTGCTTAATCATGTTTCAGGCATGGGCCAGACTTTGCAAATGCCTTGGACAGGATTTTCTCCCTTATATGAATGTTGTCATGCCCTCTTTGCTTCAGTCTGCTCAACTGAAGCCTGATGTGACAATTACATCTGCAGATTCAGATGCAGATATTGATGAAGATGATGATAGGTTGGTTGGTTAAATTTTACCTTTTAAGACCTGATACATGTATTGTATTTCGGAAAAAACGACAATTTCTTTTCTGGTAATCTTGGATGCTGTTCCTAATTGTTTGTGCTAGAAAAAGGCACTTTTGAGATCCTACTCATTTGGCTGAATGATACTTTATGGCAAAAAGTATCTATAATTTCAGTTTTTGACAGGTTTTGTGTTCTTTATGCAGCATTGAAATGATTACTGTTGGTGATAAACGGATAGGAATTAGGACTAGTGTCCTGGAGGAAAAAGCTACAGCTTGTAACATGCTATGTTGCTATGCTGATGAACTGAAGGAAGGGTTCTTTCCATGGATTGATCAGGTTGATGATGATTCACGTTTTTTTTTTTTGTTGGGGGGTGTGTGGTGTTTTTATCAACTTCAACAACTAGATAATGACTGTGCTTAAGTTATTGTAGGTTGCTCCAACATTGGTTCCTCTTCTCAAATTTTATTTCCATGAAGAAGTTAGGAAGGCAGCTGTTTCAGGTATTAGCTAGACCAGTTCTTGAATTTAATTATTTTCTCATATCAGATTCTTTTGGAGCTCTCCTGAAATTCTTTATGTCATTTATCTACTTTCTGCAGCGATGCCTGAGCTGTTGCGTTCAGCCAAATTAGCTGTAGAGAAGGGACTTGCACAAGGTCATAATGAGTCTTATATCAAGCAGTTGTCTGATTACATAATACCAGCATTGGTTGAAGCACTACACAAGGTCTTGGAATCTTTGGTTCATTTGGTCTTCAGCAATGATCAGTCATATTTTTTGCTATTTTTTGTGTTTATTTTCAATGCAAGTGACCTTGGTTTTGATGCCTTTGAACATATTTGGTGTGCAGGAGCCTGAGGTAGAAATTTGTGCAAGCATTTTAGATGCGTTAAAGGAATGTGTGCAGGTTTGTGGCATCAATTGATATTTGTTCCGTGTAATAGAACTCATAAACAAATGAATGTGTTTCATATCTGTTATTTTTCCTGCATCTCTCCGTCCCAACTAGGTGTTAATACATTTTATTTGCATGTTACTGATGCTAATAAGTTGTTAACTTAAGTTACTGTTTTAGTTATTTGCTATACACTATTACCCACATGTGCAATACCTACTTACACCAGTGTATTTTTCTTTTCTGTTCAATTTCACACTCCTCAAAGCTTCACTAATTTTTATTTTTTAGTATGTGAAAATAACTGATTTGTGCTTGGCACAATAAAATTCTGATCAGTTTTACTAGTTACTTTGAAATTGCCGGTGGTGATTCTTGCCTTTAATATGAAAAATGTGTGCTTCTAGATAATAATTTATATCTGTTGATTCAATTTCAACAAGTAAACTTAATAATTTCTACCATAAAATCAGAAAATTATTATAAATGACATCAGTGTTTGTATTTTGAAGGAAAATACAACCCATGAAAGCAATCTTGCCTTCAGGTTATGTTTTATATTGACTTCACTAGTTGATTGACTGTTATTGAATTACGTGATAAAAGATTCTCCGTTAACATCCAATATCCTTTCCTGGATTTTATGTTTTTTTATAAATATTTTTAGCCTTCTGTATTTGGCACTAGCCGAAAAAAGCCTTCTATTGGCCTGTGCTTTGTTTATAATTTAGTCACTTATAATAAAATCAAGTATGTTGGATACTATACTGGAAGGATGTTCAACACTTGTGTCTGCTTTATGGAGTTTTACCACTAAATAAGTGTTTTTTGAAGTTTCCTTTCATTGGAGTTTAACCACTGTGCTGCATACTGCTATTGTGTTATGAAGTTGGATCTATTTTAATGTGGTATTTCTTTCAGATTTCTGGAGTACTTCTTGATGAAAACCAAGTTAGGTGCATCGTGGATGAAATCAAACAGGTGGTTACAGCCAGTTCATCAAGAAAACAAGAGCGAGCAGAAAGGGCCAAGGCAGAGGACTTCGATGCAGAAGAAGGAGAACTGCTTAAGGAAGAAAATGAACAAGAAGAAGAACTTTTTGATCTGGTAAGCTTTGAGATTTAGGATATTTTGATGATCTTTTAGTGAAAAAGAAGGAACTGAACGCTGAGTTTTTCTTTTAATGCTTTATTGCTTTCCCTGATGAAGGTCGGTGATTGCTTGGGATCGTTGATTAAGACATTCAAGGCATCTTTCATACCTTTCTTTGATGAGCTTTCAACTTACGTAACACTTATGCTGGTAAATCACCCTTCCTCTCGTTTTGTTTGTCTTGTTTAACTACTTCTAAAGCTATGGTAGTTTTCCATTTTAGTTTTGTACTGGCAGATTGAGATGTGTGTTGCATGTGACTCAGATTGTAATGTGCATTAAATATTTTCAAAATTACTTGTTATTCTTACTAAAATAAAATTATAAATTGAGATTTATAATCAATCTTTGTCAATTATTTGATTTTATTATTAAGTAAGAAATTTCCAGAATAGAAATTATTGATTAAGGAAATAAGAAATAAGGTACATGGTTGAGACACCAATAATACTAGTAACCAATAACATAAGAGATGATGAAATGGAGTTATTAAATAAGATTTTGAAAGGAGGGCTATAATATTGATAGAAAAGGAAAAGAAAACAGACTTATTACTCCGAACATCGTTACTTGTATATATGTTGTATATATACTATGCATAAGGGGGATCCCATATAACTGTAGCTGTAGCAGGATCCATATCAACTTTCTATGTGCTGTCCATATTATTAATACCATCGATAATTCGTTTATACAGTTGTTGATATTATGTTGATGTACATCCCACCCTAGCTACAGTGAAAACAGAATCTCATTTATGAAGGGCCCTACACACACACACACACACACACACACACACACACTCATTTATATATGTAGGAAACTGCTATTGGCATTCCGGAAAAGTCAGCATACCTTCCTCCCTTATGCTTTTACAAAGGAGTGCAAGATGACTTTTTTTGAAGCGCCAATAATAGCTTCACGAAAGGGATTCCCAGTTTTTGCTGGAAATGGGGTCTGCTTGTAGGGCACACTCGACTTCATAGATCAACATTGTATAGACGTGCATGAGTTTTAGTTATACATCACCACTGCTTACCCCTTCTCACACTGGATGAGTTAATCTGCTCCTTGAACATCAGAGTTTTGACCATCATCATCTGGTTATGGACGGGTTTGCATGATTGTTGTGAATTTAATTTGATGTTGACAGTATCACACTATTTATCTCCGACTCGTGTGGGGTATCCTTGAAGCTTTAGTTATACATCACCGATGCGTATGCCTTCTCACACTGGATGAGTTAATCTGCTCCTTGAACATTGGAGTTTGACCATCATCATCTGGTCATGGACGGGTTTGCATGACTCTTGTGAATTTAATTTGATGTTGACAGCATCACACTATTTATTGTGTCTACTTTGTAAAAAGAAGTTACTTTGGATATTTAACATGAAATGGAGTGTAATTCGTAAATTGACATGTTAAATCTAGGCAAACAAGAACGAAGCAGCTATGAAAAAAATACATGTTCTTAGTATTTTTTGTATTCCCTTACGTGTTCGAGTTTATGATTTGAACTCATGTACTTACAAGAATTTTTCTGATGGCTTATTGATGGAGCAGGGTAAGGATAAAACTGCGGAAGAGAGGCGGATTGCCATTTGTATATTTGATGATATGGCAGAGCATTGCCGTGAAGCAGCTCTTAAGTAAGCAGTTTTGTTTGTATTATGTTGGAAGGGTGATGATTTTGGCAATCCAAAATCACTCAAAAATAACCTCATGTACTCCTCTTGTATGTGAGAGTAGAGGAGTGTGGGAGTTTGGAGTGCCTAAATCATCTCCCATATTGGAATCTTGATTCCTATTTTCTCCTCATGTAACCAAATGACAATTGGTGAAACAGATACTATGATACCTACGTTCCTTTCCTATTGGAAGCTTGCAATGATGAAAGTTCAGATGTTCGTCAGGTTTGTACTCCTATTGATTGTGTTACAGTGCATATTTAGTTATCATAGTGACAGTTAACAGCAAAGAACATCTACTTCAGGCTGCGGTTTATGGGGTTGGTCTTTGCGCTGAGTATGGTGGATCTGTGTTTAAACCGCTTGTTGGAGGTAGGTTGCTTTGCTCTTGCTTCGTTTCTGTATTTGTTTGGAGTTGTTTCCTTGTATGTTTTCTGATGGGTGTTATTTTTCAATTTTTTCCCTCTGCAGAAGCTCTTTCTAGGTTGGATATGGTAATCAGGCACCCTAATGCACAACATTCTGACAATGTGATGGCATATGACAATGCTGTTTCAGCTTTTGGGAAAATTTGCCAGTTCCATCGTGACAGTATAGATGCAACACAGGTAGATGATATTCTTTTGCTTCAAACTCTGATCTTTCGTACATCTTTCGTATTTCTCTATGCTCATTTCCTTGTTTTTACTTCTGTCGATGTGTCTATACTTGGCGTCATGCTAAAAAATTGATCGTTTGAGGCATAAATGGTGTACCATTAACTTACTGCTTGTTCTGTACCATAACCACTCAGAGTGATGATTGCATCCTATTTATATTGTGTCATGTTCAAACCCAACAATTCCTTAATGCAGCCTACTCAAGCCCAACAATCCCTTAATGCTGCCGACTTGAGGCCTGTTTGGGACTGCTTCTGGGAGGGCTAAAACCGATAGTGCTTCTGACAATGTTTGGCAGAAAAAATTAAAAGTGCTTCAGGGTCATAAAAGCGCATACTGGAGAAACACTCAAGCGCTTCTTCTGGAAGCACCCGACGCGCTTCTAGTAAACGCATTTATGAGCAGAATTGCTTCCTACAAGAGCAATCCTAAACAGGCCCTCCATCAACTAAATTGATTTGTATTCTGGGTTTTGATATCTTTGGAGGAATTCCAGCATGCTCAATCTGATGCTCTCAGTATGATCAAATGTCCCTATTAAATTGATTTGCGTTCATTAGAAGCCGTGTTGTGATAAGATAAACTATGTCATCCATTGAATCACGCACATCATCTTTCAGTGCTAGGTTAGAGTCAACTCAAAGTTGGTTGATGGCGGTGCTGCAGGGTTTGTAGAATAAACATAGTTGATTGCTAGGTGAAGCTTTTCAGGGTGGGTAATTAGTATCCATTAGGTGTTAGGAATGTGGTTGTGATGGTGATGGTGATTTGGCCCAATATTTTTACCCCATCCCAAATCAGCACACTTGTAAATAGATAGCTGCATTTGATTAGTCGGCTAGTGCTTTGCTGATTTACTGATGTGAATGAAAAATAACTGAGATGTCGAATTGTTACCCTTGGGGCCATTTCAATTCTGAAATGAAGTCACAATTTTGTGTCAGAAGTTCTGTATATGTGCTACTGCTATTTGTTCAACCGTTTACTAGCATTATACTTCCTCACAATGCTTTTCTTTACATTTTTTGTCATACACAATGATTTTTTTCCCGATCTATCTATTAACATATCAAGTCTGGTTGTGGATATTTAATATTGGCCTTTCTGTTGTTTCACAAATCCATTTTGTTTGGCAGCTTGTCCCAGCCTGGTTAAGCTGTTTACCTATAAAAGGTGATTTGATTGAGGCCAAGGTTGTCCATGACCAGCTATGTTCAATGGTTGAAAGGTAAAAAAACTGGAATTTGGAGATTGTTGAATTGTTAATAGATAAATGTTTGCATGTCTTTTTTTGGTCAGTATTATTTTCCACTCTTCAATGCCTACTATTTAATTGTCCAAGGTGATTGTATAATGAAAAGTAATTGCATTGTTTACAGGTCAGATAGAGAGCTTTTAGGGCCCAATAATCAATATCTTCCCAAAATAGTTGCGGTTTTTGCTGAGGTATGTAGTGGTTTTCTGATGCACGTACTAATCTCACTCATTATTGTGAACTATTAGGTCTCTCTCTCTCTCTCTCTCTCTCTCTCTCTCTCTCTCTCTCAATTGGGCCAATGTGCTGTAGGTTTTATGCGCTGGTAAAGATTTGGCAACAGAGCAAACTGCTAGTCGTATGGTTAGTCTATTAAGGCAGCTTCAACAAACTTTACCGCCCTCTACCCTAGAATCAACCTGGTCATCCTTGCAGCCCCAGCAACAGCTTGCATTGCAATTTATACTCTCATCATAATTCTTTAGCCTTGGCATTGCCTTATGTTTGTGGAAACTGCTGCTTCTGGTCATTATATTTCCCTTTGCATTGGTGGGATATGCAATTTCATTTATCAGGAAAGCTCGTGGGGTGGGCACATGATTGTTTGGAAGCGGATGTCTGGTCTGCGTTTTGATAGTGCATTCTTTTGATTTTGTGTTCCAAAATTATTTCTCGTGGTTTGGCGCCAATGCCTTGTTGCATTTTTTAGTCGGCGGAGGATGAAAAAAGTTAGGGATAGTGAAAGTTTTGCAATACAGTGTGCATATTATAGACGATCCAGTACTCCTAAGCTTCAAAAGATTGAAGTCAACAAAAGGATTGTGTACAATTGTGGCTTTTAGTTTTGTATGTTAAAGGTCAAGGTGTGTGATGAAGACATCTTGTATCAGTTTTGGTGCTTTATATTTTTGAAATGTAAAACAGTTTAATATAAGTTTGTTTTGCATTTGGTTTCATTGTTCAGCACATATCCTTGTCACCCTTGAGCATCTACTTTTGCTATCTGCACTGCACTTCAACTACATTTACGTTGCTGGGGCCTATACATAGCATCAATGATTCTTATGTGACTTCGTACAATACATATAATGGTTGGGAATCTCCAAGTCCTTTGGAATTAGTTAGCAGTTATGTGAGTCACAACTACCGGAGGCCAAAATGATTTAGTTTGGGGTTTTCATTCCAAGGAAGTTTGGCTCGTTATATTTAGAGTGGTGAATTGATGATGGAGACGTAGTTTGTTTGGCCTTCTTCGTCATTGTTTGTTATCTACGTGGCAGGTTTTATCACAAAAGTTCTCAATGTAAGGATTTTATTACAAAAGAACTCGGTGTAAGTGTAATTTAAGATGTCCTACTTCTGACTCTATTTTAAGCCCGATTAGAGTTTTCTCGAGCTTAATTTGATCTTAATATTTAGAGCAGTGAAACAATGGAGTTGGTTTGGTCTTGTTTTATCACAATAGTAGCCCTCTCAGTGTAATTTGAGATCTACTACTTACAAGTTACAACCCCATTTGAAGTTAACCCCTGTCAAAATCTTCTTTAGCTTACTCTAATATGTTCTAAAGAACTGAGTTGCTCCACTTATTGTGCAGTTGAGTTGTCATCTTACCATGTCTGCTCAACCTCACCTCGAATGATGGTAATGTTTCTAAGTGTACTCGGACAAACTAGGCTATAATATTTTATTACTCTTTTGGGGTCATGCCCTTTAGCCCTAGCCCCATTTCGGGGTTGTAATGATATGGTCCAACTTAACTGCCTGCCTAGATTGAATGTATGGTTGGGTCAAAGCTGTGACGACCTGTCTAGTCTAGGCGTGTCTTTCATCTCAAAAGGTCTTGGTGTCAGATTCCAAACATTAGAATTTACTTATTTTTAATATAAGTGATAATTTAAATTACGTGGAACATGAGATTTCTCATATACACACTACAAAGATGTTATGAGGGTTCGAACTTGACACTATTAGTCTTCAAATCAATGTCATTACTACTAGTCTTCAATTTAATGTCATTTTTCATCCGTTGGTAAAGATTACTGGTTATCTAATGATGGACAGTAGTAAACCCATAATTTCAAACAAATACACATATAACTCAAGTGCTAACTAATTAATAAGTTAATATGGCACTTGTCATTTATTTTTACCAACTTCACAACATATTTTCATACTCCGAGAACCGCTTATTTTTTTTCAAGGATAATCTAGGCAAATGATGGGTTAGAGTAGAAATTGTTTGATCATCTAAACTGTGCAAACAAACACAATGGAAATCAAATGCCTAAGCAATTTTCAATTTTACTAATTTCATGAATGATTGATTTATGAATAAGAAATTAAGAAATAGATGTGTGTGGTGCGCGTGACTGGTATTGCTACATTTGTTAGTTTTGGCTCTATTACATTGTGCATGTCTTCTAAAGAATTGGGGCAATATTCCTATGGATCATGAGCAGCACGTAGATGACAAACTTATTAAAAGGCTTCCATGTTTGAAGATTTATGTATATCTAATGATGAGGATGGTGATTATCATCGTCATAGTACATACAGAGACCCAATGTTTTATATATTTCAAAATTTTTAAATAGAAACAATATTATAATAAAGATTAAAAAAAATATAGAAAGAATCTAGTAATAATATAATGATGAAATAACAAGGTTTGTCTGGTGACGCAAGGAGGAGTAAAACAAACGCAGCTTGTTGCATATTAAGATATTATATTTGTGTATTCTGTCCATGAACATATATGACTTGGTCTTCACCGAAATTCAAAAGATCCATTTGTGCTTTTTTGGTCCCTTTGATTCTGTTCTTATCTAGAAGAGCATTTTGGTGCCTCCAAGTGGCAGCCTTTCGTGCCTTCACGACTTTTTTTGTCAAATGCTTGACTTGGAGAGAAGAGAGGGGACAAAGTTTGAGCCCCTTACCCTACAAGGCCTTAAATGGTAACGCCCGTTTTTGTGTTATGTCCTTAATGTCCCTCCACAACTAAGACTTGTTTTCTCTTGTTTGTTTGCAAATAGGGTGACATTTTTTTTTTGGGGGTTAAAAAAGTTAGAATTTAATTGGGATATAAAATATTAGAACTTATAAGGAATTTGTAGTTTAAGTGATTAAGAGTGTTTATCGTTGTACTCGAGGTCTTATAATCGATTACCCTTACTTAACTACCGCTTGTTTAGAAAATATAGAACTTCATTTGGTTTGTGTGTATTACTCTAACTAGACTAGTAGTGTATAGTTTAATTGGTTGAATTCTTCCACTTTATTCACATGGAAAAAAGTTCGAGACTCTAATGAATATTTGTGTATAAACCCCACTCCTCCAACTGCTTGTACTTAAAAAACACAGTATATATTATTCTAACTTGAATTGATGGCATGTTGAGAAAATCGTAACAATGGCAAGTAACGCATGAGATGGGGAACCATAATCGGTTATTTTGTCAAATGCCAAAAGGGTATTTATGGAAAAAGAATACAAGTCTCCTCTGACAGATAATTTTTCAACATTGAACATTAAGTATACGTTCCATAAGATAACAAACAGAAAAGGACAGAGAGCTCCAAAACCATCCAATTGCCTATAGAAAACTCAGAAAACCTTTGAATATATAAATCCCCTACCACAACCAAACAAGGAGATGAAGACGAGCTCTCCACTACTATTGAGAGCTGGCTACCTTATACAGAGACAGAGTGCCTTCTTCCAATTCATTCTCTGATCAGCCTTCCTCAAATCAAACCCATCTCTCTCTCTCTCTCTCTCATCTCCAACCATCTTAATTATTTTCTTGCACATTTAATTTGCAATGGAATTTCAGTTCCAACAGCAGAACCAAATTTGCTTCCCAGCCGCAGCAGCTAACAAAGCTGTAGGCATTCCAATAAGCAAAGTGGGAAAGTCGAAGGGAAGAACTAGAAGCAACAACACAAACAAGTTTGTTGGTGTGAGGCAAAGGCCTTCAGGGAGATGGGTAGCTGAGATCAAAGACACCACACAGAAGATAAGAATGTGGCTTGGAACCTTTGAGACTGCCGAAGAGGCTGCTCGAGCTTACGATGAAGCTGCCTGCCTTCTTCGCGGCTCAAATACTCGAACCAACTTCATTACACATGTCTCTTTGGATTCTCCTCTTGCTTCTCGAATCCGAAATCTACTTAACACCAAAAGAGGAGGATCAAACAAACAAGTAATAGAGCAAACTAGTTCTAGTATTGGTGATCATGATGATATGAATGCCTCACATCCTCCCACATCTTCTACTACTAGTAATGACAAGTACATGACTAGCAATATTAGCACTGCCAGTACAAGCACTTGTAATTCCACCAGCAGTGGCAGTGATACACTTTCTAGTGAGGTGTTTCAAGATTCTCAGCTGTTTGATGATGTCTACAGACCAGATTTGAGACACTGCAATGAGGAATTTGAGTTGAGCTCTTCTGCTTCTCAATCCAATCTTTCATGGGGTGGATTTGAACCCGGGGTTGACGAGTTCTCATTTGCCCAACAAGTGTTTGATTTGCCGAAACATCAGGCAGCTGCTGCTGCTTCTTCTTCTACTACTTCTAGTACTACTACCACTACCACAGCAGTTGAAGCTGATTCGGAGTTTCTGGAATTCGAAAGGATGAAAGTTGAAAGACAGATATCAGCTTCCCTCTATGCAATGAATGGAGTGCAAGAGTATATGGATACAGTTTATGATCCTAACGAACCCTCTTGGGATCTTCCACCAATATGTCCTTTGTTCTGCTGAATATGAAGGTTTTCTTTAGCGATCAAGGAATTTTCATCTCTCTTTCATTCTTGTCATCTTTCTTTTTTTATTTCGCTTTAAACTCTCAAAAGGGGTTTATGGTATACGACTGGATTATAATAACTGAGAAACTGTTAGAGATAAAGATGGATACTTATTTGTATAACTTATTCTTGCTGATTTAAATATGTCTGCAGAACATACATATATGGAGAAGTTACACTTAATGTTATTTAAAGCTTTCCTCAATCATAAAATGTCTTTCTTTCCCAGAATCCCAGCAATCATATGTTGATTTAAATATACCCATGTCCCCTATTGTCCAAATCAACTATCTTCCTTGGGGAGAAAAATAGATATAGTTGATATGTTACAGGTAACAATTAAGAAACAAAATGCACCCTTCCTCTAACAGCTAAACATAAGAAACTCCGAGGACTGATCCTTTACTGCCGATTCGCGATTTCACCTTTCACCCAGTTGGAGAATCTGTGGCAGTAAGGACAGTCTTTACCTGAAATAGCATTTTAAGGTCCATGATCAACCTGTTCAAGAAAAAAAAATAAAAGAATAAAACGAAAACGATAGCATATGTTAAGGGCAGCTATAGTCGCGTGGTTAATTTTGCTGAGCCAAACAAAATGTTGAAACTAGATTTGGTTTAGGGGAGTGGAGCTTGATCCCTAAGAAACCTGTCATTATAATTTATATAAACTCAACATTGGCTTGTGGGGAGGTATGCAATCATTTCCATTCACTGGCTAAAGCAATTCTTGCAAACATGGAATATTACATTAAGCCTCTAGTCAGGAATGTGTGAAAGCATTTCTTCTTGTGAGAAATCCTACTCCAACATCAGATAACTCTTCTCTATAATCCTTGCTCATTTCCTCACCTTGCTAGATGTTGATGGTTTTGAAAACAGTTCCGAAATTGATAAAGAAAAGATGTTGAACCATAAAAATGCAACCCCTGTAGTCTTTAAAGTATGTTGTTGGTTTATTTTATGTCCTTCACTACTTAAAATGGAGTTTTGATGTTAGTTTGTGTGTGTGTGTGTGTGTGTGACGCAAAGGAATTTATGTGTACAAGTACATGAAAAATAGGTTATCCATGCATAATGTGTTTGATACTCCTTCACAAAATATACTTATGGCATGTTTGCTAACTTGGAATGAGGGTGAACGTGCATTGAAGTGAGTATGAGCCACTCCCACTCCTAAGCATTTTCATTGAACTGTTTACTAATTGTCTGGAATCAGAATTAAATTGTAGCAATTCTCATTAACTGTTTACTAAATTGTTAAGAATGAGAATGAAAACTGATTTGATTATTAAAGTGCTCTTTTACAAAAGATTTTAAATTTAATACATAACAATATGTTTAATAAATAAATAATAAAAAGATACTATTCTAAACTATCTATTCATAAAATTATGTTGGAAAAAATTATATACAAGCTAACTAACTAACTAACTAGAAAATACCAAAATAATAAGAAGTGGCTAAGTTGAGCTTAAAAGAACAATAGACATGAGAAAGTGATTGAATTTTGTTAAGTTGCAACATGTTGTGTTGCGAAAATTAGGAATCATTGTACTCTCCATGAGCGTGGAAACATTTTCCTATGCTTTTACACACCTCACCAAATCATGTTGACTCATCATCCCAAAAAGTTACACACCTCACTAAATCATGTTGACTCATCATCCCAAAAAGTTAGGAAAATCCATGTGGTAAATAGTCAATGGACCTCAATATACAAGGAAAATAGAGATGGATTAAACCCAAAGTTGCCTATAGTTTTTGGACCTCTAGTCTATCATATGCACTAAATATATAACGCAAATTTGCACAAATACCAATATAAACTATTGGACGTGTGCACGTTTACCATTTAATTTTAAAAAATAACTAGTTACCACCTAAATTTCACTTTTGGTGGTAATCTACCATCTCCGTCCACTTCTATTAAGTTTTGTATTAAATGTGGGCCTATTTTTTTTTATTTTTAATTCATCTAAAATTTTTAATTAAAGTAATAGCAACAAAAAAAAAAAAAAGAATTTGGAAAAAGGGAAAATTGAGAAGGGGCACATGCCTACCCTGGCGAAGGAGGAAGGGCTATCGCGGGTGGAGGGTAAAAGTGGTATAGTCTGATTGTCCCTTCAAATTGAAACTAAAATTGAAACTTTAACACGGTTCAATTCGATTTAATTCTCATAAAAAGTATCTAGATTCTAGAAGAACCAAACTAAACCAGACCTCTACGGTTTCGATTTGGTTTTGCTGGCTTCCAGTTTGGAAAGAAACATATGAAGATGTGATAAAAAGAGAAATAGGAAGAAAGAGAAAAAGGTAGAAGAGATAAAAGAAGAAAGGTGAAGAGACAAAGAGGAAGAGAAATAAGGAAAAAAAAAGAAGGTGGAAAAGAAAGATAGAAGTGGGATCCCGAGCCTCTGCATTTAGGGACTGTGCATTTACCCGCATTTGAGAGAATCTTGAGCATTCATTAAATCTAATGGGTAAAAGCAAGCCACGTCATATATATATATATATATATTTTTTTTTTTTCTTGCAAAACACACTGTTGCAGTTAAGTGACGGCGTCAGTTTTCCATCTTTTTTGGATAAATTTTTATTCGTCCTCTGATGAACAAAATCGAGTCTGTACTGTAAAATATTGTACATTTATATGCATTCGGATCAATCTTAGACAACCAAGTAATCCAACATTGTTCACCAAGTGGCATCAACACTGGATTTTGTTTCTTATTCTTCCCTCTCGTAACACACCATTTCTAACTTTCCCTAACTTTTCCCTTTTAAAAAAAATAAAAATAAAATTCTTTGTTCCTTTGTTTATTTACAATAATTTTTATTTTATTTTTTATAGCAGCATTTACAATAAATTTAGAGAACAATTTTTCTTCAACCACAGCGAAGCATTGGCACAATTGTTACCCATATTTATGAGTTATTCAATATGAAAGAACAAACCTCCAGTGAGTTGGGCATCAAAGTATAGTTAATGAAAGAAAATGTGAGTTTTACAGGAAGATTAGGTATTTGAACCAAATTAATTTTGGTTGAGTATCAGGTTGTGGTGAGCATGTTGATGGAAAAATGGTTTTGGTCCTTCGTTTTATGAGATGTCCTTGATTTAGCGACTGAGACACGAAACACCAATGGTGAAACCTAGATACAGAATTAGAAAATATGTTATGAAGAAATTTGGAATGTCCTTTCATGGATCTATAAATTGAGAAAAAAAATGGAATGTCCTTTCATTAGCTGAGGAATGAAACCTTGATCCAGAAAACTGACGCATGAGTAAGCTTAATTCTGCGTTTTGGGGAGAAAAAATAACATGTGACGTGGCTTGCTTTTACCCATTAGATTTAATGGATGTTCAAGATTCTCTCATATGCGGGTAAATGCAGAGGCTCGGGATCCACAGAAGTGCAACAAGAATGATTATGGTTTAACGAAAAGAAAAAGAAGTTGGGTTAGAGTTGTTATTTAGTTAGTTATACATTGGAACTAAGGCATTTCGGTTGTTAATTTGGCTAAAATATCTAGATATCACTTGGAGTTACTAATCTGATTTGAACATTAATTAGGTTGACTAATAATTGTGGATATAAATGAATAAGTAAACTTAACATAACCAGTCCAAAGCGGTTTTTCTAAGACAAGAACCGAGATGGGAACATATTCAAAATAATCTGATTTGGTTTTTGAGCCAAGGTTGACTTTTTGGTCAACACGGATTTTTCCCCTCGGTATACCTGTTCAAATGCCTACCCCTAGTGGAGGGGGAAAATCAGTGATGAGTTGATTTGTATTTTTTCCAATCATTATTTTAGGATTTTTCATACTTATTTAAATTTTAAATAGGTTAAATATTAAAATATTAAAAACAAGCCTATGTTTAACAGAAAATTTAACAAAGTTGGAGGTGGTAGATTAGCACTAAATGTAAAGTTTGGGTAGTAATTACCTAACTTTTTTTTTTATTGGAACGTAAATGAACACTCCTAGTAGTCTAGGTAGTATTTGTGCATATTTCCCTAGTTAAATATTAATAAATTAAGAACAAATATAGTTGAATATAATTTCATCTTTCAATAAATAAAAGGAAATTTACATAAATACCACTTGAACTTTGTGCTAACGAAAGTGCCCTTTTAGTTAACAGAAAACCTAACGGAGTTAGACATTGGTAGTAAATTGCATCACTTTAAAAATTTTATGTGGTAATTATGCACGAGCCTAAAAGTTAATGTTATATAGGCAAATTTTCCATAAATAAAATACATTTTCATTGTGTGATCCCGGCCTGGCCCAATCACCCCAACCTAATCCAAAATAATGAAATTGTATAGTGAGGGTGTCATATGGACCCGTCATGTGGACATTCATATCAACCACATGATCATTTCATTAAACTTAAGTGAAGTTACCATTAAGATGAACCATATGGCTAATATAGAAGTCCACATCTATGGTCCATATATTGCACCTCACCATAGAACAACTCATCCAAAATAATGTCTTTGTCTAAAATGGCTTGATTGAAGCCCCAAAATTTAGAGCCTGGACATTACCAAACCCTATTGGGTAAAGGGGTAGTTATTTATAGGGTAAATTTAGAGATTGGATAGTGCATCCAAGTTACATTTTGAATATGATAAAAGAACCATATGTGAGATGACTACTGTTTCTAAGTGGACTAATTTTAGGTTATGGAAATTGTGGTAGAATGAACGATGTGAGAAGAGTTGTCAATACAAAAAGTAATTCGGATATTGCATTATATGCTTGTAGATTATTTTTTTGAGATCAATGCCTTTTAAACAATATTGCTTAATTAATGTATGATGAATTATTGTGTTTTCAAATTGTAAATTGTGGAAGATTTTAAGAGGCAAAACAAATTCTTAATATTGTTGAAACTATATTTATTTTCAATAAAACGAGGCTTGCTGGTTGCAACATCAACAAAACATATTAATTATTCATGTATGCAACAATATTAAACAGTTTTCCCCTCCTAAAATTTAACTATTCATGTATACAAAAATATCAAACACTTCTTCCCTCAACACTGCAAACTCAAAATTTGAGTTCCCTACTTTATTAATTGTTCAACAATGGTTTAAACCTCAATCTTTTTGTTGGTAACTTTTTTAGTTGATTTTTGTTTACACCATCGTAATTTATTTTTACGAACATTTAACCTAAAAATATTTAAATGCCAAGAATATAAAATAAAAATGAGTACAACAACATTGAAGTAACTTTGTTAGTTAGAAAGGAAGAAATTGAAGTCGTGTAGATTATTGGACAAAAATGAATGGGTATTGATAGATTGTGTGATGAGTTTCGGGGTTGGATCTGAGTTAGATTAAGTAATATTGATTTTTTCACAAATAGATTTTACTTGAGAAAAATAACCCCAGCCACATAAACCATAGAACTAAGAACTATATTCAGATTAAATCTCTTCCCTAAGTCTAACTTATGCTTCACAGACGCTTTGGATCACACTACACCAGTGTGTATAAAGAATTGAACATGTTGTTCTCCTCTTAGTTTCAAGGCATAGCAGTCTTTTCAAACGACCAGGAAATATCTGTCTCACATTAGTTTTGAAGCAGCAATTTGGAGGATATCATATTTCAACACATTCCATGATAGGCTAACTTCATAGTTCAGACTCTTGCGAATATGCATCATCATCTTGAGCAACAACATTTTGAGTGCATTGTATTCCTTTGTAGTCTATGTCAGTAATCCAGATAGATTTGATAGGCGGTGGAGTTCCTAGACACTCCTATTTTTAGTTGGAGACTTTTCTTTAGCATAAAAGAAAAGCTTAACTACTACAGTGCACCCTGAAACGTTGGTCAAATCCCATTTTACCCCTTAAATTTAAAGTGACCCACTTTGTCTCCTTGACTAGGGTTTCATGTGTCACTTAACGACTTTCCGTCAACTCCATCCCAAGCTTAATTAAAGTGATGACATGGCACGGGTATATTGGTCAATTCATCTGAGTTGACGTATTTCTCACCAATCTGAGTTGGTGACGTGGATTTGTGAACCCGACCTTGAACAAAAGTTGCTTTGACTGTGACACCTCGACCCAACTTTAATTATCCATTTACATTATTTAAATGATTTAATTATGAAATTACAATTTTGCCCTTAAGGGTAGGGTTATTTTGGTCACTTTTTAATCCAGTAGGATTTTGAGAAACGAATGGCACCATTGTGTAGAGCACGTTGATATGAGCTCGTAGACACGTAGTGGGCTTAAATCGGAGTTGTAAAGAAGAAGTTACGATCAACAGAAGTGTAGTGGCACAATTGTAAATATTTCGAAGCCGGATTTTAAAAACCCAATCAGATTCCTCTCTCTCTCTCTCTCTCTCTCTCTTTCTCTCTCTCTCTCTCTTCTCCTCCGACTCCCTCCCTCGCACGAACAGGCTAGCCACCTTTGCCCTGTTAGGATTTTGGCTCGTCAAATATCTCCTAGTTGGTGTAGGATTTTGGCTCGTCAAACAGCCAGAGACAACCGAGAGTTTTGAGATTAGTTCTAGGGTTGCAAAAGTTCTGTAATCTCTATTATTAATCAAAGGAGCGGTGATTTCTCTACCTAGAGAAATCACAACTGGACGTAGGCAAAAGTTTTGCCGAACCAGTATAATTCTTGTGTGTTTCTAAGTTTTCTAATATTTGCTAGTTTAGTCTATTGCCGTTGGTTATATTAAAGAACAAGATCTAGTGTGCGGGTAATTTAACAATTGGTATCAGAGCCTAGGTCAAGGGGTTCTACGATGTCTAAAGGGAAGATGAATGCGGATTTAGGACTTGCGTTAAAGCCCTTTGACGACAAGGATGACTTCAATGACTGGCAAAGGATGATGAAGAACGTACTGATACATCAAGATTTGGATGATGCACTTAGCGGTGAGAAGCCAGCAAGCATGACAGACACAGCATGGACTAAGGTTCTCTAGAAAGCCAAGAGTTTCATCGAGATCCATCTCACAAGATCCGTTCGGTCACACATCACCGAAAAGATGACTGCCCAAGAAGCATGAGAAAAGTTGGAGAATGTTTATATGGGCAAAACCGTGTCCAATAAACTTTTTCTAAAGGATGAACTATTCAGACTTCGACTGGAAGAAGGAGGTGATATTGAAGATCACGTATGCAGGTTCCAGAATTGCATTACTAATCTTCAAAGGGTCGAAGAAACTTACAAAGATGATGATATGGCTATCATCTTGCTGAGGTCTCTACCTTCATCTTTCAAGCACTTTCGAACAACTCTAATGTTTGGAAAAGAGTCCCTGAAGCTTGAAGACGTAATTCAAGCTCTTCAGTCATATGCTAAGCTAGATGATATAACTGAAAGCTCTCAAGGCCTTTATGCCAAAGGCAATGAGAGGGGGCGGGAAAAGACAAAGGAAGAGAAAACAGGCAACATATGTAGGTCAAAATCCAAGAAGAAAAAGGAAAAGAAGGAAGGTTGCTTCGAATGTGGTTCAGCCGATCATTGGAAGAGGAATGCAAGATTTGGAAAGAGAAGCAAGAGGGAAGGAAGCTCAGGTTCAGCTAGTGCAGTCACCGAGCATGAGAGTGACAGGGAGGTTCTTTCAGTACCATCAGGGGAGATTATCCTCTACCTTCTTTCAGGCTCACTCTAACAGTTCCTTCAGTCTGCCACTCTCTCTTTCTTATATCTGCTATTTATTGCGGAAGGGCCCCAAGCGGACCGTACCGGGCCTCTCGAACGAACCTTCCGGTCGGGTCTTAAGGAGAGCAATCATAGACCAGGGGAGAAACCAGTTACAGGATCAGGAAGGTCAGAGCTGTCGTTGATATGCAAAACAGAGGAAAAGATATCCCTATAACCAATCTCACTTTTTAGGATTGTACCTTCGCGCACTCCTTTGTTCCACCACAGAGCGGAATCGACTCTGCTCGAATCAGAATGTTTGATGGGATGATACAAGTTTTGGGGAACGTTAGATATGTCCCTAGACTAAGAAAGAATTTGATTTCCTTGGGTTTTTTAAATTAGGCCGGCTATGGGTACGAGTCTAAAAAGGGAAGACTTAGGGTAGCCAAAGGATCACTGGTGGTAATGCGAGGTGACCTACAACCCAATAAGCTGTATAAGTTAATTGGGACCACCATAGTCGGGGGAGCAGCTGTTTCTATAAATCAAGTATATAAGACAAGACTGAACTCTGGCGTCATAGGCTCGGGCACATAAGCCAGAAAGGGTTGCAAGAATTACACAAGAAAGGCCTGTTGGAAGGCGTGTCATCTTGCAAACTGACTTTTGTGAATATTGTGTTCTTGGAAAGCAAAGGAAGGTATCATTCACAAGTAGCAGTGCAGATAACCAAAGCAAGAAGCAACTCAGCTATATTCACTCAGACGTTTGGGGCCCTGCACCAACCAAATCAAATGGTGGAGCCAAGTATTTTGTTACTTTCATGGATGATTTTTCTAGGAAGGTTTGGGTTTATTTCATGAAGCAGAAATCCGAGGTTTTTGCAAAGTTCAAGGAATGGAAAACAGAAATCGAGAATCAAACTGGAAGAAAGATCAAGTACCTGAGAAGTGACAACGAAGGTGAATATACAAGTAATGAGTTTACCGATTATTGCAAGCAAGAAGGCATCATAAGACACTTCACAATAAAGAAGAATCCCCAACAAAATGGAGCTGCTAAGAGGATGAACCGAAGTCTTATGAACCGAACTCTTACGGAGATAGAGAGAGAGAGAGAGAGAGGGGCATGCGATTTCATGCAGGATTGCCTGATAGTTTTTGGGCAGAGGCTATTAATCATGCAAGTTATTTGATTAACAGATCATCATATACAGTTCTTGGTTTTAAGAGTGCAGAAGGGGTATGGTCTGAGAAGCTGGTGAACTATTCCAAGCTCAGGGTATTCGACTGTAGTGCTTACGCACATATTCCAAGTGATGAAAGGTCCAAGCTCAAACCAAAGTCTACATATCGCATATTCTTAGGTTTTAAGAAAAGAGTGAAGGGTTTCAAGCTTTAGGATATCAACAACAGGAAAAAGGTTGTCAGCCGAGATATTGTCTTTGATGAGACAACCATGCCTCTAAATAAAGTCGAGAGCAGTAGGGAGAAGAAAAACGATGCTGAAATTGAAGCAACAAAGATTTCGTTAATCAGTTCAGACGAAGAAGAAGCTCAGGTGGAGCAAATTCAGCAAGATGCCGAATCTGATGGTTTTGAGGAAGAAGAAGAGCATCAGCATTGTTCACCAGTTAGGAATTAGGTGGAGCAAGAAATAGGGCAGATTGAAGGCACTCTAATCCGCCAGACATCCCAAGGGGTTCGAACTCCAACCAACAATTCACCGGCATTCCAGAGATGCATAGCACTGGACAAACCTAATCGGAACAGGAAGAAACCTGATAGGTTTGGATTTAACCAAGACGAAGTTAATTATGCTCATAACATTAGTCAAGGAGATCTAACTACTCATCGAGAAGCTATAGCAAGTGATGAGCGAGGTAGTTGGATAAGTGCTATGACAGAAGAAATGGAGTCTCTTTACAGGAACTCTGTTTGGTAGTTGGTTCCTAAGCCCAAAGACAGAAAGCTAGTTGGATTCAAGTGAGTATTTAGGAAAAAGGAAGGACTACATGAACAAGATGCCGTGAGATTCAAAGCAAGGCTTGTGGCTAAAGAGTACTCACAAAAGGAAGAGGTGTATTATGATGAGATCTTTTCACCCGTAGTTAAGCATACTTCTATCAGATTGCTTTTAGCAATGGCAACTCAACATGACATGAAGATTGAGCAGATGGATGTGAAGACATCGTTTCTTCATGAGGATCTAGAGGAGACAATTTTCATGGCTAAACCAGAAGGGTTTGTTGAATATGGGAATGAAAACCTAGTATGTCAGCTAAGGAAGTCCCTGTATGGCCTGAAATAGTCTACAAGACAGTGGTACAAGAGGTTCGATTACTTTATGCTGAAAATTAATTTTAGAAGATGTTTATATGACTGTTGCGTGTACTATCATGTATTCCAAGATGGGATGGTCACATTGCTATTGCTATATGTGGATGACATGCTAATCGCTTGTCAAGACAAGTATAGAATTCAAGACTTGAAGAAGATGTTGAGCGAGGAGTTCGACATGAAGGATCTAGGTGCAGCACAGAAGATCCTTGGCATGGAAATTCAGAGAGATAGGACCTCTGGAAGGATCTGCATATCACAAGCCAAATATATTAAGAAGGTTCTTGAAAAGATCAACATGCAAGAAGCAAAGGTAGTTTCGACTCCTTTGGCAGCTCACTTCAAGTTAAGTGTGCAACAGTGTCCTAAGTCCGAGGAAGAGCAGCAAGTAATGGAGAAGGTGCTTTATGATAATGTTGTGGGCTGCCTTATGTATGCAATGGTATGCACAAGTCCCGACATAGCTCAAGCAATCAGTGTTGTTTCCAGATACATGGCAAATCTAGGAAAGCAATATTGGGATGTAGTCAAGTGGATTTTGTGTTATTTGAAGTGTTCTTGGCGACAAAGGATTATGTTTGAGAAGCAAAAAGAAAATGCAAGGGTGTTGGGATATGTGGATGCTGATTATGTAGGGGACTTGGACAAGAGAAGGTCAACTTCTGGTTATGTGTTTACATGTGCAAGAGGACCGATCAGTTGGAGGGAACTACTGCAACCAATTACATCTTTGTCGACCATAGAGGCAAAGTATATTGCATTGGCCAAAGTTGGAAAGGAAGCAATTTGGCTTAATGGCTTGGTAAGTCAAATGGGAATCACCCAAGATTGTGTGAAGCTGAAGTGTGATAGTCAAAGTGTCGTTCACGTGGCAAAGAATCAAGTTTTTTTCTGGAAGATCAAAGCACATTGAAGCAAGATATCACAGAATCAGAAATTGGGTGGAGTATAAGGAGATTTGGATTGAAAAGATTCATACGGATGACAATGCCGCAGATTTCCTTACAAAGATAGTGCCGGCCAAGAAGTTTAAGCATTGCTTGAACTTGATCAATCTCGTTGATTGATTAAAGTGAAGCACCTCCTCACTTGAGGTGCAATGAGGCAAGAAGAAGATTGCCAAGGTGAAGACTCTTAAAGATTTCTAGAGCTGCTTCAAGGAGGTTCAAAGATACTGTGGGGTGCAACGATCAAGACTTTGTTTGACTCACCAAGGTGGAGATTGTTAGGATTTTGGTTTGTCAAATATGTCCTAGTTGGTGTAGGATTGTTTTAGGAAAATTAGAGGTATACCAATTCTTGTCCTATAGGGATTAGGAAAGAATTTCAGTTTTCCTTATTCAATTTAGGTTTGGATTTCTAGAAGTTTATTAGGATTTGGATAAGTGTAATTTCCTAATCCACTTAGGAATAGGAATTCAATCAGCCTTGGGACATGTAAGCGAACTCTATATCTATAAATAGGGTATGGCATGGCTTATTTTTACAGTAGGAAAAACAGCCAGAGACAACCGAGAGTTTTGAGATTAGTTTTAGGGTTGCAAAAGTTATGTAATCTTTATTATTAATCAAAGGAGCGGTGATTTCTCTACCTAGAGAAATCACAACTGGACAAAGGCAAAAGTTCTACCGAACCAATATAATTTTTGTGTGTTTCTAAGTTTTCTAATATTTGCTAGTTTAGTCTATTGTCGTTGGTTACATTAAAGAACAAGATCTGGTGTGCGGGTAATTTAACATGCCTAACATTTGAGCTGCTTCGGCCATCGTTGATGACAGGATAGGTCCCAATCGACTCAGCCCGACGCCCTCTTCCCACCCTACCCCATCTTCGACGAAACCGCCATCCCTGCCGCTGTCAAAAACAAGAAAACCGATCAGAACTTTGTGAAATTTCTGGCGCTGTTTCCTGCCACCATTTTTGTCAATCCAGGTATGCTTTCTCATCCTTTCAACGTGATGTAGCTGATGGTTGGGTTGGTTAGGATTGATTTTGAAGTTTGAAACTCATTTTTCAAATAAAAGATTTGGCAGGTTTTCAGCTTGAGTTTCCGGAAAGTTCCGATCACTTTTTGGCAGTGGCCCAAGAACAAAAGTTGCTCCACTTGTTGTCCTGATCACATAGGGATAGGTATTGATGGGTGTTTTGAGAATTTTTCCGTAGCCGAAGTTTTCTCAAAACATCCACACGCTGCCGGTGCGTGGACCAGGTTTGGGTGGCCTATTTGGTCCTAAAATGTTCTCCATGTTGTCCCGAGCACAACAGTATGCTCAGATTTGAATTTGGTTATCGTTTGATTGTCGATCAGATTTACACATATTATGCGTTATCCGGGTTCAATATGTTCGGACCGTTGGATCGACTTCATTTTTAAATATGTTGTATGTACCTCTAGGATCGTATAGGAATTCATAGATTGAGAATAAGAGTCCCGAATGCTCTGATTCAATAACTCAAAGATTACGTAAAATGGTTACTGTCCAATCACACGATCATGAGCAATTCAACATCGTGATCTGGACCAAACTTGCAGGACATGTTTAGTAAAATTTGTTGAACCCGCAGGAACTTTCGGATTGGAAATCGAAGGTCGTGGGCCCCGCGAGTCCCTTTAACCAAATTTGGGAAGTTTAACCAGTCGGTTGCCGAGCGTCTTCTGAGGTTATTCCACCATTCCAAACCCGTAATTGGACCTTTAGAACTTCTCATTTATCGATCACACACTTGGAATCCTGGGAAAACTAAGGTTTTATTTTAAAGTTCTCGTTCGAAGTATTTTATTTTAATCTAGTCCTTGTATTCTTAAATAGGTACTCCGGCCCAATGTACTTAACAGGCGGGACTCTTTCAGGGTCAAGCAACTTTGGATTATCTTAGAGTAGACTTTGTTTTTAAATAATATTCAATATTTTGACGGATAGAAAAATATGCATAATGAGTTCTTTGATTCTTGAGTTATTATGTATTTTGACGTTGATATATAATACTGTTATGAAAGTATTGGAATTATATTAGAATATTTGCGGATTGTGATTATCTTGAATGGATATAAACTATTTTCGAGAATTATTATCTATATTTGGATCCGTGTTGGGTACATGGGGTTATTGGTAATGAGATTAGGGAATGAGGGTGGGTTGTGGTTTATATCAGGTTGGAGTGCTATTAGCACTGCCTTATGTAACTCCTCGACTTTTGAATATTGGATTGGATACATGGTGATATGGGATACTTGGATATGTTGGAACCCGGACACCCTTGATGGGGTGTTTCATAGACCCTTAGCGGGGTTAGTCTGCGCGCGTAAGACTTGTCACAGGCGTATGAGTATTGAGGATTCTATTGTACGTGCTAGTGAGCCCAGTTCACCAGTTGAACAGCTTGTTCCCTAGCCACATGGTCAATTGAGAATTCTTCCATATGATCTAGTAAAACAATCCCCTAGTTGGATTGTTTCTCCGATACAAGTTTGGTATATATATATATATATGCATATACTTTCATTCTTGTTTATCTGTGAGGATCCTTCCTCGCTCGCGGTGCCAATGGGCACATGTTTTGGATGAGAGTGATTTGAGGAAAAGGGATGGGTGTTGAGTGAGTTTGAGTATTAGTAAACTATTTTGGGATACAGATTTTAACTTAGTTTTAATGGATTATATACGAGTATGTCAGATTTCAATTGCATGTTTTCTGCATCGTTTTCCAAACGGTGGGGTTATTATATGTTGTTTTCAAATATAAACAAACCTTGTTTTTGTCCACTCACAATTTTCTGTTTTGCGCCCCCCAAGCAGTAGATAGACTTGAATTGAGCAGTCGAGCCAAGATCTTAACTTTAGAGCCCGAGCTTATGTAGGACAATCTTTTACTTGTTTTTATTCCCGTTGAACTTTATATTTTGCTTGTAAACTAAATTTCTTTAGATATGCTATGTTATTGCCCATTTTAGGGTTGAATGTAAGGCCAGAGGCCCATGATGTAAATTGCATGTTTCTACTTTATTCATGTTGCTGGTTGGGTTTATAATTGTGTTTTGACAGGTTTAAAATTTTTGGGAAAGTCCATTTTTAAGGGAGACTCTGCCAAAATTTCGGCAAAAAGTCTCATCTCTCTTTAGTAAGCGGGCCCGACATCAGTTTGATGTCGGAAATACCACAGGATCCGTCATGGATTTCGAGGAATTCAGGGTAGGTCCTGTCATTGACTGGTAATGCGGTGGTATGGACCCCACCTCAAACAAAAGAAGAAGGCAACCCATTAAATTTCTTTCTCTTGATTAACGAAGCTCAACATCCTTTTCTAGTTCCTTCAATCTTCTAAGTAGCCAAGCCAGCATAGCCTTCTCTCTAGGTGGAAATTCAACATCCACCCAAACAAAAAAACCACATCCTTTTTTCCTCCTCTGCATCGACCATTAATAGCAATTAAGAAAAAAATTAGAACAAAATTTAGAGACTTTTAACAACAAAACTTACCTTTGAAGATTTTGGACAAACATGGAATCTTCAAGGGGGTTGGCCTCAATCCACGAAGTTTGTAAGTAAGCTATCTTCCTACGAAAGCAGTATGGTGCCGCCACATTCAGCTTTGCCCCTCATTCAATTATTTTAGGCTTCATCTTTAGTTTTCGTGGAAACCCAACCTCTGATTTCTAGGGTTTTATCATCTTCTATGGGGAGGAAGTGAAATTGGAATTTTTTTTCCACACTAGTGAGCTCAATTTGGGTTTAATAACGTGGGCTCTTAGGGATCTTTTATTCGAGGCGGGGTCTGCACCTTAACATTAGCGGTCAAAATGACTTTTGTTTGAGGTAGGGTCCACAAATCCAAGTCACCAACTTAGATTGGTGAGAAATATGCCAACTCAGATGAATTGAACAATTTACCCCTGCCAAGTCATCATTTTAATGAAGCTTGGGATGAGGTTGACGGAAAGTGGTTAAGTGACACATGAAACCCTGGTCAAGGGGGAAAAGTGGGTCACTTTAACTTTGAAGAAGTAAAATGAGATTTGACCAATGTTTCAAGGTGCATTGTAACAATTAAGCCTAAAAGAAAAAGCCTCCATAATCTTTATTATTTACTAGAAAAAGAGAGAAAAACTTACGAGTTTCACATTTATTAGAATTTTTCTAAGGGGTGTATTCAATTGAGATTTTAAAAGATTTTAAAGAAGTTTAAAAGTTTAGGTGCATTCAATCACGATTTTATACAAGTCTATACAATTCTGCGTGTATTTAATTCAGACTTTTTAAACTCCATTCAAATTTGGATGTATTCAATCATGACTTTAAAAGACTTCATAAAAGTTTTTGGTGTATTAAAAAACTTATTGATTTTAGGGTAAATTACTCAAATGGTCCTCAAATTTATACCTGATTTACATTTTGGTCCCTCAACTAAATTATTCGTTCAAATGGTCTATGAACTCTATAATATTCGCTCCAATGGTCCTACCGTCTAATTTTATGTTAGATTTAACCTAATTTTAGAGTAAATAATGACCAATTTGCCCTCATATTTAACGGAAATATTGACAGAATATAATGGTAGGACCAATGAAGCGAATAATATAGAGTTGATGGATCATTTGAATGAATAATTTAATTGAGGGACCAAAATATAAATCGAGTATAAGTTTGAGGACCATTTGAGTAATTTACCCTTGATTTTAAAGGAAATACAAAAAGTGGTGGATTTTGTTTGATTATAGACTAATTTTTTTTTTTCCAGAACAATAATTCCATTTCATTCAACAGTAAAAGATGATACATCAATTGCCAACAAATTAATTAACTATAAAGGGGGAGTTCCCTCCCACTTACTCAGACCCTGGGTTTTGGACGCAAATGCAGCAACTAAATGTGCCACCTTATTATTTATTCTTGGAACAAAAGACAACATCACCGTCTGCATCTGCTGCATTAGGAATCTAATATCATGCACAATACCTTCAACCCAGGAGTTAGAATAGCCAACCATATCAATCATGAGCTTGGAGTCAGACTCCAGCACCACCCGCTGCCAGCCCTGGTCTACTCATGCACACAGACTTGCCCATAATGCCTCAGCTTCAGCAACTATTGCAGCGCCGCATCGCACACTTCTTTCACCCCCAGCCCCTTTAAACACCCCAAATGCATCACGTATCACCCAACCCCACCCACCATTCAAAGTTTGTGACATCCAAGCCTCGTCACAATTGATTTTAACAAAAATCCGTCGGAGGGCAGGACCATTGTTGAGTGCCCATGCTTCGATGTTCTCCGCCACCTCCTTGGATGGGTGTCGTCTCCTTTCCCTTCTCCCTACTCTGCAAAAATTCAGTTTGCTGCTTAATCATGATCTCCACAGCCTCAGCTGGGTGAATCGGAATCCCTTCAAATACCAAACTGTCTCGGCACTTCCAAAGCTGCCAGAGCCTGTATGCAATGGATCTCAGCAGTTCATCCCTTCTAAACTCCTGTGCAAAACGATCACACAACTCCAACCATATGTCTGCGAAGGTCCCCCCTGCAACGACCGAACACCTAATTGAATGGGGCATGCAAACCAGAACAGTCGTGCATAGTTGCACTGGAACAGGAGATGGGTTACCGACTCATTGGGTTGCTGACAGGATAGGCATGCCAAATCAACCTGCATACTCCACTGCCTCAAATTACATTGCACAACTAAATAGTTCCGACAACATCTCCAGATGAAGTGACGAATCTTGCCAGCTACGTTCAGTTCCCAGATTGATTTCCATAGTCGTCGTCCTCCTCTATCAACACTAGTTCCTCCATCCCCTCCTCTTCCAAGGAGACCATTGGAATCCAACTCCACTGCCACTCGATACCCCGACTTCACAGTATAAAGCCCATCTTTTGTAAAATGCCATATCAAACGATCCGAACATCCAAATCGACTAAGCACCATGGCCAGAATGGAATCAGCCTCCTCCTTGTTAAAAACACGACATACCGTATGCACATCCCATTGGCGCAAAACAGGATCAATAAGATCTGATACCTTCTCCGGCAGCAAAGGTGATGGTGCCCTAACCGTGAAGTGGTAGGGCATCGGCAACCACGGATCTCGCGTAACATGAACTGACTTTCTGTCTCCAATACGCCATCTTAGCCTTGCCAATAACACCTACCGGCCTTTTAAAATACTACGCCATCCCATGACGGCTTCCGTCCAAGCTGTGCTTCCATAAAAGAGCCATTAGGAAAATATTTCGCTTGCAGCACCTGATGAAGTAGCGAACTTGGTTGTGATAATAAGCGCCAACCAATCTTGGCAAGCATAGCACGGTTGAAGCAAAACAGGTTCTTAAAACCCAACCTCCCACAGTGCTTCCTTTGTGCCAGCGTCTTCCATTTTGCCCAGTGTAACCCCTTACCAGTACCTTGGCTGCCCCACCAGAAAGAACAGAGCGCACGAAGGATATCCGCATACACACCTTGCGAAAGTAGGAAGCAAGACATAGTATATGTGGGTAGCGCAAGTGCCACCGCTTTCAACAACACCTCATTCCCAGCCATGGTTAGAAAATTCTCTGCCCATCCATGCACCCGTGCCGCCACCTTCTCCCTGATCTCTTCAAACACCACCTTCTTAGAGTGGCCAAACTCATATTGGAGTCCCAAGTACTTCCCAAAACCTCGCCCCTGGGGAATATTTAAATGTCTTGCCAAGCGATCACGTGTTTCTTGTGAACACTTGGTACCAAAAAAGAGAGAACTTTTGTCAAAGTTAACCTGCTACCCGGAGCCTTTTGCATACAGATCAAGGACGTGGTTAACCATATCTATTTCTCCGTTAGTGGCTTTACAGAATAATATCGAATCATCTGCAAATAACAGGTGGGAGAGCGATGGGCTACTGCTAGACACCTTGATACCATGCAACAACCCCCTCCATGCAAAGTGGTGTAGTAGCGCTGTCAGTCCCTCTGTGCAAAACAAGAGCAAATATGGAGACAATGGGTCCCCTTGCTGCAAACCGCGTTGAGGCTGGATAAAACCTGACGGCATACCGTTCACCATAATATTGTAAGAAACTGTAGTGACACACCCCATCACCCAATTGCACCAGCGATTATCAAACCCCAACTTCCGCATCATGGCTATTAGAAAGGGCCATTCCACACGATCGTATGCTTTCTCCATATCCAACTTAATCACGACATCAGACTCCGCCCCACATGATTTTGTCTTTAATGAGTGGAGCACTTCATGGACAATCAAGACATTGTCTTTTATTTGCCGACCGGAGACAAATGTCGTCTGATATGGGCTAATAACATGGGGAAGCACTCGTTTCAGGCGATTCGTTAAGACCTTCGATATCACTTTATATATGACATTACATAACGAGATCAGTCGTAGTTGTGTCATTCGAGTAGGACTTGCCACCTTTGGGATTAACACAACATGGGTATGATTAATTTTCTTCAACATATGCCCTATTCGGAAGAATGCCAAAACTGCAGCCACCACATCCTCTCCCACAATGTCCCAATAATTATGGTAAAAACCCCCAGTGAGCCCATCCGTCCCGCGTGCCTTAGTTGGAGGTATTTGAAATAGAGCCTCTTTAATTTCAATCGCTGTAACTTCTCGAGTGAGTTCAAAATTGTGTTGTTCCGATACACAACGATCCACACAGTTAATAATCTCCTCAAACTAGAGAAAAGCCGAAGATGTGAAGAGCTGTTCAAAATACCTAACAGCAATGCCTTGTATCCCCTTCTCATCATCATGCCATTCCCCTAATTCATTCTCCAAGCCTCTAATTTTATTTTGTCGCTGCCGCTTCACAGTTTTGGCATGAAAAAACTTCGTATTCTTATCACCCTCCGCAAGCCATTGGACTCTAGATTTCATCTTCCAATACACTTCTTCTTCTTTAATAGCCACTTTGAGATCTCGTTCCAACGCACAAACCTTAGACCAATCAAACTCCGGGGCTTGATAACAGATTTGAAGTTCCTTAGTAAGCTCTCGAATTCTCCATTGCGTGTTTGTTTTGGCACCCCTCCTCCACTGCAGCATATTCCCCCACGCTGCTTTTAATTTTTCCACCAGTCGATAACACGCAGAGCCCCTACAATTCCACCTCCAACTATCCTGTACAGCTGTTCGGCAACCCACTTCCTTACCCCACCTGTTATCATAAATAAATCTTCTCCGATGTCTCACTTGGACCGGCTCTGCTTCCAAGAGAATCGCAGCATGATAAGAGCCTGATACCAAGTGGTGTGAAACCTTGGCATCCCCAAAGCGATGCACCCAAGAGGATGATGCCAAAGCATGATCAAGGTGTTCCTGTATATGTCCTCCCTCTCGCCTATTGCTCCAAGTAAAAGGGTAACCAACAAAACCCAAATTGAGCAACCCGCAGTTGACCACAAAATTCCTAAAATTGCGCATACTACTTGTGCTGCGGGGAGTACCCCCTTGCTTTTCCGTAGCTTGCAGGATGTCATTAAAGTCACCCAAAAGAACGACCGGTTCCGGAAAATTCACCAACCTTGTCTGAAGAGTTAACCACTGTTGTGCACGTATTTTCGCGTCAACACTAGCATAAATGGCCATTAGCCTCCATAAATCTCCTTTTTTCACGTCCTGAATTAAAAGTTCAATAAAACAATCCGAATACTTGGACAGAACAATCAATTGTGGGTCCTTCCAAAAAGCACATAAACCACCACTAAATCCATGCGCGTCTACTGCACACATGTACGGCATATCCAACCTTCTTTTTAAAAACTCAATGATTTCACTACTTCTACTATCACCATCTTATCATGACTATCAACATTGCCACTATCAACACCATCACCATCACCATCACCGCCATCGCCACCACCGTCATCGCCACCACCTACGCATCCACCACCACCACCCACCTCTATCGCCACCACCACTACCACCCACACTATCAGCCCTATCGTCACCACCGCCAGCATCATCACCATCACCGCCATCAATTAAATTTAATTAAGCTCCATCAACTTTATAACTCTTTTAAAATCATTTAAAATCTAAATTGAATACACCCCTAAGATAAGAAGCATAATCTATTTCATTCATCAAAAGGTAGCAATGGAGATTGAATGGAAGGTTTTAACGAAACCACTTTTTCCATGCCTTTTTGTACACACTCTTTTCTATTGAATGGAATTGAAAACTATCGCTTCCTATAAAAAAAGAAAAAAAAAGAAAAAAGAAAAGAAGAAGAAGGTAGCAATGGAGATAACAATGCTCATTCACAATAATTAACTCACATTTACTTGACTTATTTAGAAAGATTGTTTCTCAAACACTTCTTAATATATAAGATGTTATTTGGTTATTTAAGAAGATATGTTTCTCAAAACTGACTTCTTAATAAGTTGAGAGACAAGGAAAAAGATGTTACTTGATCGGCATACCAAATTTATTGTGCCAAGTTATTCAAGTGCTCCATCTGAATTAGGATTCGAGCACCCTTTTCTCAAATCATAAACAACAATCTTAAACTATTGGACTTATTTTCTAGACAGCTTAAATATAAAGCATTAACATTTATAATGTGAAATAACACATTTTGTAATAAATATTAAACCAACAAATATTTTCATGTCCGTACACAACTTACTTTCTAGACAATACTATTGTTATCAAGTCTTTCATACAATAGTAGACATGAGCATCATACTAATTTATTTTGTTGTTGTTGTGATATTTGATTAATGCTACTCTTATCATATTTGTATACCACATTCACTACCGCTTTATATGGCGGATGAGATAGACAACCACATCAATTAAAAAGTGTTAATAAATCATAAAAGAAAAGAAAACGTTAAATTAATTTTAATTGATGTCGTTGTCCACCTAATTTGCCACACAATGTGGTATGAGAATGTGGTAAGAGTAGCATTATTCTGATAGATAATATCATAGAACACGTTATAAATGGTAATTTGCTTTTTGTGTAGGATACAAAATGATATACATTCTAAGATTATCAATTTCTATTATCTGGCAAGACATATAAGATAAGTATTTTAAAAATGCAATAACTAATTGTGTTTTGAAAACTATTTCTATATATAAAATGAATTTTATACCACCAAATCATGTGAGACCCAAAAAAAAAAAAAAAAACACACGTTATAAATGGTAATGTTATTTTTGTGTAGGATACAAAACGATATACATTCTAAGATTATCAATTCCTATTATCTGGCAAGACATATAAGATAAGTATTTTAAAAATGCAATAATTGATTGTGTTTTGAAAACTATTTCTATGTATAAAATGAATTTTATACCACCAAATCATATGAGACCCCCCAAAAAAAAGAAGAAGGTTATAAATGGTAATTTGCTTTTTGTGTAGGATACATTACAAAATGATATACATTCTAAGATGATCAATTCCTATTATCTGACAAGACATGTAAGATAAGTATTTTTAAAATGCAATCATTAAGTATATTTAGAAAACTATTTCTATATATAAAATGAACTTCATACCACCAAATCATGTGAGACCCCAAAAAAAAATATAATTGTCGAACAAAATATAACTGTAATAAATTAAGCATATACAAAAACAATACTACCACCAATACCATAAGTCATCATTCTTCGATGTTAGTTTGACGTAACAATGTTTTATTTGTTTATAACTCTTGTAAATTTTAATTTAATTTAATTTTTTTTATCAACATTGATCAATATGACTAAAGTTTGGTAAAACTTTAGTATTAAATTTTTTCTTTCCAAAAGGTCGTCTAGTACTCTTGATGATGCAAAAAGCTAAAATAATCACTATGGTTACATTACAGCCAACCACCACTTTAGCCCCACTTGATTCAAGGCAATGTACTATGTTGTTGAAGCAACAAACCACCAAAAGCTTTGTCAATTCATCAACCATAGGGACTGTGCCCACTTTCAATAATACAAGAGGTGCCCAAACCAACTCTTATTTATTTTTTGGGGAACTGACTGACCCATGATTCATACAACTCCAAATCTAAGTTTGACAATTGGACCAGTGAGATGAGCTGCATGTGCTCAAATAAATTTTACCATTTTTATAAGGATTTTCAGTTGTTGTCACCCGAACTATGACCCTAATCGAATTTAACCCGTATTCGAGTTTTAAATTCTGTTAGAAGGTTTTCTAAAGATAAGAATCAGAAACCGTTTGATCTCAAAAGCTAGCTACCTCCGGAAGTAGGGGGTAGGGGGTAGGGGGCTACCACTTTATTAAAGTTGAAGTAGAACAATTGATGAATTTCAAAACTGAAGTTGAGAGTAAATAGAATTAATATCTGGAAACAGTCAAATCTTCCCCACAAGCAAACACACAGCATTAATTTCCAACCTGTTCCCCAACAATTATGCACAAAAATGAAGGCCAACCTTAACATTAAAATTTCAGAATTCCTAAATTATAATTTCACACAAATATTATTGATGAAAATAATTAAATAATTAATTGCTGCCAATTGTATTCATTTCATTTGTGTATATATATATATATATCAGAATTAAATCAGGTTGAGAAACCAATGAAAATTAAAGAAAACAAAGAATTAAAATAAATTTTCGTATATTCATTGCCAAAGCCAATGGCCGGTTGTAATGTAAGCCTGTAACTGAAACACACAGTGACTTTTGCGAAAGCGAGATGAATGAATGAGAGTGAAGAAGAAGACGACGACGAAGACGAAGACGAAGACGAAGACTTCTCCAGAACGTGTGGGTGGGTTAGCTGGAGCTTATTTTTACTTTCTTTTGCTATTTTGACAATACTAACCCTTTTCAACTCTTCCTCTGTGCCTTGCTTCATTTTTCGTTTGAGGGTAGTTTTGTCCAAAGAAATAGAGCCAAAGAGAGAGAGGGAGGACGGGGTCGACCAAAGCAGAGCTAGCTCTCTAGTGAGAGAGAGAGAGAGAGAGGGAGAGAGAGAGAGAGAGAGAGAGTGATTGAGAGAGAGAGAGAGAGAGTCTAACAGATTCTCCACCAATCTCAATCTCAATCTCAAGCTCTCAACTTGTGGAGAAGACAAGTTGATGATGGTGAGAAGAAATTGTTTGCTCTGCAAATTCTCTTGTGGGTCTTTCTGTGGAAGGCCTCTGGTGGGGTTGGGGCTCTGAATGGTCGCCTACCAAATGATGGAGGAATTGAATGTTTTCACCAATGGCTCACTGGTCTGCAAATGTACTGATAAGGGTCTGAAATGGAGGTAGGTAGGGGGTGACTCAGAGTATTTTTGTTTCTCTCTCCCTTTCTGCTCACTGATTGTTTTAGGTTCCTTCCTTATCATCAGTTGAGCTCAATTCTCTAGCTAATTGCAATCAGGGCTTGGTTTTGGGTAACAATTTAATTAGGATTTATGAGGGTTTCTTCTTCTTCTTCTTCTTCATCTTTTTTTTTCTTTTTTCATGTCAATTTCTGGTCACAGCCGGATCGGCGAGCTGAGCTGCCTGCGGTTGAATGCATTTTACCATTTCTGTTGGCCTTTCACTTAACTCATGCATATTGACCAAACCCTGTTATTAGTTGTTACATTTCATTCATATCAGAAGAAGATTCTCTCAAGATATTATAATTTGCTCTCCCATAATCTTTGCCATTAAACCCAAAAGTTAAATAAGTCAATTTACACAGATTCAGAAGCTGTTTTTATTTCTCAGTAGTTACAGTGGATATTCCTGCTTTAATTTCGCTTCTATTGTCGTTCATGTTTTCCATGTTTTCCAGAGCACAAAATATGGCTATCCTTTTGTTGTTGAGAAATATCTGCTGTAGATGATTTTGAGCATTAATGGCCTTTAGTTGTTGAGAAATATCTGCTGTAGATGATTTTGAGCATTAATTACAGAGATGTTATTCTGATTTTTCTTATCTGAAAGGAAATATTTTTTCTTCCATGTACATTAATTTATGCATTACATGTTAGGTCTGTCTTGTCATTGTGAGGAAAGTATTTGTGCGTTTGGGCACGGTGAGTTCTTGCAATGGGGATAAGCAACAGAGGGGTTTTCTGATTCCGGTTTTTCTGCAAAACAAATCTGCTACAGGGAGACCAGAGTGTTACAGTCTGCAATAAAGATTAATGAAACAGAGAAGTGAAAAAGAGACTTAGATAGTTTGTAAATTGTAAGGGCTCAAGGATGAAGTTTGGAGGGGGATTTTTGCTTCCCCAGGATGAGGATTTACGCTTCATGGATTCTTGGGTACCGGCGACTCCGGAGAAGCCAATTCCGTTGAAGCGTCATCCGATTCCGATCCCAGTCAACCCCCTTGGGAACCACCTGCAAGGAGCAAATTGGCAACAAACTGGAATTTCAAGGGAGCATGTACAAATGGGGGCTAGCTACAATGACGTGACTCAAACGGTTAGCCCAAATGGTCAACTACAGAGAAATGGAGGGCATAATGGTTATGATGGAAGTCTGGCTGAGAAAAATCAAATGATAAATCATGTTGCGTGCTCCTACAGTACAGGCTCCTTCACACAGTTGCTCTGCCCTGACAACGCAAGTTGGAACAATAATCCAATTACCCAACTGCTGCATGATAAGACAGCTTTTGTTGCCTCTGCAGACAGGAATCTGAGCAGAAATGTGGACTTAGCAGTGAACACACCTCTAATTCCTAAGTTGCATCCTCAATTGGGCAACCAAGGAAACAACTCAGGCTGCTCCTTGCTAACCAACCAAAATTGCAGCAATGGTTCATATTCTTCAAGTACAGTGATGAGCAGGTCCTTGGTTATGGATTTTCCTTCTCAAGTTGACGCAAGTCAGACTGATTCCAACTCAGTTCATTGGTTATTTAGCAACCAAAATCATTGCTCAAGTTCAAATCCATTGAGCAATGGTGACAGCTCATCCTTGATATGCCAGAGTAAGTACTTTAACTCAGTTATGATATTTCTATTATATATGCAAATGCAACTAAGATTTTCCATAAAAAATTGTTCGAAAGAATAAGTGTTATTATCTATTCTTCTAAAATTTCATTGATAAAAACTATAGTTTGAGGCAATGATCTGTATGCACTGTAATTTGTTTATGATATATGTCTTCTAATGTGGCTAGTTGCACTTGAAAGCCTAAAACTTTTACCCTTGCACCAAACAACGGCCAAAGTCAATACATAGATAGCAATAAGCAATGTCTGAAATATTTCAGTCTTATTGAATTCTTTTGAAAATGATAAATTAACGAAGGTGAAATATTCATCACTTGGGTGTGCCATACTACATTGTGAATCGTCTTGAAATCATACTTAATTATAACTCCAAGCGACAGAATATCTTAATGAACATACAAATTACAAAAATCCCTTTATTGTTAAAACTACTTGACAGAAAAAATTGCTTTTATGTGCAGATGGTTTCCCTGTACAATTCCTACCAAGCTATGATCTAAACTCCTCACCAAGAACAGAAGCAGATGCTGCCTCATGTATTGCCAGCCAACACCCATTCACAACAGATCAGGCCAACAATGTAGAGAACAACGAGCTTTTTGCAATACTGAAATCCTTGACAGATGAAAGTGCTAGTGTGGAAAAGGACAAGCAAGTGAAATTAGTTATGTCTATAGGAGATGAAGCAATTCAAAAACATGGTTTACAGAGATGTTATTCTGATTTTTCTTATCTGAAAGGAAATATTTTTTCTTCCATGTACATTAATTTATGCATTACATGTTAGGTCTGTCTTGTCATTGTGAGGAAAGTATTTGTGCGTTTGGGCACGGTGAGTTCTTGCAATGGGGATAAGCAACAGAGGGGTTTTCTGATTCCGGTTTTTCTGCAAAACAAATCTGCTACAGGGAGACCAGAGTGTTACAGTCTGCAATAAAGATTAATGAAACAGAGAAGTGAAAAAGAGACTTAGATAGTTTGTAAATTGTAAGGGCTCAAGGATGAAGTTTGGAGGGGGATTTTTGCTTCCCCAGGATGAGGATTTACGCTTCATGGATTCTTGGGTACCGGCGACTCCGGAGAAGCCAATTCCGTTGAAGCGTCATCCGATTCCGATCCCAGTCAACCCCCTTGGGAACCACCTGCAAGGAGCAAATTGGCAACAAACTGGAATTTCAAGGGAGCATGTACAAATGGGGGCTAGCTACAATGACGTGACTCAAACGGTTAGCCCAAATGGTCAACTACAGAGAAATGGAGGGCATAATGGTTATGATGGAAGTCTGGCTGAGAAAAATCAAATGATAAATCATGTTGCGTGCTCCTACAGTACAGGCTCCTTCACACAGTTGCTCTGCCCTGACAACGCAAGTTGGAACAATAATCCAATTACCCAACTGCTGCATGATAAGACAGCTTTTGTTGCCTCTGCAGACAGGAATCTGAGCAGAAATGTGGACTTAGCAGTGAACACACCTCTAATTCCTAAGTTGCATCCTCAATTGGGCAACCAAGGAAACAACTCAGGCTGCTCCTTGCTAACCAACCAAAATTGCAGCAATGGTTCATATTCTTCAAGTACAGTGATGAGCAGGTCCTTGGTTATGGATTTTCCTTCTCAAGTTGACGCAAGTCAGACTGATTCCAACTCAGTTCATTGGTTATTTAGCAACCAAAATCATTGCTCAAGTTCAAATCCATTGAGCAATGGTGACAGCTCATCCTTGATATGCCAGAGTAAGTACTTTAACTCAGTTATGATATTTCTATTATATATGCAAATGCAACTAAGATTTTCCATAAAAAATTGTTCGAAAGAATAAGTGTTATTATCTATTCTTCTAAAATTTCATTGATAAAAACTATAGTTTGAGGCAATGATCTGTATGCACTGTAATTTGTTTATGATATATGTCTTCTAATGTGGCTAGTTGCACTTGAAAGCCTAAAACTTTTACCCTTGCACCAAACAACGGCCAAAGTCAATACATAGATAGCAATAAGCAATGTCTGAAATATTTCAGTCTTATTGAATTCTTTTGAAAATGATAAATTAACGAAGGTGAAATATTCATCACTTGGGTGTGCCATACTACATTGTGAATCGTCTTGAAATCATACTTAATTATAACTCCAAGCGACAGAATATCTTAATGAACATACAAATTACAAAAATCCCTTTATTGTTAAAACTACTTGACAGAAAAAATTGCTTTTATGTGCAGATGGTTTCCCTGTACAATTCCTACCAAGCTATGATCTAAACTCCTCACCAAGAACAGAAGCAGATGCTGCCTCATGTATTGCCAGCCAACACCCATTCACAACAGATCAGGCCAACAATGTAGAGAACAACGAGCTTTTTGCAATACTGAAATCCTTGACAGATGAAAGTGCTAGTGTGGAAAAGGACAAGCAAGTGAAATTAGTTATGTCTATAGGAGATGAAGCAATTCAAAAACATGGTGACGAACTCTTGCAGAACATTGTGGAATCATCATCTGCAGCCATTTCTACACCATACAAAAAACACAAAGATTCTGACTGGGAAGGTGACAGAGGGATTGATCTAAACAAGACACCACAGCAGAAACCACCCAAGCGAAGAAAACACAGGCCCAAGGTAATCAGAGAAGGAAAGCCCAAAAGGACTCCAAAGCCTGCAACTCCAAAGAATACAGAGTCTAAGGAGAGCCAGCCAGCAAAGAGGAAATATGTAAGAAAGAATGTCCCAAAGGAATCCCCAAGTCAAAAGTCAGATGTTACAAGGGAAACAGCAGACCATAATTCTGGAAAAGTTGCAAAATCATGCAGGAGAGTTCTAGATTTTGGTTTGGAAAACACCATGGATGAAAACCAATGCAACACAGTTCGTCAGCAAGAGGAGTTGCAACAAGGGAACAAGAGAATTATTGATTTGACTTTCGAGACTCAAGGGACGCATATGGGCACTGGAACCAACCAGGTTTTTAAAACAAAGCCAGCTGAGCCAATGGGCCTACAGCATGAATTGATGGTAGAAAACCAGATGCCAGGAACTATGAGTAACCCTACCCCTTTCATGAACCATATTCCAAATAACTATACATTCCTGCCAGAAAGGAAACCATCTGCAGCCCCATTTGCTACAACAAAAGACATGCATATGAAAAATTTGAATGTCACAAGGAGACATGTGGAAAATGATATTTCAGATTTATGCCAGAGAAGATGTAGAGATGGATACATTCCCATCCAGCAACATAGCCATGCTGAAGGAATAGGCCAAGATGTCATTCGAGCAAAAACCAACTGTGAAAACCTTCAGAAGACTAAAGAAAATATCAACCAGGGCGGCTCTCAATCAGTACTAACCGCTTTCTCCCTTCCAAGTGAAGGAAGGGGATCCAAGAGGGATTACTTCCGTACTATTGAACACACACATCTTTCTACCAATCATCCACCTAGTTCATTGTTGTGCCATGATATATTTCAGTTTAATGGCCATCAAAGAAATAGTTGCACTCTCAGCAAAGAATTTTCAGAAAGTCATAAGAAACAGAAATTTGAGAATGGATGCTTGAGTATCTGTGACATGCCTAGGAAATTTACACCAGTTGAGGACTGTCTGGGAAAAGTTGAAAGAAAGGGGGAAAATAATGTCAAATCAATTGGAAAAGTGATAGAGAGACAGAACAATACCTTATTGAGTTCTTACATTGAAAGTAGCAGAATGATAGAGAGACAGAACAAAGGAATCAACAAGTTTACCAGTGACAGGTACACTCACTCCATCGCTTCTGGGAATAATTTTCTGAATCAGCAGACCTCATCCAAATCACATTCCTGCCAAGGATTCGCTGTAGTGCATAGCTTTTCTACCCGTTCCACAATTGAGACATGTGACCAGCTTACCTCATCACCTCCCAGAAAATCCTTTCAACCGGGAAATGGGCAGGTATTTCAAACTCGCAAAAATAATACGTCAGCAAAGAAGAAGACCGTGGGATCCAATATATCGAAATCTGTTTCATCAGGTACAGATAAAGTCCCGCAAGAACAGGATTCCTCATATGATTATCAGCAACCTTCTGCAAAAGCGATAGGTACTTTCCACCTTAAGAAACCTCTGAAAAATGAATCATCTCAATAATTACTTTGAACTCCCTTAATGATGGCAACCTCTTTATTTTGATGCAGGGTTTCCGGGAAGAACTAGATGTAGTATACCAGTAGACGTCATCATAAATCAGTTTAATGGTCTGAATCTCAATGGAAGCTGCAGCAAATTTCTAAAGCATGAACGAAATGCACTTGTCCCATACAAGGGAGATGGTGCAGTTGTTCCCTATGAGAGGTTTATTAAGAAACGTAAGCCACTGCCTAAAGTAGAGCTTGACCCAGAAACAAATAGGATATGGAATCTTTTGATGGGCAAGGAAGGAAGTGGAGGGATTGAAGGAAATCATAAGGAAAAGGAGAAGTATTGGGAAGAGGAAAGAAAGGTTTTCCAAGGACGAGTTGAGTCATTCATAGCACGCATGCACCTTGTTCAAGGTACAATATCTTATATTTTAGTCTTAAATTGGATTGTCATGAACTACCATGTTGTATGTGTTATAACTTTGACATGGCCATCTACACTTTTATGAGCTCTTTAAATAATTTAAATGCAATCTTTTACAAAATAATGAAGCTCCAAACTGGAGAGGGCAGTTATCATGATCATCCTGTCCTGCCTGTCCAACTGAGAAACTGAACTGCAAGTTAAGCCACCTAATCTAGTAACTTAACTGGACCATTTACAGAGTAAGCCCCAGAAAACAAATTTTTTTGTTGTTGATAATTTAGATATCTAATCATTATAGAAACAATAGCTTCACTCAAGTTTTTTTCTTCTTCAATGCAATATTAACAAACAGTTATATAGAATTAGGCTGTTATTTTGTAATTGAGTAAATATATAGACAGTAAATTAATCAGCTTCAGAAGCATTTCACTTCTGATCTCATTTAGTCCCATCTTAATATATAGTCTGATAGGAAAGGTGATTGATACACGAGCCTTATCATTACCTAAAACATGATTAACTAGGAAGACTTTAAATAAATATTAAAAAAAAAGTTTACAACCCACCCGACAAAAAATAGTTTAGTTAATTATCTAAAAGACCTGCAGTCTGGCCATGACCAAATTGTTAAACCAGTGAACCATGATTTATTTGTCTGAGCTGATGTCCAGTATGATTTTGATAACTATGCAATGAGGTTCTATCGGGCATGAAATCCGAACACTTAAACAATGATGAGAAATGTAAATGAATAAGGATATGGTTAACAAATATATGAGCATCTTAAATTGGAAAACAGTTGCTAGTTTAACCAATTTTTCTGGTTAAACTACCTAATTTAATAGCAATCTGCAGCGTCAAACAAGAAGGCGCAGAGTATTCAACTTGATAGTCAATATCAAAGATGTAAACTCAGCCTAGCAAACTCACTTTGACTGCATAAGAAACATATCAACCAGCCCAATCCTACTTTGGCAAAAGGATTTTTTAAGTGTGAAAGTTGGCATGATTTGTAGCTCACTTGATTAGACAACAGTTAACAATATTACTTTTGCTGCTCATGTTCCAGAAAAGCATAAATTCATTATAATTTAATAGCAATCTGCAGCGTCAAACAAGAAGGCGCAGAGTATTCAACTTGATAGTCAATATCAAAGATGTAAACTCAGCCTAGCAAACTCACTTTGACTGCATAAGAAACATATCAACCAGGCCAATCCTACTTTGGCAAAAGGATTTTTTAAGTGTGAAAGTTGGCATGATTTGTAGCTCACTTGATTAGACAACAGTTAACAATATTACTTTTGCTGCTCATGTTCCAGAAAAGCATAAATTCATTATAATTTTCTTCGGTTAGTGGATAGGCAGTTATTAGATAACATGCTGATAAATCCCATGATCTAATATTATTCTGCACAGGAGACAGACGTTTTTCAAAATGGAAAGGATCAGTTGTTGACTCGGTGATTGGAGTTTTCCTTACTCAGAATGTTTCAGACCATCTATCAAGGTACATTCACAATTTTAGAATGATTATTCAACCAGATTGCACATAAATGAATGTCTTGAAGTGAACAGTATTTGTTTTGCTTCTTTTGCTTTTTGTAGCTCTGCCTTCATGTCTTTGGCAGCTCGATTTCCACCTAAGTCAAGCAATCACCAAGCTCATGACAAGGTTGTCACAAACATATTGGTTGAAGAACCAGAAGTTCAAATGAAAAGTCCAGATGATGCCACCAAATGGCATGAAGAAATATCAAGTCAACCAATCTATAACCAAATGTCTATGGCACTCAATGAATCTGCAGAAATTCAGAGAGACAGTGAGACCATAGGGACGGAAAGGAACTTAGTGGAGGCACATAGTCAATGTTTGGAGGAAGAATATGTATCATCTCAAGATTCTTTCGAATCCTCAGTCACACAAGGCGCTGTAGGAATCAGATCGTACTCGGTTTCCAACTCGGAAGTAGAAGATCCTATCACTGGGTGCCAATCCAAGAAGATTCATATGTCCATTTCAACAAATCAACAGATGGAGAAAGTGACCAAGTTTCAGGACTTGTACCATCAAGTAAATGGAAGTTCAATATTATATGATGGATCCAAGAATGGGTATATAGAATGCGGACAGCTAAAGACAAGATCAGACAGAATCGATGATCTCAATGGCATTTCTTCGTTCACAAATCTACTCAATCTTTACAATGAAACGGTTCAAGTACCGGTTGCTCCTTCCAAGAGCAATCAGTTGCACGCGTACCCAGATTTTGGAGAACTAGAGCCATGGAGATTTGCAAATTTCAGTGAGGAAATCATATCTTCTTGGCCTTCAACTGCTTCCAGGTTCAATGTCAAAAAAGACGAAAAGAACAAAAGCAGAAATGAAGAACTGTCAGGAAGTGTTGTTAATTCCTCTGTGCAACAGAATATTTTGTGGCCTTCTCAAGAAACGCCAAAGATGGACCCATATGCATCGTTCAGACAGCAGTCAACAGACCAGCAAAATAATTCTCAACCAAGGTCAAGCAATGGATGCAATCAACCTTCCTACTACAGTCATCAATGTGAGGGGAACCAAAACTTCCAGTTAGAAAAAACGTCAGTCAGAGAGCCTGTAAAACATACTGAACCACTTCTGGGAAAGAAGAGTGGTAGCATGCAGCATGTCCAAAATGTCAATGAGCTCAAAAAAAATTCTTGCAGTATCGTTGATAGTATCTCTGCAGTGAATAAGCAAATACACATGGAAAATCAGTCAGTTGATTCAAATTTACAGGAGCAATTATATTCCTATGGGCAGTCACATAATGAGGCAAATACAAATATTTCCAAAGGAAGAAAAGGAAGGGCTGGGAGTGATAAAAAGAATGCAGTTGACTGGGACACGTTGAGAAAACAGGCACAGGCCAATGGTAGGAAAAAGGAAAGAAATAAGGAAACAATGGACTCACTGGACTACGAAGCACTTATAAGTGCTAATGTTAAAGATATTTCTGATGCAATCAAGGAGCGAGGGATGAACAACATGCTAGCTGAGAGAATCCAGGTTCTCTTCTATTAGTTTTCAGTTGAAAGATCACATGTTTGTTAAGAGCATCATCTTTTGCTTCATGATTACATCTCTGAATAGGTTAAGACGTCATTCATGATAACATTATTGCAAAAATTTTGTAGGAATTTCTAAACCGGCTGGTTAGGGAACATGGAAGCATTGATCTGGAATGGTTAAGAGATGTTCCCCCAGATAAAGCAAAGTAAGCCTTTCCAAATAATTTATTTTCTTCTAAATCGTTAGAACTGTCCCGTTTTGCCAGTAACAAGGCTATCCAAATTGGAGAATAATGCACTGCAATGCATCAGCAAGATTTTGTATATAATTACCACAAATGATTTTTCTGCAGGGATTATCTATTAAGTATACGGGGATTGGGCTTGAAAAGTGTGGAGTGTGTCCGGCTTTTAACGCTTCACCACCTTGCTTTCCCGGTAACAATTTTGTGCCTGCTAATTAGTTACTATGTTATTATTGAGGACATCTTATATTCAATGAAACTATGTTTCTTCTTCGCACCATAAAGGTTGACACAAATGTCGGAAGGATAGCAGTACGACTGGGATGGGTCCCTCTCCAACCACTACCCGAATCTCTTCAGTTACACCTCCTAGAAATGTAAGAATTATGTTTCAATATTTGAATGCTTAACTTTTCCAGCACTTGCAAATGCTAACAATATTCCTTTCTAGGTACCCAATGCTGGAGTCAATTCAAAAGTATCTATGGCCAAGATTATGCAAACTTGATCAACTAACCCTGTAACCTCATGGCTCCCTAAAACCATTCATGTTAATTTGAGAGCATTACTTTCATGTCCTAAGTTCATGCAGAATTTTGTTTTTCTTTCAACTTGTGGTTTTACTGATTAGTTGACTATTGAACTACAGCTATGAGCTGCACTACCAGATGATTACATTTGGAAAGGTACGCATGCCGTTTCATTAGATACAAAAATTATCTATAATTAATCAAAAAATCAAGTCCTCATGTTTTGATTCATATGCAGGTTTTCTGCACAAAGAGTAAACCGAACTGCAATGCATGTCCAATGAGAGGAGAATGCAGACACTTCGCAAGTGCTTTTGCAAGGTTCGAGCTGTAGTCTCTGCAAAATTACATGTATACTGCTGCTACTCTGCAGGCAGATAAACACATACGCAAGTCATGATAATCTTCAGATATTTCAAAGCATGGGATCCAGGCCTAATTAATTAGCTATCAGAAAGTCTATAAAGAATTTAGAGTAGTAGATAGTTTCATGGAGAACCCATAGTTGTATTAAGTGCTGTATGTTTCACTAATCACATGGAGCAATTAAGAGAAGTAAAAGAAATACATATTATAATGAAATCTCAGAAAAAAGAAAGTACCAATAAAACTAATACTAACCATGTTTGCTGCAGTGCACGACTTGCCCTGCCAGGGCCAGAAGAGAAGAGCATTGTGAGTTCAAGTGTTTCAGTTGAAGCCGAGATAAATCCTACTGTAGCTGTCACTCCCATGTCATTGCCTCCACCTGTTTCAATTGCTGAGATAAATCCTACTATAGCTGTCACTCCCATGTCACTGCCTCCACCTGAAAACAACTCACTCCAGAAAGCAAGTACTGAAACTAACAAGTGTGAACCAATCATTGAAGAACCAGCAACGCCAGAACAAGAGTTCACAGAGCTTTCGCAAAGTGACATTGAGGACTTATTCTACGAGGATCCTGACGAGATTCCTACCATCAAACTCAACATGGAAGAGTTCACAGCGACTTTACAAAATTATATGCAAGAAAATATGGAGCTCCAAGAAGGTGACATGTCCAAGGCCTTAGTTTCCTTGAATCGAGAAGCCGCTTCTATCCCTACACCCAAGCTAAAGAATGTCAGTCGACTCCGGACAGAGCACCAAGTGTAAGTGTTGTCTTCCCTTAGTCACAAAACCACATATGCTTGTCTATACGCTGGACACAAATTCAGCTAAAGTAGGACCAAATTCTACTTTGAAGAAGGTTCGCAGAATATCTATGATTGGATTAATTTGAACAAAACCACAGCATGTCAATCTAAAAACACATCCTGGTGTCTACATATTGAATTCGCCACCATCAGAATTCTTGTATTGGATTTAAAGAATTTATTGCCTAGGAGCCAGTATGTTCTGAGTTTTGGCATACACACCTATACACAAACATTTGTACATGGACATGGCAATAAATTCTCTATGACACACTTATACATCCCATGGTGATATGATGCAGGTATGAACTACCAGATTCACATCCACTCTTGGAAGGGGTAGGTTAAAATATTAAATTAATATCTAAAATATGTTGTGACCCACATGAAGCATTCTTATTCTCAATTATGCACAATTAAATTTTACAGATGGACAAACGAGAGCCAGATGATCCTAGCCCATACCTTCTTGCTATATGGACACCAGGTACGCTCAAAACAGAACCTTCCTGAAATTGTTTGTCTTATAATAGAATTTCAAATAATCTCCAACAGTAACTAAAATACATGAACTCACAGCACTTAGAGAGCTGAGATGCATTGTTGAGAATCTTGAGGGCATGCCATTTTAATGCATTTGATTTTATTGACCAAGTTAGAACTCAGAATACGGATAAAGGGATGACCTAAGGCTAGCTAATTTCCTATCAGAGATATGAAATTAATTTTATAGATTTTGCTATGTGATACATTTATTTTGCACCACTGTATACTAGGTGAAACTGCAAATTCAATTCAACCACCAGAAAGCAGGTGTGGCTCCCAAGACCAAAACAAAATGTGCAATGAGAAGACATGCTTTTCATGCAATAGCATAAGGGAAGAAAATGCTCAAACAGTCAGAGGGACAATTTTGGTGAGGAAAATTAATTGTGATTTTAGTTAGAAGACTACCTGCAGTTGTTTACTGTAAAATAATTCAACTTGCAACAGATACCTTGTAGAACAGCAATGAGAGGGAGCTTTCCACTCAATGGCACATACTTTCAAGTTAATGAGGTAAGTCTTATTCAAAATAATCTCCATGAAGATTATCTACTGTGCAGTCTGGATTAAGTTATTAGCAGCCAAGAAAGTACCCCTTTGTGCAAGTTAGATTAGCCACAATCCTGCACTCATGCAACCCAATTGGTCAAAAAGAGTCTCCTATCTGCCTACCCTCATGAAAAAAGCTATTAACTACTTCATCAGCTTATGTAAGCCAGAATGTTAGAGGCATTAATTTCCAGATTTACAAACAAACTTCTATCACGATGCAGATGTTCGCAGATCATGATTCTAGTCACAGCCCAATTGATGTTCCAAGGGGGTGGATATGGAATTTGCCAAGACGGACTGTATACTTTGGAACTTCTGTATCAACAATTTTCAAAGGTAAGAGAAATCCAGATACCAGGGTTACTACATAATGTTAATAATTAAAGATGTAAAGTTTATTTACAATGAAATACCTGTCTACCAGGTCTATCGACAGAGGGAATTCAATACTGCTTTTGGAGAGGTATGTGATAAACTTCCCGTTCACATTAATTTGTCTGCTTAGTTTGATGATAACTCTTTAGGCACATAGTACAGAAATAAGATAACACAACATCATGAATTTAACTTCCAACACAAACTACTTAATGTTTGTAATTATATCTTGTTCCAGCACTTAGTCTAGTAGGTTGATCACTAGATCATATAAGTGCGTTTAAAATATTCCAATATCCTAGAGTGAGTCACAATGGAAAACCAATGGATTTGATAATTTGAGTAACTAAATCATTTCAACATAACACTGAACTGATTAAGCACCTTTGAAGTTCAGACATGGTGAAGGAGATTGTTAATTACACAATCCTACTGCAAACATTCTGGTCTAATCATGAATATTGTCAGCAATGGGAATGATGAATAATACTACTTTCCACAATAAGGTAATTACACTTAAAAAACTGCATTTAGAAATTAAAGTGCACAGCAATAGGCATTGGATATTCCAGAGACCAAGGATTACAGCTGTGTCACGCTCACATGTTTCTACCAATTGAAAAACTACATCATTTTCCATTGTTTATGATCACAATCATCAATAGCTATCATATATCTCTGCATATTTCATGATATTACAAGTTTGGGCTTTCCTCCCATGCACATTAAATGCGCATATGGGCTATTAGCTATTAGATCATTAGATCATTATCCATATGCACAACTCATGCACATGAGTAGAAATCATTGGAAGTGTAGTTTTAATACATGAATCTATTAAAACTAAAGATTATTTATACTACTAGATTATAACTAAAAATGGACTGATTTTTAATTAAAATAAATGTATATCAGAACCTTTAACTCAGTGCCCGTTGGTAACCTTGTTGTTTTTGGTGTTAATGTTAGAAAGAAAAAGAATACTATTAAAGAACCGATGCCTGTGACTTAGCAGACAACTGACAAAATGACGAACAAACTTATCCAAAAATTTGAAATTTATTAATCTGCTCACGGGCAGACAAATGTCTCTGAAGCAAAAGGAATAGTTTGAGGCCAACTATCCAGAACGAACTTGTGCCTTCTTCATACTTAAATCACTCTTTCACAAAACAGTTTACCATTGGACCCCGCAGCATTTACTTTACCATTATGTTTCATAAACTTTGATAGTGTGGCTAGGTACACCATTTCCAGTCTGCGGATTACTAATAGTAATAACTGTTGTAGTTGGCAGAATAGTAATCCTTAAGACGTTTAAATTTTCACCAACAGGAATCAAGTGCTACTAACTTGCATTACATACTAACAATTAAGATTCTTCTGCATAAAAACATACTGCATGGATACAAATCTAACCGAACCCCGACCACGGCAGTACTATGCTTGTTGACCTGTAAATCGTTTTCAGAACTCAGGCAAACTCACGATAGATACTTGTGTTCCTCTTGGTTAGGAATTTGGTTCAGTTCCGAATCTATTTGTTGACTGATTGATTTATTGGCAGGATATGTTTGTGTGAGGGGATTTGACCGGAAAACAAGAGCACCACGACCCTTAATTGCCAGATTACACTTTCCTGCAAGTAGGTTGACCAAGACCAAAAATGAGGAGAAAAGATAAAAAATACCATGATGCAGACAAGATTTTGATTAGACATACCGAAGATTACTGACGGTGTGAGAAGAAGAGTGACTAACAAATTCTAGCACATTCAATTCAATTATTCTTCCTCTGGCATGAGATTCATTCATTATATGACAGACGGGCAGCAGAAAGCAATTTTCATACACAAAAATGTGAGATCTCGTGACGAGTTGATTGGTAGTCTGTACATAATTATAATCGCTTCTTTCTATTCTTTCAATAAATGCCCAGAATGGAATAATCCTTGTAAAACTATCAATGTCAAAATGCCAAGAATGTTTTGCTTGCATTCATTCTAAACAAATCTTAGATGTCCCAATTTGTCAAATGTGTGAACAAAGTCACAGCTAATATTCAAATCACACAGCACCAAGAAACACGATTGAAGACTTTCATCAAATATTATTATACTGCTGAAAAAGGCTTTGATTCATTTGAGTCTAACAACCAATGTTGCGATTGCGAAGGAAATGTTACGTCAGCTGTTGCATTGCAACTATGACACTCGAATAAGTGTCTATATAAAAAAAGAAGATAAATTTGCATAAATACCACCTAAACTTGGGAGCTTTAGTTTTAAAACACAATATAGTTTACTAATTTGGAAGATAGGAATACAATTTCATCTAATTAGTATAAGGCCAAAGACCAAAATGTAGTACCTAATTTTACAAAAATATCATTAAAAAATATTAAAATTACACACAATGTCACTCATTCTAAGGCAAGCATACTATGCCACATGTCCATATCCAGCCGGGTACCACTGCTGCCCAGCCACCTGCCAGGCACCACCGTCGGCCAACCGCCATCGCCTTCTGCAGGGGACCAACTCCGTTGATTCACCTTAAAAAAAAAAAAAAAGATTTTGTGTCATTGAAGGGACTCAAACCTTGACCCTCTAAAGGAGAAAGGCTCACTCACAAACCACTACACCAAACTTGATTTTGTGATATTTATTCAATTATATATATATTTATATAAACAATCAACGGTCTAATATATATATATATATATATATATATATATCATTTCAATACTTATTCACACAAAAACTGAAAATACAAAAAGAAACTGCAATTACAGCTGTGTCACGCTCACATGTTTCTACCAATTGAAAAACTACATCATTTTCCATTGTTTATGATCACAATCATCAATAGCTATCATATATCTCTGCATATTTCATGATATTACAAGTTTGGGCTTTCCTCCCATGCACATTAAATGCGCATATGGGCTATTAGCTATTAGATCATTAGATCATTATCCATATGCACAACTCATGCACATGAGTAGAAATCATTGGAAGTGTAGTTTTAATACATGAATCTATTAAAACTAAAGATTATTTATACTACTAGATTATAACTAAAAATGGACTGATTTTTAATTAAAATAAATGTATATCAGAACCTTTAACTCAGTGCCCGTTGGTAACCTTGTTGTTTTTGGTGTTAATGTTAGAAAGAAAAAGAATACTATTAAAGAACCGATGCCTGTGACTTAGCAGACAACTGACAAAATGACGAACAAACTTATCCAAAAATTTGAAATTTATTAATCTGCTCACGGGCAGACAAATGTCTCTGAAGCAAAAGGAATAGTTTGAGGCCAACTATCCAGAACGAACTTGTGCCTTCTTCATACTTAAATCACTCTTTCACAAAACAGTTTACCATTGGACCCCGCAGCATTTACTTTACCATTATGTTTCATAAACTTTGATAGTGTGGCTAGGTACACCATTTCCAGTCTGCGGATTACTAATAGTAATAACTGTTGTAGTTGGCAGAATAGTAATCCTTAAGACGTTTAAATTTTCACCAACAGGAATCAAGTGCTACTAACTTGCATTACATACTAACAATTAAGATTCTTCTGCATAAAAACATACTGCATGGATACAAATCTAACCGAACCCCGACCACGGCAGTACTATGCTTGTTGACCTGTAAATCGTTTTCAGAACTCAGGCAAACTCACGATAGATACTTGTGTTCCTCTTGGTTAGGAATTTGGTTCAGTTCCGAATCTATTTGTTGACTGATTGATTTATTGGCAGGATATGTTTGTGTGAGGGGATTTGACCGGAAAACAAGAGCACCACGACCCTTAATTGCCAGATTACACTTTCCTGCAAGTAGGTTGACCAAGACCAAAAATGAGGAGAAAAGATAAAAAATACCATGATGCAGACAAGATTTTGATTAGACATACCGAAGATTACTGACGGTGTGAGAAGAAGAGTGACTAACAAATTCTAGCACATTCAATTCAATTATTCTTCCTCTGGCATGAGATTCATTCATTATATGACAGACGGGCAGCAGAAAGCAATTTTCATACACAAAAATGTGAGATCTCGTGACGAGTTGATTGGTAGTCTGTACATAATTATAATCGCTTCTTTCTATTCTTTCAATAAATGCCCAGAATGGAATAATCCTTGTAAAACTATCAATGTCAAAATGCCAAGAATGTTTTGCTTGCATTCATTCTAAACAAATCTTAGATGTCCCAATTTGTCAAATGTGTGAACAAAGTCACAGCTAATATTCAAATCACACAGCACCAAGAAACACGATTGAAGACTTTCATCAAATATTATTATACTGCTGAAAAAGGCTTTGATTCATTTGAGTCTAACAACCAATGTTGCGATTGCGAAGGAAATGTTACGTCAGCTGTTGCATTGCAACTATGACACTCGAATAAGTGTCTATATAAAAAAAGAAGATAAATTTGCATAAATACCACCTAAACTTGGGAGCTTTAGTTTTAAAACACAATATAGTTTACTAATTTGGAAGATAGGAATACAATTTCATCTAATTAGTATAAGGCCAAAGACCAAAATGTAGTACCTAATTTTACAAAAATATCATTAAAAAATATTAAAATTACACACAATGTCACTCATTCTAAGGCAAGCATACTATGCCACATGTCCATATCCAGCCGGGTACCACTGCTGCCCAGCCACCTGCCAGGCACCACCGTCGGCCAACCGCCATCGCCTTCTGCAGGGGACCAACTCCGTTGATTCACCTTAAAAAAAAAAAAAAAGATTTTGTGTCATTGAAGGGACTCAAACCTTGACCCTCTAAAGGAGAAAGGCTCACTCACAAACCACTACACCAAACTTGGTTTTGAAAAATTTATTCAGTTATACAATATTTACATAAACAATCAACGGTTTTTTTAAATAAAAAAAAATTATTTCATCACATATTCACACAAGAACTGCAAATAAAAATAGAAACTGTAACAAAAATACAATGTAGATATCAATTATGTTAAAAAAAACAAAAACAAAAACGAAAACAACTACAAAAACAAAAATTAATTTTATAGAAGCAAAATGAAGGAACCAAGATGAAAGTACTAAAATGGAAATTTCAATGCAGAAACGGAAACTGCAATGTAGAAGCGAAAACTGCAATGCATAAACGGAAACTGCAATAAAAAAATGGAACTTGCAATGTTGAGTTTGGGCAAAAATGCTCAGCTATGGAGTTAAACAAAACAAAACAATGTTTTTTTTATTCAAGACATGTTGGTAAAATACTTTGTTTCTAGCAATGCAGTTTCTAAAACTATAATGCAGTTTCCAAAAGTCCAATTTTGAGTTCCCTTGCTCTTGGATAGTTCTACTCTTCTCTTGCCCACCCAATTCCTCATATGGGTAGCCTCTACTCTTCAAATTGGCGAGGTTGAAGGCCAAGGAAAGAGCAAAAATCCAATTGTAATTAAATGAAAATTGCAATGCAGTTTCCAAAAGTCCAATTTTGAGTTCCCTTGCTCTTGGGTAGTTATACTCTTCTCTTGGCCACCCAATTCCTCACCTGGGTAGCCTCTACTCTTCAAATTGATGAGGTTGAAGGCCAAGAAAGAGCAAAAATCCAATTGTAATTAAATGAAAACTGCAATGTAGTTTCCAAAAGTCCAATTTTGAGTTGCCTTGCTCTTGGGTAGTTATACTCTTCTCTTGGCCACCCAATTCCTCACCTGGGTAGCCTATACTCTTCAGATTGATGAGATCGAAGGCCAAGAAAGAGCAAAAAACCAATTAACAAATTACAACTCAAAGAACAAGGAAAAAACCAAACTATGCAACAGAATAGAAGTGCATGTAAAGCCATAAACTCAAAGAACCTCATACAAGCTGCTACAAGAAAGAGCCCCACGAAATGGGAATGGTACGACAATCCAAAATCAGAGAGTCATGGCCATCTTAAAACAGCGCAAGCTATGTGGAGGCTCGAGGAGGGCAGGGAAGACCGTCACGATTTAAGATATGCATAAGAGAGGTGGGGGGCCTGGATACCCAGACTTCCGGACTCGACCTCGATAGTGCCAACGACGCAAGGTGATCTGCCGCTTCATTGTTTTTCCTACCAGTCCATGCCCACTTACAGTTTGAGAAGATGGAGTTGCATTCACGAATCCTTGATATAAGTGGGTATAGATTCCATCTTCCACGTTTTATGTTTCCTTTCACGCTCTCAACCAGCTCTTTGGAGTCAGATTCAAAGCAAACCTCAGATAAGCCCAGCTCAGATGCCCATTCGCAACCTTCCAAACCAGCAATTGCCTCAGCCATGATCGCAGATTCCGCTTGAAAGGATAGGCATTTCGCTCCCACGAACTCACCATTAGCATTTCGTGCAATAAGACCTGCTCCTGATTTGCTAGAGGATGCCAACCAAGCAGCATCAAAGTTAACTTTAATAACATGGGCATCCGGGGTTGTCCAAGAGGTAGGATTTGGAGAGGGTCCTTCGTAAAGCCTCCTCACATTCCTTTTGTTATTCAACGCAGCCATCTCCTCCACTTGAGAAAGAATGGTTTTGATGGCCAAGAGAGGTTGTGGTTTGCATTGATCAAAGACAAAACGGTTCCTTGATTTCCAAATAATCCAGCAAGTAACAGCAATAATGTAAGATATGCGCCTTTTTTCCTCCTTAGATTGGAGCCCATCCATGGTACATTTCAGCAACCATTGGTCAAAGGTGGTAATTCCCTTCTTGTCAATTTTATAATTAAGAGGGCATCCAAACCAAATCAATTCGACCCATGGGCAAAAGAGGAGCAAATGCTCAATAGATTCCTCATGAGCTTGGCATATAGGACATCATGGGGTTCGAGCAATTTTGCGTTTGTGGAGAGCCATCGCTGTAGGTAGCCTATCATGGGTCGCATGCCATAGGAAGTTTTTTATCTTTGGCGGGACCTCAGCTTTCCAAATATTTTTCCACACCAAGGGGTCTATCCGTGATGAGGTGGAGGCTTCTCTGGCGGTGGTCTCAACCTGCAGGGCATGGATGTAATGGTACCCGGATTGCACAGAGAATCTGCCGTTCTTTTCCCCAGGCCACACTAATCTGTCTTCCTCCCTTCCATTCCCTATAGGGATAAGCTGGACAGTAAGCTTCTCCTCATCAGTAATTGAATCTTAAATCGGGGTTAAGTTCCAAGATTTGGAATCCCAATCAATTAGAGTTTCCACCCTAGTGTTAGGATCAACTGGGGCTTGTAAGTGGGGGTGAGTTTACCATCATGAAGGGAGGGAATCCAACGGTCTGTCCAAATCTTTGCTTGTCTACCATTTAGAATTTGCCACCGAGCTCCCTGGAGAATGATCTTTCTTCCCTCAAGCAAGCTTGCCCAAGCCCAGGAAGCACGACCGCCTTTCTTTGCCTCCAAGAAACTACATTCCGGGAAATAACGAGCCTTCAAGAGTTGAGCCCATTGGGAATTCGGCTCCATGATTAATCTCCAACATGGTTTGGCTAGCAAGGCCAAATTGAAATCATTAAAATCTCTAAATCCCATGCCTCCCTGATTCTTTGGAAGCCCCAAAGTAGCCCAACTAATCCAATGCACTTTTGTCTCATCCTGTTTTTGACCCCACCAGAACCTAGCAATCTCATGTTCCAGCTTTTGACAGAAGGATTTGGGGAACTTAAAAATTCCCATGGGGTAAGTTGGAACCGCCTGAGCGACTGATTTAATCAGAATGTCCCTTCCAGCTTGTGATAACAAACCTTGCTTCCATCCTCCAATCTTTCGCAGCAACCTTTCCTTCACAAAATTCAGAGCCTCACATTTTGACCTGCCCCAAAGAGTAGGCAAGCCTAGGTACTTTCCAGTATCCGTAACAATTGACATGCCTAGGATAGTTCCCAGCTCTCTTTTCAAGTCGTCGGGAGTGTTGGGACTGAAGAAGACACTAGATTTTCCCAAATTGATCTGTTGCCCCGAGGCTCTGCAGTACCCATTTAGAAGATTCATCATGTTGCGACAATTTTGAGCATTTGCCTTAAGAAACAATAAGGTATCGTCCGCGAAGAGTAAGTGAGAAAGGATTGGACCATTCCTACAAAAAGAGAGACCCTGCAATAGCTGTGCATCACAAGATTTTTTTATTAAGGAAGATAGAGCCTCACTTACAAAAAGGAACAAATATGGTGAAAGGGGGTTGCCTTGACGAATCCCGCGGGTAGGCTTGAAATAGCTTCCTAGCTTGCCATTAATAACCAAAGCTAACTCCACAGATTTGACCAAGCTCATGATCATCCTCACCCACTTATCATCGAAGCCCAACTTTCTCATCATGGCCTCCAAAAAATTCCATTCGACCCTGTCGTACGCTTTATTCATATCCAGTTTCATGCCCAATGCATATAACTTGGTGGACTTTCTAAGCGTTAACAGATGGAAAGCCTCATGAGCAAGAAGGATATTGTCTTGTATTTGTCGGTTTGGGACAAAAGCATTTTGAGCAGGGGAAATTATCTCAGGAAGAAACTGTTTCAGTCTATTGGCCATCACTTTTGAGATAATTTTATAGGAATAATTACACAGGCTAATTGGGCGATACTGAGTAACAGACTCAGGATTTGGGACTTTGGGGATTAATACAATGTTGGTGCTGTTTAGGGTACTGGGATTACAACTTTCAGCAAAAAAATCCTTCACAATGCCTTGAACCTCCCTGTGGATTATGTCCCAATACTGCTGGTAGAAAATCCCATGATACCCGTCCGGCCCCGGGGCCTTAAGGGATCCCATTTGCATTGCTGCCTCTTTAATTTCTTGAGATGAGATTTCCTGTAATAATGTAGTGTTAATGTCCTCTGTAACAACAGGATCCACACAAGATAGAATATCCAAGTCATCCTCCACACACTCAGTTGAGAAAAGACCCTTAAAATGTTCCTCGATCACTCTTCTTGTAGCATTTTGCCCGGAGTACCATTGGCCATTATTCCCTTGGATTCGCAGAATACGGTTTTGTCGCCGTCGAGCAATGGTGGAGTGGTGAAAAATAGTATTCCTGTCTCCTTCATTGAGCCATTTTACTCGAGATCGCTGGTGCCAGTATGTCTCCTCCCTAGCCCAAGTCTCATTTAAGTTACTTGTGATTCTTTTGATCTCCTCATAGTTCTCCTCCCACCTTCCTTGTTTATCTTGAAGCTCAGCCTGCAAAACTGCTACTTGTTTCTTGTTGTTTGTATATTTTTCACGGCTCCACTGGGTAAGCAACTCAGTACACTTTTGAAGCTTTGTTTTCCACTTATCAATCCACTGTCCGTTGGCATTAGTACTCCAGCCATGATCGATGACTTGACGAGACTCGCGATCCTCCACCCAAAAGGCTTCAAATTTAAAAGCTCATTTCCCCCTGCTGAAATGATGATCAGTTTCCACAATGATAGGATTGTGGTCTGACCCAATTGCAGGGTAATGGGAAACCGTTGTGTTTGGCCATTCCTCTTGCCACAAACAGTTAACTAGGCCTCTGTCAAGCCTTTCCTGTATAAACTGATCATTTTGCCGTCGTGCTCGCCAAGTGAAGCGCGACCCATTATATCCAAGATCCATCAATGCTACCTTCTCCATAAAGTCACGTAGATATCTCGAACGATTTGGTGGGTAAAGTTGCCCGCCACTTTTTTCAAAAGATCACAGAATCTCATTGAAGTCCCCACCACAAAACCAAGGAATGTTCATTGGCTGAAGCTCAAGCTCCAATCTGTTCCAAAAGATCTCCTTCTCTTCCCTGTAAGGCGTCCCGTAAACCCAGGTAGCCCTGCCTTGTGTGCCCGTGGTCATATCCGATATTTTTGTATCAATGAAATTTTGAGAAAAACTCAAAATCTCAAGGTTGATATTCGTATCCCATCATAAGCATAGCCCTCCCATAGTACCAATGGGAGGAATACAAAAGCCATGCTGATAATTGCAACTTCTTCTTACTTTCTCCATCCTATTGTTTCTTGATTTTGTCTCCATCAAGAACACAACAGTGGGTCGGTATTTGTGGATCAACTCCCGCAGAGCACGAACTGTCAAGTCTGACCCAAGGCCTTGACAGTTCCACAAGATGTATATCATGGCTCCCTTGCGGTTGTTGTAGGCCAGCCGCCACCGCCCCGGGTCGGAACACCCGCCTTATAGTTTAACACTTGTTTGCCTCCCTGTTCCTACTGCTCCGCTTGGATGATATTGACTTCCGTAAGGTTTTCTTCCTCAACAGTCACTTGAGACCTTCTTGTTGAGCCGTTGGTGGTACTGGAATCGCCATGGTTGGTTTTCCTTGCCTTATACACCCTCCTTCTTGACTTCCCTTCAGAAACACTCTCTTTTTTATTCTGTCCTCCTTCCTCCGTATTTCCTTTTCTATGGGTACTTTTCTGTTTTTTCCCAGGGGAGCCAACGTTGGGTCTCCTCGCGTATTCGTTATGGCGCTTCAAACCTAGATTATGAAGCATGGTGCTGACTTGTGAGACTACCCTTGTAGAAGATACAGTGATTGCTGGCCCGAAAGGATTTTTGAAAAGTGGTTCCACCTGGATTGGTTGCCCAAAGGGCCCAAGGTCCAAACTATCCTCTTTGTGATTGGGCCCGGGCTTGCACCAATTTGTGACAGACTGATTTCCTTTGGTCATATTGGTGTGGGCCCATTCAATACTTCTTTCTGTTGAGTTAGGGCTAGAGTGGGTCCCAGAGGTATTTGCAGCCATGTTTTGATCATTTGGAAGCAAGATCACAGCATTCGTTGGATTCTCTACTCCTCCAAAGATTTGTCGTGGACTTTGGTTGCTCTGTGTCAGGTACAAAGGCTCCCTTTGTCTTGTGCTGAGGAGATCCTCGTACCTTCCTTCAAGATCATCTTCCCCTGCGTGTGACAGCTCAACATCATGGCTGCTACCATCAGTCCCCAGCTGTCCCGCTACAGACTCCGTCTGATTTGATTGGACGTTGTGATTTTCGAGAGTCACCTCACCTTGCCCAAATTGGTCGTTGCTTTCACGCGCCGCTCCGTCACCACCAGGCCTTCTCCTGATTGTAGCAGCCCTTCTTCTCTCCCAAGGTGCCTTAGTTGGTGGTTTTGGGTCTACAAATTCTCTGATTATCTTCGCTCTTGTCCATTCTCCATACTTCGCATCTGTTTCTAGTGAGACTTCAAAGGTACAGGCATCCATACAATGTCCGATTCTTCCACATCTGTAACAAAAGTCCGCTAGTCTTTCGTATTGGTACTCCACCCATGTTTCAGAGCCATCGGGCCTTGGTAACCAGAATCCAGCAACGAGTGGTTGGTTTGTGTCCACTTCGACTCGCACTCGTAGGAAGCCCCTGAGTTTAACTGGGTTCTCATACTCCAAAACAGCCCCAGCCTTCTCCCCAAGCTTTATCATATTTTCTTCATGGCTTAAGTTCAGAGGAATACCTCGAATCTGAACCTAATGAGGCACCAAGTCCATGTCCACCTCTTCAATAGCTTTGGTTGGCGGCCACCTTTTGACTGCAAAGCAACACTTCATCACCGACCAGGGGCCGTTGTCAAGAATCATGTCTGCCATTCCTTCGTCTGTCACCGTTATGGCGAACAGATTATCCTTGACCCAGACAATTTTGGTCTCCCCATAGTCCTTCCAAGCCGCTTTTAGGATATTCTTGATAGCCCCTTTGTTGGGTAGTTTCTGGGCAATCACTGCACCCACCAATTTTGGCCCTTCTTCCAAGTTTGAGATCCCCAAGGATCCCTCAAGGTGTTCAACAAGTTCCTCCGTGGTGGGTCTCACTCTTTCAAACCTTCCAGGACCAGCTCTTCTCCTCTCACTCATTTTTGGTTGGGATGAGTAAGTGTACTGGGTTTCTGTCTTTAAAGAAATTTTGTGTTTGGGGTATTTGTGGTGTGGTGTAGTTTGATTCTGTTTGAAATTGTGGAGGTGTTTATGATTTTTGAAAGTGTGGTATATGAGGGAAATAAGGATAAGAAAGTACAGTTCCTTGTGGGTAGGCCTTATGAGGAGATTAGGGATGTCAACATGCTTGTTTATACTTCCATGGGATGGGTCTGCGGGTACGAGGTAGTTGCAAGCCATTAAGGTTGTTGTTAAGGACGTTGCAGATCAGGGGTTGGGTGGGGAAGTATAACGGCTTTTAATGTTCCTGTTTTGCTTCTCGAGAAGCAAACATTGAAAGAGCAGCAGGTCTGCGTGGCGATTTGTAAAAGATTTGTATCTTGGATGTAATGAATGTGACGATTTGTTGGAGACTTGTAACAGGGACGAAATGAATGTGGTGTTCAGGGGGTGGTGGAAGCATTAATTGAGTGGTTGGGGATGGAATTAATCACCAGCCAGCAAGCGGTGAGAAGGAACTCTCACACAGGAGAGAGAGGCTCTCACGGAGGAGAGAAAATTTGCAATGCTGGCAGGTTATTGGGAGGACAATTTTTAGGGTATATATGTATAGTTATACTCTTCTCTTGGCCACCCAATTCCTGCAGTTTCCAAAAGTCCAATTTTGAGTCCCTTGCTCTTGGATAGTTCTACTCTTTTCTTGCCCACCCAATTCCTCATATGGGTAGTCTCTACTCTTCAAATTGGTGAGGTTGAAGGCCAAGGAAAGAGCAAAAATCCAATTGTAATTAAATGAAAATTGCAATGCAGTTTCCAAAAGTCCAATTTTGAGTTCCCTTGCTCTTGGGTAGTTATACTCTTCTCTTGGCCACCCAATTCCTCACCTGGGTAGCCTATACTCTTCAGATTGATGAGATCGAAGGCCAAGAAAGAGCAAAAAACCAATTGTAATTAAATGAAAACTGCAATGCAGTTTCCAAAAGTCCAACTTGATTTCCTTTGCTCTTGAGTAGTTCTACTCTTCTCTTGCCCACCCAATTCCTCATCTGGGTAGCCTCTACTCTTCAAATTTGTGAGGTTGAAAGCCAAGGAAAGAGCAAAAATCCAATTGTAATTAAATGAAAACTGCAATGTAGTTTCCTAAACTGCAATGTAGTTTGTGCTAAACTACAATACAGAACCTGTACAATGTAGTTTTGCAATACCATTTCCAAATCAAGACAAATGCATAGTAAGTGAGCTTTATAATAAGAAGTTGCAGCTAAATTAGTTATTGCCTGACATAAGATAATTGTAGGTCATGATAAGGAATAGGACATGATTGCAAAAAGTATATTAATGTGACTAAACTTAAACTTCAGAATCAGTAATGTAGTTCATGACTAAACTTGAAATTAACAACTATATCTCCATTATAATTTGGTAGGCCAAATTACATTTTGAGCATTTATAAAAGACAAGAATAGGAAATAGTCAAAATGAAGAGAAATTATGGACTTGTCCTAAAATCATATGAAAGCAATCATACTTGTAATCAATTATCCTAAGAACTAGAGGATCTGCTTCTGGAGAACATAATCCTCAAGGGATCCAGGAAAATCATAGTTAATAACAAATTTCACGTCCTTCACATCTGCAACCAAATCAAGCACGACACAAAGGGATTAGAAACGAGGTCGAAGACCAATTTTTCAAGTCTTCAAATTTTTGGACAGCTCGATCAAGTTTGATCATTAGTAGAGGAAATTAGGATGAAGGTTGGAGTTGAATTGATCTCCAAGGAGATTTAACCATATTCTCCAACCCCTCACCATCCCCTTACCATCTCCGTCACTATACCAATTTTCCTTCCTTGACCAGTTAGCTCCCCCAGTCTACACCCTTTGCTCCACTTCTATGAACACAATGCCATGACACAACCCAAAATTACTGAAATATCCAGCCACCTCAAAAACTCTTTAGCTGAGGTCTTAACCCTTTGCTACCCACTAGCAGGCATTCCCTTTCATGAAGCACAAGTCAAGTGCAAACTTTCTGATTTCCACAACAATCCAATTCCTGATGAGCTCAACAAGTTCCTCCCATTTGAACTTGATGATATTACTAACGAGTTTGCCTTAGGTGTCCAGCTCAACATATTTCAAGGCGGGAGGGTTTCCAATTAGCCTTTTTTTCTTTGAAAAAAAAAAAAGTATTTTATGCTATTTTTTTTCTTTCTAAATTAGCACTAATTAAAACAAATTTTAAAAAAAAGGGAAGAGGCATGCAATTTTATGTGTTTTTTTCTTTCTATAAGCATTAAACAAACTAGGGATTCATGCAAGTCTCATTTAGTCCCAATCTTTATAAGTCTATGAAAGTGTGCACCAAAGACTCTCTAAATCATATTTGAGAGAAAGATAAGATGTTCATACCCTTGGAGCGAATCTTGAAACCAAGAATGGTGTTCAAGTAGAGGGAGTGGTCCCTTTGTTGTTGGCTCTCCCTTTGATGTTGATTCTCCACCTTGTAGCTCTCCAATAGGTACAAAGATATGCACCTCCTCGAAGCTCTTCACCAAGGGTTGAATGGGATGAGAGAATGAGTAGACAACAACTGAAGAGTGGTGCTAGCACCCTCACTTGATGTGATAGATTCGAGGGGTTAGGGAGAGAGAGCTTGATGTTTTCTCTCTTCCAGTTTCTCCAACTTGAAAATCCTAGGATGATAGGATACCATAGCTACACACTTATTGGATAAAAAATGTCACAAGAGTGACAAAAATACCCCCAAGCCCTAGTGCCCCCCCCCCCCCTTTGTGTGTCATCTTTTTGCTATCTTGGTCCAACACATCAATCCTATAATGTGTCACATATGTGCCTAAGTCCATATGGTCAAATCCCTTTTGAATTTCCAAGTCATATAGGACCTTTAATTAAAGTTTCATAACTTTAATTGAATAATTAAATTAATCTAATCAATTTAATTACTCTAGTGACTTAACTAATTTAATCACTCACTTGTCTAACGAGTGTTGGTCCCGGTCATCCTTAGTTGACCGTGTCAAGTGTCGGGTCAACCGTTTAACCTTTGACCTTTGACCTTTGACTTCGACCTTTAACTTTCACATTAACTTTGACCAAGTCACAAAATCATTCATTCTCTTCTTAATTTCCCAATCGATTCCTTTTCAGTGTGCGATCTTATAGGTTCTAATTAGCGCGGCAGTAGGCATGAATAATTCACTCTAAATCAAGTGTGAATTGTATCACTCCATACAATTCTCCCTATTGGTGAGGCTAATTATAATTAGTCCTTATAGGGCTTCCACAAGTCACGAGTGACACTTAGCAGTATGTCATGGCTACCCAAGCTAAAAAGAATTCATTTAGAGAACCTAGTCCGTTTGTGATTACAATGCAATTCGATTCTTCTCTAATTTAATACTCTATGTCATATGCTCGGGATATGGTAAACTTGTGTCAAAATCCCTAATATGACATCTCTAGATTATATGATTCAATTTGACGAAATTGCAAACGTTCTTGTTTCAATTTCCATCCAATACTTTGGCCAAAGATTCACGAATCATATCTTTAGACTATTCTCTCTTTCTACTAAGAGCAGAGATTCCTTGTTGTACATTCACCTGTCTCTACATACATGCTGAAAATCCTGAGGAACACCTTTAAGTCACATTATTTTGATACGACCGTATAGTGCTCTCAAAGAGAAACAACATATACACAAGACAATTGTGATCTCTCAGGTCTAAGGATTAATTTGCATTATCACAACTTAGAATTCTTTGTTTGACACTTTTAAGTAATACTTCCATACAAGAATTCTAGAGTTGATTGCGTTCAGTGGACTCCATCTTCTACAGAGCACCTACACATCTGTCTCAAAGTCTCTACACGAATAACTTGAGACTAGTCATCCTCCCAATTGAGCAGACATAATGTGTACCAGTCTTTGCGGGTCACCATTGTCCAATTGGTAATCCTATGACCAGGAACATTTTAGGATACAATATTCATATGTATGGAAAGCTCTCGTGCATCTAACTTCTTTAGACCACTTTCCATTTATATCTTAATCTATGGACTTATTATTTTGTGTACGTTATGTATCTAAAGCAACGTTCTTGCCCCTTTAATTATTATATATTATTTTCTTAGAATTATCCATTTTTATATTGGCTTCTAGGGCATATATCTAACACTCTCCCACTTGCATGTAAAGCTAATCAGCCACACAATGTGTTTGACCTTGTGATGCTTATCAAGCCATAGTCGATGTGTTCTAGGCTTTTGTGATCTTTGCTATATCAACTTTCTTTTGCAACTTAGAGACGATCAACGTCATGAGTAACCAACTCATTTATATAATGTTTTCTCTGAATTTTGGATGCCTAATAACACTTGAGATCCTTGGCTTGAGATATTGCCCCATGAGAATTTCTCTTACTACAAGAGCATTGATCTTTCATGATAGGAACTACTCCTATACAGGAGAATTTTTCTTTCCATCCAAAAGGTGTTGACGTATCAACTTCTTTTGCATAGATATGTACTGCTTTTGGTCATGAACTATGTTACAATGTCCAAGATTATCTAGAACAACTTTCTAGAGTTTGTTTCCTATAATATAGGAATTAGGATCCGATCAGAGTCACTCAGGTGTATGCTTCCACTCGGATGCTCTAATATTATTCTCTTCACATATTTTGCCTTTTGTCTTATTTATATTTTTCTAACATAAAAGACAAACTTATCAGTTGTCCAAGTTCTGATCTTGGGGTGTCATCTTGTTGTCCTTAATATACTCTTGCATTAAGTGCAACTTGCTGTAGTAACTTGGCCATATCATATATGATCGTATACTCATATGATAAGTGCATGAACTTTTCATTCCTTTCTTTTAGATTTCTTTTGAAGAAGACTTCACTTGGTGATGGCGTTTTCTTTTAAACTTTGAACGGGCTTCCACCTTTCCATTTGGAATATAACCATTTCTAAATTTTTTTTATTCAAGATACCATTTATCTTGGATGTTTAAATGTGGTGAGTCAACGAAAAAGAGTTGAATTGTCACTTTGTTCGATAATCCACTTTTGGCTTACAATCAATCATTCCACTTGTTTCTCAACAAGCATCCATTAACTCTTTGATGGATACGATATCCTTTAGGTGATCTAGGATGTCCCTCAAGTTTACCTTTCAAACTACAAAGTTTTAAACTTTATAACAATTTCAATCTCATTACCGTTCAATTGGACTTATCAAATATTTTTGTTATCCTTGGGGTTACGACGTAAGGAGGGAATTCGATGACTTATCATAAAAGATTTATACTTTATTATCCTTTGTGATAAAGATCATATATTGAGATATCTTGTAAAGATAACTCGTTATCTCTTAAGAGGTATCTTGTTTAAGCATTAACCCTTCATAACAATTAAAAAAGTGTCAATGCCCTCTAAATGATTTCCCTTTTTCTTTGCTTTCTTGAAATCCTAGATCTCTTTGATTTTGGACTTAGTAAAGTCCAACCGTGAGCGATCAAAGGTGAATGCTATAGAAAGACAATATCCCATTCCATTCATTATCTTATACAACTCATGTGATCTCCATTCTAGTTCATAACTTAGATTGTCTGGATTTCTCAATTCCTAGATGCAACTCATAGGTAAGAATTGGAACCTTTAAAGAACCACACATTGCTTATCCTATGAACATTATCTTGATTATGAAATCTAAACCTTTTAGAAATCATATTCTTGTATTAGATTTACCATATCTCAATATTCTAAACAATTAATGTAAGAACAGTTTCATACATTCATCTCACAAAGCATATAGAGATCAAACTTCATATTACCATAATACGAATAGTCATATATAAAGCAAACTAGTGGTTATGTCATACAAACCATAAAACTATCTTCTAAAACATAAAGATAGCAAGTAAGTTCTTTATACACGCCAAAAACTAAATAAACTAAATAAGTTCATAAGTTCTAAAAGATCTCCATAAACAAATAAAAGCTTGCTTGACAATTATGAATCCCAGCAATCTTCATCTCTATGAGCTTCCTACTTGTTCTCTGTCTGTGCAACAACATGACCTACAATAGATCATTGTTTGTTAGACTCAAGTAAGGTATAAACATTTGCTTAGAACTTTAGTTACAAATTAAGATGTACCTTCAGCTTGGTTGTCCTTCAGGCTAGCTAAGTAAGCCCGTCAATTCCTTTTTCAGTGTCTGTCTTTCCCACAATGGAAACACTGTCCTTTCACCTATTTTCCTTCTTCCTGTTTCTTCTTGATGCCTCCTTTTGGGTTTGATTTTAGGGTTTCATTTATTCTTATTACCCTTATTACTAGGCTCAGCAGAAGAATTTGCCTTTACCCTTATTACTAGGCTCAGCAGAAGAAGTTGAACACTTCTCAAAAACAGCAATGGTCCCATTCCCTCCTTCTATCTTGAAGGTCTTTTCAGCAATCACACATATGTTCAGTCTCCCTGAGAGTGTGTGCTCCATCTTCCCCATGTTGTAGTTCATAACAAACTAGGAGAAGGAACCATAAAGGGACGCAAGGACAATGCCAGTGACCAAGTTGCGGTCCAGTGCACTGTTAAGACTTTCCAGGTGCTAAATGAGTCCTATCATATTCAATCCATGTTGGTGGACTGGGGCTCCCTTAACCATCATGGTCTTCAAAAGCTCACATACAGCCCTAAAGCTTCTGTTGCGTGTGCCTTCTCCATAAAGCTCTTGGAGATGGGATATTATGTCAGCAGCATGCATCATATGCTCATGATGTTTCTAGAGCTCCTCATACATAAAAGCCAGAATATAACACTTGGCCTAACAATCATCATCCACGTGCTTGTCATACTTAGCACGTAGAGAAGCATCTTTAACAAGGGGGCTCTATGTCAGGAGCTTGCTATAGTCATGAATATCTTGATATTGCGGTACCATGTTGGAAAGTTATGGCCCTCTAGACAATGTTTGTCCAAGAGTTTGGCGAATGCGAATCCAGACATATCTACAAATACATATAGCTAAGTGTTAGATTGATTTTAGATTTACCATTTACTCGAGTCTTTAAGTTGAAAGGTAACCCCCACTATTTTTGGCAAATTCTCATATTCCTCAAGATGGAATATGAGAGTTTTGGTTAAAACTCTTAGTGGGATGGGAGGCTCCCTATTATCCGGATCACCGCACCATAATAGGATCTAAGGATACTTCGGACAATAAAGAGAAGGCGTGCTTGCCTCTTCATATCTTGATGTGATTGCCCATTTTATTTGGCCTCTAGCAAATGTCACTACTACAAAAAAGGAAAAACACGATGGGAATTCACCGTTGTGTATTCTGTTTTCAAATGGTCGTGGAATCCATCGACATCTTTTCCATAACAAAACCACGACGGTGAATAACCGTCGTTAAAACAAAAAAACGTCATCAAAAAATCAAAACCGACGTCTTTGTGCTGCAAAAAGACATAAAAAAACAGTCGTGGATGAGAATAGACGACCAACTCCAACAAAAAAACGTCGTTAAAAAGGAAACATATGACATATATTAACAGAACATGGCCGCAAGATAAACATACAACGACGAGAACTAAAACTTAACCGTCGTAAAATAAATTTTCCACTTCGATTTTTCTATGAATTATGACGTGGAAATAGATGTCAGGGTCATTACTTACGACGCATGTATTTACAGAGACGACGTTGAAATGAATAAACAACGTCGGTTCCAAATAAATGAGAGCCGTATTACACAATTTATACGTCATATTTTGAAAATAAACGACGTGGAAAAAATGATGGGGTCATTAATTACGACACAGTAATTTATAAGGATGACGTTGTAGTCTATATACAACGTCGTTACCATGAAAAAGACCGTCGTGTTTAATAATTTATACGTCTTCATTAAAAAAATTAACGTCGTCTAATTCATATATCTTAACGTCGACAAATTTAATGGACTTCAAATATCGTCGTAAAATAAATTTTCCACTTCGGCTTTTCTATGAATTATGATGTGGAAATAGATGTCAGGGTCATTACTTACGACGCATGTATTTACAGAGACGACGTTGAAATGAATAAACAACGTCGGTTCCAAATAAATGAGAGCCGTATTACACAATTTATACGTCATATTTTAAAAATAAACGACGTGGAAAAAATGATGGGGTCATTAATTACGACACAGTAATTTATAAGGATGACGTTGTAGTCTATATACAACGTCGTTACCATGAAAAAGACCGTCGTGTTTAATAATTTATACGTCTTCATTAAAAAAATTAACGTCGTCTAATTCATATATCTTAACGTCGACAAATTTAATGGACTTCAAATACCGTCGTGAATTCATCCTTTTCCACTTCGTTTATTAAAGAACTTATGACGTGGTAAATTCATGACCACGTCGTCTTTTGTAACGTTCAGGTTAAAGTTCTCGTCTTTTAGACGTCGGTATTATGGGATTGGAGTCGTGTTATTTTGAATTACATGGCGGTTCTTTATGCTTGTCCGACGTGTTATCCTGGATTACTGTTTCACAATAGCGTCGTGGTTCTTCATTGTTACTTTGCTTTAAGACGTCGGTAAATATATTGCGGTCGTTGAATGCTCCAACACGTCGTTATTTATTAGAACAGACGTCGTTTTATTACATTTTTATCAAAACCGTCGTGTTTTGTAATCTGGAACCAGTAATTTTTGTTCTGATTGTTTTGTGGCCAAAACCTGTATAATGAAAGTGAAGAAATCACATTACAATATATTACAAAATTAATGTCATACACTGCCAATTACATAAAGCATCATTCAACCCATATATCTTCACACCCATCTCGAATATTTTGACTCCCTAACTCACCCACCACTTCATCAAATGTGTCAACATTTGGCATCCCCTTAGTAAATGGCTCACACTCAATTCTCACATCACCTAAGACATCATTACCAATAACATCATTATATTCTCTATTAGGCATTGATAACACTACCGACCAACCACGATGCATCGGGTCGTCAACAAAAAATACTTGTTTGACTTGAGAAGCCAAAACAAATTGGTCATTCCTATGTCCAATTTTACTCAAATCTACAAGGGTAAATCCAAGTTCGTCCACTACAAGACCAGAAGTATTATCAATCCAATCACACCTAAAGACTGGGATTGTAAACTTTTGGTAGTCAATGTCCCAAATTTCTTGAATGACACCATAGAAACCCATATTTGAGATAATTGGGTTTTTATCCTTGGCACTAGCAACTTGCATAGTATGTGCAAGTAAATAAACTCCACTATTTTGAGTTGTCCGCACATCATCTTGTGCCTTGATGTTGAATTTAATACCTTTAATGAGATAGCTCCTATAATATGGCACTGCCATGTTTGGACCAGCTGCTAGCCACCTTAAATTTTCTGATACGCCATGATTGTCTTCCTCATTAAGTTCACTTTGAACCTGCAAATTAATCATAACTTAATTCAATCTAACATAAAAAGAAGAAAATTAAAAGTCCAATATGTTATTCAATAACATATACCTTGAAGCGTAGCCATTGAATGAAAGTGCTATTGTGCTTATCCTGCAGCCACTTTGTTCTCTTTCTAAATTTTGGATAAGTGGTCTGGATGTGAATCATATGTTGCCTACATGACACACAAAATTCAAGTATTACGGTCCCAAACATATAAGATAAACATAAGAAATAATTTAAAATGGAAACTTAAAGAATAAAACCCGTATGTACTCGATATAAGGTATGACTTCCTCCGTATTCTCCAAGACATATAGATGTGCTTGGTTCAACAGGTCCCAATCAACTACACTCACTGTGCAACCTGATAATGGCTTTGAAACTCCCATCTTTTGGCTTGAAGGCACTCCAACTGTACTAACATAAGATAAATGCTCGGTACAAAACTCTACAGCTTCTTCAGCTATATACCGCTCAGCAATGCAACCTTCGGGACGAGTACGATTCTGAACATACCCCTTTAGCACTTTCATATATCTTTCAAACGGATACATCCATCTAAAATATACTGGCCCACACAGACGAACTTCTCTGACAAGATGTACTACTAGATGAACCATGATATCAAAGAATGAAGGGGGAAAGTACTTCTCAAGCAAACACAAAGTAACTACTACATCTTCTTCCAACTTATCTAGCTTGGAAACATCAACAGTCTTTGCACATATAGCATTGAAGAAGAAGCACAAACAAGTTATTGCATACCTTGCAGGCTTCTCCAAAACAGAACGAATTGCCACAGGGAGCAATTGTTGCATTAAGGTATGACAATCATGTGATTTAAGGCCAAGAAGTCTTGAATCTTGTAAAGATACAAGATTTTTTATATTTGAAGAATAACCTTCAGGGACCTTCATACCATAGAAAGAATTGCAAACCTCTCTCTTCTCTGCTCTTGACAAATTCCAAGGCCCGGGAGGCAAACGAGTACGTCTTTCTCCATACTCGGGTTGCAAATCAGTTTTGACCCCCATATTCAATAAATCTAATCGAGCAGCAATCCAATCTTTATTTTTTCCAGGGATCTCCAGCAATGTACCAATGATACTATCGCAAACATTCTTCTCAATGTGCATAACATCTAGGACATGCCTCACAGGAAGGTATTTCCAATACTCGAGATCAAAGAATATTGATTTCTTCTTCCAACAAACTCGGTCACCATCTTCAACCATATGCAGCACTTCTTCTCCGGTTAATGGCTCAGGAGGCGTGCCATATTCAGGTTTCCCATTAAAAGCTGCACGTTGCCTCCTATATGGATGATTGATCGGTAACCATTTTCTATGCCCAATGTAACAAATTTTGTGGCCATTTTTCAACCTGTGACTAGGTGTATCATCGCCGCATATTGGACAAGCTTTATATCCTTTAACAACACAACCAGATAAGTTTCCATAGGCGGGGAAATCATTAATTGTCCACATTAATGCAGCTCTGAGTGTAAAGTATTCTCCATTATGTGCATCATACACTCCTCCAATCCCATCCCACAAAGATTTTAAATCATCAATCAAAGGCTCCAAGTAGACGTCTATATCATTTCCGGGCTGTTTAGGACCGGAAATCAATAAGGTCAACATCATGAACTTTCGTTTCATGCACAGCCATGGAGGGAGATTATATGTAACTAAGAGAGGCTCCAAGTAGACATCTATATCATTTGCGGGCTGTTTAGGACCGGAAATCAATAAGGTCAACATCATG